>JARUPZ010000030.1:1274884-1364884 GCA_031213475.1 Nereocystis luetkeana | reverse complement strand
ACAACAGGTCGGTGTCGTCGACGATGGACGCCGGCACTCTTCGCGACTAGAAGGGTATCGGAGTATTTCGCCGACGCAGGCGAGCCCGTACAGAGCCGTCTTTCATGACACCGGGCGTTTTTTCGGTGACACGGTAGTTGCGTGTGTCACGACTCCGAGAGAAAAAAAATGCAGGAGAGCTTTCTTGCCAAATCCAAACGATGTCTGTCGGGGGAGACCGCGCAGCAGTGCGACTTGACTGGTGCGTTGTATCGTGAGGTGTGTTTGTCGTATGTGTCCTAGTGTTGTAGCTCCGGTACGCGCCTCCTACCTCACCAGCTTGGGCTCCCTCTTCGTGTGACCCATCGACGCTTGCTGCAGTCATCGTCACTTTTTTTCAAGGCATCCCCCCTCCCCCTATGGGGTTACGCCTGTTTATTCCTCCTGATTCCCACTAGTTGTATAGCCGAAGACACTTCGTTTCCATAATATACCTACCCTTCTTCTCCTCCTCCTGTGACATACACTGCGTGTGGGGTAGTTTTTGCCTCGAGCATACAGAGGGGTAGGCACTGTCCACTATTTGTGTAGTGAAGATTTGCTCGCATAATATACCCAGGCCTTGCATTCTCTGCTCTCTTTACTGCATTGTAATGTACAGTGGTAGTATCTCCATGTCCGTAGTTTGGTGACCGCAGAGCTTGTATCTCTCTTATGTAGGATGAAGAATCGGCGCAGACACTGGGTGCGCTGGATGTCGACGGGTACACAGAAGGGGCGGTCTCATGTGAAGAACGCACACACCGATGCCCTCCTCCTGTGGCATACACCGCGTGTGGCAGCTCTTGCCCGGCCGAGTACACACAGCCACAGAAGTGCACTACTGCTGCTATATATGGTGTGCTACGCCATCACCGAACTCGAACGTGCGCGAGCCAAAACTCACCACTCAAATAGTGTCGCACCTATCGGGTGGCAAATAAGTTGGAATCACGACCAATGTAGTGAGTGGGCTGGAGGTTTGATTGCCGTCTGTAGCAGGTGCTCCATTTCAATGCGGCAGAAGATGGATAAGAGAGAAGAGTGCAAGGACGCCGTTCGCAACAAAATGTTTTGTTTTCACGCGCGTTGGTAGATACAAGCGGGGGCTTATTTCATACCCCGCGCACGTACACACACAGCTACATACCTACAGTACTGCACTCGCAACGCCGCATCCCAGAACTCGAAGCAAGAGGAGGCGGCACGATTACTTGCGATGCATTCATGTGTGTGTACACATAGGCAGCAAGAAGTACCTATTCGAACGCCCCCCTACCAATTATAGAACCCCACTCACTCTTCATACGAACGTAGGTGAGGCGGCGGGTCATTCACCGCCAAGCATATGTATACAGTAGTCTTGAGCCTCGAAGAAGTATTATTTACATTGAAAAACGGGTTTTGTTCCCGTACATTTACGGCCATGCATGATATCAAGTGCACCTTCCCCCCCCCCCTCTCTCGCCTTCTTAGCGCGGCCGGCTTTCAAACTGTGCTGCCGCCTCGCTTGGCATTCCCCCGTGTGATGAATTGAGTGAGACGTTAGCGGCAGAGATTACCCTCCCAGTTTCACATGAATGAGGTTCTCTGAAAAAAGCGGAAAGACCGTTTCTTGCAGAAACTTCCGATCATCAGTCAACAAGAAAACAAGAGAAGCGCAGTTTTTTTTTTTTGTGGTATGAACTATATTACATTTGCCTTTACTTAGCTTGACATTCTCAAAAATGTGCAGGCATCACGAGTTTCAACGTTTTGATCACTCATCACCCATACGCATTCCCCAAAAGAAGAAGAACGCCAAGGGAAAATACTTCCACCGTTGCACTTGCCATCTGATAGCGTGCAGTGTGAGTGGGTGCCAACCACCATCTCGATGACGACGGAGAATACCTCCAACCTCGAAAAGACGGGAACTTGAAAGACCGCACGAAGATCTGCAGACGTATATCTAGACTTCAATATGTGACCCCGACGAAAGCGTGCAGCTTTTCGGGTATTTTAACCGAAGACTAAAACTCGCCAAGTCACCATCGTCTCCCTCTCCGAGACGAGATTATCACACACACCTTGTCCCCCCCCCCCCCCCGGGCTCACTCGAAACAGTTATTTCCGGCGGGAGGGGCGATCGATACGATGTATTTAGCGGATACTCACAGCGTCGGTCGCAGCGCCACTTCTTCTATTCTATCGGGTTATCCATACGAACCGACCTCCAACCGTGAAGAACGTTTATCCTTATCCTGCACCCCTATACGAAGTGTTAGAGCTTAACCTCTCGCCAACCTTGCAGGGCAAAATACCCTCGCGCTAATACTATTAATAGCGTGTCCCTATCTGGCTTTTGGGTTAATTTTTAGCGAGGTTTTGACAGGAGATAAGGCCTCGTGCCGTTCGTTCGTTCTGGAGAATACGCAGAGGGCACCTATATATATTATATATGTATTATCTGTGTTAAAACTAACAAATGCTCGTTTTTCTATTTTGTAAGTAAGCTCAGGGGGATGCTGTACTGATGAAACGGCTCTCTACGTATGTACCTACAATAATACTGTCAACTTCAGAGTTCAGAGCCCGCTGCGAGAAGAGTGTCCTACGAGCTGGCCTCTCCGCCCCCCCCCCCGTCGGCCTGCCGGAACACTCCCCTCGCCCGAATTGCAGGTCGGCCCGGCAAACTTTTTCTCTGCAGGTCCTTGGTCTGCTTATTAGTAGTCGAGGCTGGCCTTTTGGCCCGCCCCCCCGCCGTTTTTTTTTTTTTTACCAAACGCCAGCAAAAAAAAGGACACTGTGGAGCCTCGCGACCGCCGCCCCCTGCCGACCTCGAGCCCCCCCAAAGAGCTGGGGCTGTGTAGGGATAGGGCTTCCCCCTGCGGGCCTCGAGCTCCCCCAAAGAGCCGGGGCTATCTAGGGATGGGAGTGGGTTCGATTCGGTTGGGGTTCGAGTTTGTCTTGGCCGATGCGCAAGATTGAAAGTTCGCCACCAACGACCTGCTGCAGGATTTTTTTTTTTTTGTTCGCCTTCTGACCGACCTGCAGTTTTAGGGCGAGAGAGAGCCACGAGACACGCGCTTGTGATGGCATCACGTATTGCGGGGGACCATAATAAATAGGATCAAATATTGTTAGTAAAAATGTCGAAATATGTAGTTTTTTTGTGTGTACAGTAGGTCCTATTTAAATATGGTCCCCCGTAATAGTTGGTTTACGAGTTGGGAGGGGGTGCAAAGACAGTAGTAGGTACCGGTATGATAAGATAGGATGATACGTTCTACGCGTGTGAAAGCAGGTGTCGTGCTGCGTAGCGACGGAAACGCCTGCGTAGATCGTACATGTCTGAAGATACCTGCTTCAGGGGGCAGCCTAGTATTAGGGGGGGACCTAGAAATAAACAGGGCATACGGTACACAGAAAAAAACTATCTATTTCCTTATTTTTACGAACAGCCTTTGGTCCTACTTGCTGTGGTCCCCCGTGGTAGTTTACGTGACTGTCCCCTTTCATCTCACGAAGAGGCATGTTTTTTTTTAGCAGGGGCACTCAGGCATTTCGTTTTTGGCGTTTTCAGTTCGGAGACGACTCGATCGGGAGATCTGTCAAGAGGGCGAGTAAGCCGCCGCCCGAAGATTCCAACGGTGGTTTTCGTCAGCTGTATGTAGCCTGTTGCCTGTTGCCGGCCACAGCGTCACAGCCTTCCTTATCTGTATCGCCCTTGTTCCACTCTGCGCCGAGGTTTCGCATCATCGGGAGCGTTTTTGGGACACATAGTAGTACCGCTCTGGGAGGGGATGTAAGGACCGGTCGGTATTCATATTATTTACGGGTGACCATAGTAAATAGGACCTACGGCACACACACACAAACCTATATATTTGACCATTTTTACTAACAATATTTGAGTCCTAAGTACTATGGCCCCCCGTAATAGTGTTTAACCCTTTTAGAACCGCAGTCCCGTTTTGGGGACAAACCACTCAAATTTCAACTAGTTTGTCCCCAAAACGGGACTGCGGTTCTAAAGGGGTTAAGCGGCCCAGTCCGCCCATAGTGGTTGGTACAGTATTTACGGCGGGCTTGCTCTTGCCTGGTGTCATGATGCTATCAATATCATAGCCGATCTACATGATATTTACGTACAAGCAAAACGGGCGAGGAATGACAGAACCAAAAATAGTTCCGGGCACAGCGATCAATAGCTGCCTGGTACGTACGCACTGCTGTAGCCCACCCTTCTACCGAATCACTACATAAAATCACGTGTTTTCGTCTTCTCCGCGTATACAGGATATAGATATACCCCCATCTCGAGCGCGCCACTCACCGGGGTGTCACTTGTTGCTCGAGAGGTTAGCGGCTGTTGATAGCAGCAGTGTGAATTATTCGATTGATTGGTATTTTTAAGGAAAGCGATCTAACGAACAACTTCGCGGTCTTCTACCTATCGTTCCAGTGGCAACGCCCCTCGCCACATCACCCCCCCCCGTTCACACCTTGGACAACTCCCCGACCCCCCCCCCCCCCCCCCCCGCCTCTATGGCCATACGACTGCGGCCATGCATGATAACAAGTGCACCCACCCACCCCTGCCCCTGCAATCAACCCGCCAGCGAACTTGAGATATATACACTATGTATATATGTATATATAATATATATATTGCCCCTTGGGATGCATGGATGTGGGAATGAAATATTGTCTTCAACTGCGTTTTTGTGTTGGTATGCGGTATGAATAAATATCGTCCCCGAGAAAAGGGAAAAGTTAGGTATGTATGCGTACACCTGGTATGAATGAATACCGTCTCCTGAAAAGAAGAGCTTAGCATTAGGTACAAGTATTTTTTATTATTAATAGTATTTTTTTTAATTATCACTTTCACTTTCCAGCTTATAACTCGTACCCGGTACGTGGTTTTACCCTCCCTTCTGCCCCCCGGTACGTGCCTTCATTTTTTTGTCGCTCATGGAGTTCAGTATGCCCACTGCTCGTCGATTTTCATCGAATGCAGCTAACTCGCGCTTCCGCGCTTTCCGCTAATCAATTTTCATGCAAGAAAAAGTCCATCCGAGTACGAGTATGCACTCGGTGAGGATTGAATCCTGTATGTACCTGGTGTGTATTATTATCTATGAATGAATTATTGTCTCCTAATTGTAAACCACGAAAAAAAGTTAGGTTGCGTTAGGTTAGGTTAGGTTAGGTTATTAATGCGTATCGTCCTCCACAACAGAAAATCTTCTATCCTCCGGTTTAACCGGAAGTCCAACTAAGGACCATGCCTAACGAACAAAAAAAAACACGGTTCGTGATATTGTTTCTTGAATCGTGTTTTTTGTCATGGAAAAAACACTATTATTCATGACGCCATTTTTTTTTAGCTTTTCCCTAAAAAAAAAACAAAATCCCGATTCGTGGCATCTGTCGTGTCTCGAAATACGCCTGATCAAGCCACTACGCAACGCACGCGGACCGACGGTATCCGAAGGTCGGTATAGGGGCATAGCAAACAGACTCTGCTTCGTACGCCGCTTGTGGACTACAGGCGGCTACCCCAAAGACACCGCTGGGCGCGGGCTAACGAGCACATTGCGGCCTCGAAAATTCGAGGAGGAGTCAAAGCTCGAAGACAAAAATTGAAGATCACCTATGAATGCCACAGGCCAGGCAGGGCAGACGGCCTGCGAAGTGAAATCTCGCGGACCGGGCTTGGCCGACGGTCGGTGAGATTATAACCTGGCAGGCTGGGTCAGGCTTCGACCCGTGTTTCGAATATATCACGGGCCGGCCCAGGCGCGGCCGGCCCGGCCCGGCCTGGCCGTGACTCACTCGCGAGAGTTGGCTCCACTCGCAACAATCGTCGTAGGGTTTTGAAATATCGGGTTTTTTAAACTTGCAAATATCACGAAACGTGACGATTTGCGGCTTTTTCGTCAGAACTGAAATGTCATGGATCGTGATCTTTTTATCATGCCAGAAAGTCACGAATCGCGTTTTTTTTTCGGTTCGTTAGGGACGGCCCTACGCTGTGTCCGCAAGCCTCCAAACAAGCCATGAAAACGGTACCAGTCTATCGGGAAACATTGCCCACGTTTGAACCCTGATATTCTTATAAAACGGGTACTTCATATCCGGTCTGAGTGGTACTATACGGCGATTCATACAACCATTAAAGTTTTTTATTCATCTCCGGGAACAAATAAAGAGCATCCCCGGATTGGGAGAAAGCCTGCAGGAGGCACAGTGAGAGCAGCACAAAGAAAGGCAATGAATGGCACTTTTTACTTGCTCAACCAGCTTCCTATATATAGCAACACGAGGGAAAAGCTAGCGGTCAGGAGAAACAGAGTCTACTTACGTATCGGACGCAGCTGCTGAAGCGGGCTCCAGTGCGTTGAGACCTACCTGGACGATGGGCGTGCTGGCTGATACCCTGCCGGGGTCAGGAGGTATCCGCCCGCAGATGACTGCCAACCTCCAGACCCATCCATTTTGCGGGTGGCTGGCACGGAAGCTACTAAGCGGTACACGATGCACTCCTTTCGAGCGGGAGGGGCGGCGAGTCATAAGAAGGACGGTGCGGCCATGGACGTCCGTTTTAGTATGTGGGCTGGCAGTCCACCACTGCCGCAAGCAGATACATATATGTAACGGTAACAGCGTCCGTGGCGGCGGTGGCAGGTGTGAAGCGTTCTCGCGAAATGGCGTTCATCGAGGCGGGCGCCCTGCCGCTGGCCAAAACGGTCGGCACGTTCGTTAGTATACGGCGTTCTGACGGGTTAACTGAAGCCGTACCCACTTAGGGCCAAGGTAGAAGTTTTGGGTAGGAATGAGAATACAACACAAAAAAAACGACGGCGTTGATGCGAGAGAAGGTAGACAGCGAGGAAGACGGTTGCAGTCTCATGCCGTAGCAGAGAGGCTTTATATGATCCCAAACTAATGAACACGGGCTATAGCAATGCGACGACGCAATGTGACTGCAGTAATTTTTTTTGTTCCTAATCCGGGGACGAATGAAGAGCATCCCCTGATTGGGAAAAAGCCTGCAGCAGGCACAGTTAGTGAGAGCGAATAAGAAGACACTGGAAGGCAACTTTGCTCAACCAGCTGCCTACACAGCAGCACGAGGGAACAGGTAGCGGTTAGGGAGAACAGACCGTCCCGCCCACCCATCGTTATAACCGAGATATACGCCGACAACGACATCGGTTTCTGTTTGTTTTTGCAGTAATTCTTCTACCGCAGCAACTACTCTCTGCGACGAGATGCCGCGTTACTTGCGATTGAAAATCAGCCCGTCGGGGGGGGGGGGGAGTAGCCCCGGGTGGGAGTCTCCGGCTGATTGCAGCAGGAGTCTCCTAATTAGTCCCAAAGTATATACGCTCGCACAAGGTACGAGTTAATTCGACGACGAAATTAGTATTAATGTCAACAAAAAAAAGCACGACGTACGGTCCAACAATCAAGGCCCTTTTTTTATCACCTGTATACGCATACGTACGCACGTCGTGTCTCCTTTTTTCATTTTAGGCCTCCCGCCGCCAGTAAGACATTTTTCTCCCACCACACCCTGACACAACACTGAACAGCAGACCCGCACACTAAGGGGTATATGAAGTATGTACGTACCAGGTATATATGCACCAGGTATATAATATACCAGGTATATAGCACGTGATATCATGTACATGCATATATATTTTATGAAAATAAATGAGAAAAACAACAGCAGCTGTGAGATCGAGTAGGACTTCGTCGAAACTCATTAATCACGCACGTGCCAGGTACATACAAATACCCCTCATTAATCATGTGGAGGATGGCCATTTCATTTTTTGCCTCCTGCCTGGATTAGTTTGCGATATGACGTCGATGTCCTATTTTGGTGGCTACGTATGTATGTGTATCACTGCTGTTGACCCTTTTTAGGACCGCAGTCCCGTTTTGGGGGCAAAGTACTCGGAAATTGACTGGTTTGTCCCCAGAACCGGGACTGCGGTTTTAAAGGGGTTAACATGATGGGGTCCTTTTCGTTTCCGCAACTATTATTGATATTGACAGTACTGCTGTGTCATATTTACACCTTTTTTTCCCCTTTTTTTTTTAATCATCACTTTTACTTTCCAGCCTAACTCGTATATACATGTACGAGTAGCCCATACAGCATTCGTTTTGGTCTGTGTCGCAGTCTGTGACCACAGAACCTGTACGTCTCGAGGACGAAGAACCGGGACGCACACTGCGTGTCTTGGATGTGCTGATGATGTTTGTCGGGTAGACATGACGGCTTATTAACCAATTTAGGGGGCCGTACTCCCGTTTGGGGGTCAAATCGCATGGAATCAGTAAACTGGTAGGGTTTAGATCTACGTGCAGTCCATGGAGTGCTGAAAAAATACACTGCTGCGAATGCAACGCGCACATTTGACGCGCACTACGTACCGCGGTATTTTCATAACACTTATTACGTACGTACGAAGTATGCATGTACCACAGATCGTAGCCTGTACATACATATGGAACACATGTACATATATACTCGTATGTATACTGGTGCACCCTGGACCATAGACACACAATGGTCTATTGCCAGCGACAATAGACAAGGAAAAAAACCCCCCCGATATATATATACATTGCCTGCGGCAATAGACAAGAGGAGGAAAATATATCGATAGATGTTACCAGAGAGAGTAGGCGAGAGTGAAATCTATCGATATATATTGCCAGCGTCAATATACGAGGGGAAAATGTATCGATAGATATTATTGCGAGCGACAGTAGACGGGGGGGGTAAACTATCGATATAGATCTTGGCAGTAAACAACAGACGGGGGGAGAAGTCGATCGATAGATATTACCCACGACAAGAGGTTGTGCAGCGTTGTCCATCGCTGACCGTTGCCATCCGCAATGGGTTGAGAAGTCTGTCCATCGATGGTCATTGTCATTCTCTACAGATTGGGAACGGTAGCAATCGATATACATTGCCGACAGCAATGTGTTCGTCTATTGCACCACATTATATTTCCTACTATTACGGGGGACCATAGTTAATAGGACCAAATGTTGTTAGTATAAATGGTTAAATATATAGGTTTTTATGTGTACGACAGGTCCTATTAACTATGGTCCCCCGTAATACTTCTGCCGCGGTCATTTGTCTGTTGTCCAGGATCGAAACCCCACGTATATTTACACGTTTGAGATCGCATTAAATATTTATCGAAACGCCCATGCTTCTTGTTTCTTTGGTTAGCCTAGCTGAGAACACGTGGTCACGATATACCGTGCCCCATACCCATCGTCGCGTGTCAAGTGGCGTCAAGATAAACCATGCGCTCATTAGTTTTACTGCTGTCGTCGCAGTATATGATGTTGCTGCTGTCAGACAATAGATACCTTGCTGTGCTCAGCAGAGTACGTTGTGAATGTGTCGATCGATATGCATTGCCGACTACAGTATGATGGTGAGGCGTGCCCACCGATGGACATTTACAACAATACATTGGGGATGTGATTCATCGGTAAACATCGCCTGCCACACAAGATTGTGGAACACCCAGTCGATAGCAACTACCGGTGACAGTAGACTGGGGATGTAGTCTATCGATAGCTACTACCGACGACAAAGTGTTGAAAAGTAGGCCAATCGATAATCACTACCAGCGACAAAATATACTGGGGGATTAGTAAATCGATAGAAGCTACCGACGGCAATAGACACGCCCATTGCGCCATATTCTATTGTTGTTGCAGTTGCCATTGTCTATTGTCCAGGGTGTGGTCATACTCCGGATCGTATGCTCGTTGTGGTATCGCAGTCGACATAGTGGCAAAGCTTGAAGTATATACCAGAACAACTACTCATATACCTGGTATATGATACTCGTATTAATAGTATTACGGGGGACCATAGTTAATAGGACCAAATACTGTAAGTAAAAATTGTTACATATATAGGTTTTTATCTATACCACAGGTCCTGTTAACTATGGTCCCCCGTAATAGATATAATCTACACTTTTTTTTCGTTTCGAGCCATCACTTTTACTACTACGGGGGACCACAGTTAACAGAACCTACGGTACACACAAACACCTATATATTTCCCTATTTTTACTGACAATATTTGGTCCTATTTACTAGGGTCCCCCGTAATGCCTGACCGCAAGCTCGTAACATGCCGGGTGCCATGATATCCCCCGTTTCCATCTGACTCTTGGCATGAGGGACTTGCCTTGTTCTACACGAAGAACCGTAGAATCAGGCGCAAAAACGCAATGGTGGGTGTGAGATTCGACCTCACGACCAACAAACCAAACCCTGCCGTCGACGCCAGTTGTTAAGGTACATGCTCGTATTCCTAAGAGCTTTGACTATTCCCGCCGCAGATTGCCCCCTTTTCTTGGTATTACGGGGGACCATAGTTAACAGGACCTACGGTACACACGAAAACCTATATATTTCCCTATTTTTACCAACAATATTTGGTCCTATTTACTATGGTCCTCCGTAGTGGTCTCTTGGGCTAGTGGTAAAAGGTTGTCCGTTTACCTTTCCCAACTACTTACCGTAAGCGACATCCGAGATTGGAGGTGCCCTGGATTGTTTGGCGTAGGCCTCATACATAGCATGAGCCTTTTTTTCCCGGCGACGACACCCGAGCTTGGAGGTACCCTGGATTGTTGGGCGTAGTCCTCATACATAGCGTGAGCCTTTTCTCTCGGCGACCTTCTGGGCAAACCATGATGGTCACCAGGTGTCGCCCATAACCCCCCCCCCCCCCCCGGTGCATGCCTGGGTTTTCAGCCCGCACCGGCTTCGGCGATCCCACTCACTGCTGCTCGTCGATTTTCGTCGCTTTCTTTTTTACCACCTCACCATCGCCCTTTTCCAGCACTACAGCAACACTCACTGGTGCTCGTCGATTTTGATCGTGTTTTTTTTTTTGCCAACACACCCCACGCTTCTTCAGCGATAACACTCACGGCTGGCTGCCCGTCGATTTTCATCTCTTTTTTTTCTCTCTCTCTTCCGACTCGCCCCTCGCGCTTCTTCAGCAATCCGGCTCACTGCTCGTCGATTTCGGTCGGTTTTTTTTTTTTTGTTTCCGCCCCAACTCACCCACCACGCTTCCGCGCTTTCGCTGACCGAAGAAGAACGTGCTTTCAATAGTTTCACGGGGGGCCATACAGCAATCAGGATCCCATCACACGCTGAAAAACCTGTATCTTCCAGATTTTTTCCTGCTAGCATTATTTGGTCCTCTTTGCCGCGTTCCCCCGTATCGGTAGGGTTTGAACTCCCGAACTTTGGTCAGAAAGGGGCGACAGGACAACCCGTCCACTCGGCGAGACTCCCGAAAACCTCTGCCGGGGAAACGCTGGTCACGGAGGAGCGGAGCAGCGTGTCTGTCTGCCTGTCTGTCTGTTTGCACCGGCACTTCTCTTGGCCACGAGCACAGCGACACGCGCTAGTACTAGCTGCAGCGCCCGTTGTGGACCCTGCTCGGTTGGAAGGTGTTGCTGCTGTCGTTAAAGGGGGTAACCTACTTCTGGACCGCTTGCAGAATGTACTGCAGCAGTGGGCAGTCAGCGCTGACTCAGCAGGCTATTATTGGCGGTAGTGGTAGCAGGTCTTCTTCTCGAGCCAACAGATCCTCTTGGTGGAGGGGGGGGGGGGGGGGGGGGGGGCACTCATTTGTCGCTTGCCTTATTCATTTGACCGTTGGCCACGCATCCCTTGCGAGACGGAGCACCGTTCCTACTCGTAGCAGGGGCAAGTTCCAACAGCTGGGATCTCATTGCGTTGTTTTCATATTCTGTCATACAAGGTAAGACACTTTTTCGCTAAACTCAGTCCCTTCGTGTTTCGCCGCCTGTGGCCACCATCTATCTCCTAGGATAGCGATCGTTTTCTCGCTGCTATCTAGTGTACCAAACTCCTCCATGTCACGTTCGTCTTATCTGCCTCATTCCCTTTTGTGACACATTCCGTTCCGCCTTGTGCACTGCACATTGTCCTGCTATGTGAGTTCTACTATCTACTGCTTTGCCACACGGGCGCATCTGTGCATCTAGTTCTTCCCCCTCCCGGCTACTGGTATACCTGGTGCCTCTTCCATCCCTCAGGCAGGTCCCGGGCCCCTACACGAAATTGCAGTTTCAGGTTTTAGTCTGTTGAACCTTGCAAACCCGTTTTCGCTCCTATCCCTTCGCTTAATTGTTATGAGGCTTAGATTGGATAGGCGATTGGTTAACCTTTTACCTTTAGCCCAACGGACTAAGACCTGAACATATTCCCCCGTATACCTCCAAGTGTTTCTTCGAGCTTACCTTGTTTCTTAGCGCTGGTCTTTCCCTTCTTTTTGCCGCTCCTTCTACATCTGTCTTGTATCTCCGAAACGTCTCTACGGACATCATATCTTCTTGGTTTCCTCCGGTATCCTTCCGTACTTTCTCGACTACGCCATCCCACCTTGTTCCAGCTCGCCCTTTTGTTGCTTTCTCTCGATACAGCTCTATTAGCTATGGCTGGCAACTTCTTTTCCGGCATGCTCCTTGCCTTATATTGCCTTTTCAACTTTCTCACGTCTCTAGTTGTGTCAAGAGGGTATGTTTCCAGTTCTGCTCTCAGTATCTGCTTTTAATATTGTATTGCTCGTCGTACTTGAGCATCCGATTACGGGGGGCCATAGTTAATAGGACGTACGGTATACATAAACACCTAAAAATTTAACCATTTTTACGAACAATATTTGGTCCCATTAACTATGGTCCCCCATAAATAGTCTTTTTTCTGCTGCTGTCGTCTGTACTGTTTCCAGCTGTTTTACAAAGTTCGCGATCCCTTCCCATACTCCTCCTCTTGTATATTCTAGCGTTGTCACCATCACATTAATCATAATAGGTATCTTAGTCCTATTACGGGGGACCATAGTTAATAGGACCTATGGTATACATAAAAACCTTTATATTTGAACATTTTTACTAACAATATTTGGTCCTATTAACTATAGTCCCCCGTAGTAGTGTCAAGGTGCGAGTCTGTTAGCGTCGCATCCATCTTGCCTACGTCTGCTAAATCCCTTTCCTGTCACTTTTACTATGTGTGCATCCCAAGAACAGTATTTTGATATATCTACGCCAAGGTACGTTTCCTGGTCTACGATCGGCCATTCGTCTTCTTCTCCGGGTTCACCTTATCTTCGTCACCAGTACATGCAACTACTGCACACTTTTTTTGCGTTCGCCGTCACCCTCCATTCCCTCGTAGTGTATTCTATTGCGTTCTCCATTTGTTTCTGCAACCCTTCGGGTGTTTCTGATACGCCCACGAAGCCACCCGCATACATCAATCCCTGCACAGTACGTTCCCCCATCGCAACCCCCTGCTCAGCTGAATCGACTGCTACTATTACGCCAACAAAACGTTGAAAAGATTACCTGGTAGGTGATAACGTGCACCCCTGTGTAACTCCTTAAAAAAATATCGACATGCTTTTGATTTTTTTCCCCGTCCAGCATCACAGCACTTCTCTCAAACATTCCGCATATAATACCCTTCACGTTCTCCACATCTTTTCCTCTGGTCCCTACTTCCCACAACGTTTTCCGCAATCTATTTCCTCCATGCTGTGTCGCAGGCCTTCTGTGCATGTGGAAATAAACAGTGCGTTGTTAGCCCCGCGTCTTTCCTAACATGGAGTGTCTTTCCTGATGTGTATACGTGACCTACGCAGCTACGGTTTGGCCTAAACCCTCCTTGCGCTTCGCTTACCTTGTCTTCCTTCTCCATCAGTGTTCCCGTTCTATCGTTCAAAATCTTACAAAATGTTTAGCCTACTGCTATGCGTAATAGCGTTGTCTATCTACGTTTCCCCGGGTCAGCCTAGTCTCCTTTCTTAAATAGGTTGACTACTACTCCTACTCTCCACCTCCTAGGTGCGTGCTCGTTCTTCCATACCCCTTTATACAACATAACCGTCATGGTAAGCCTTCCAGCTACCCCGTATTTCATAAATTCGTTCACTATTTGGTCTGTCTGCTCGTGCTGCCTTTCTACTCTCAAGTTTAGTTACTAATGCTACACACTTACTTGTTGACTTTCTTCCCTTGTTAACTTTCTATGTAACCCTTCTGAACCGCCGCCTTCCCTTTCTGAAGCCTCTACGTTCGCCTCTGCCCACGCGTTGATTTCCTTCTCGAATTCTTCGTCGATTGCTTTGCTGACTGTGGGTGTTCCTGGCTCACGGTAGCGCTCTTCTTTCCCCTTTCCCCTTCGAACTAGGAACCATTTTACCGTTCTGCGCTCTTAGGGTAACTATTCTCGTGTCTGCCCCTCCTCCTCGTTTGCCCAGTAGCCCCTTGCACCCCCCCACCCACAATCTGCTCCATCCCGGCCTCAAAGTCTCGATTCGTTTTATTCACTGCGTATTTCCGTATCCCTTTCTTGTTGTCTGCCATCTCTTTTTCCTTTCTTTCCGCTGTACTGTAGCTATTGTAGCACATGTACACCCCTCCTATCCTGTCGTAGTTTCAGCCGATGCTTGTGTTGCGCGTCCCTTTCTCCTTCTTGCTCTCATTGGCCTCTTTTACTTCCCCATCCCACAAGTTTACTGCTCTGTTGCACACCTCCAGCTTCTTCCTTACTGCTTTACTCGTCGTGGTCTTGCCCAATCGCTCCCATCCTTCTGCTATCCTACCTTCTGCCTTATCCCCTCTCCATGTCGCTATTTGTTGCACCTACAATTTCCAACAGCTCGGAAAATTGCTCTGCGTTTTTGGCCGTCTCTTCTTGGAACTCTTCCCGTTTTTCTTTTGCTGCTGCTCGTATTAGTAGTAGTAGTAGTAGTAGTTTGGCTGTTCTCCATCTGTACAATTTCCTACCTCGCCTATGTTATATAACTCTCGTCTGCTGAAAGTCTGTTCCATGCTAGACAGTGATCCGTAGTTCCTACGTCCGCCGCGCATGAATGTACTCCCGTTTTCTTACCACTTCCATTTCCTGCCGCTATTACGGGGGATCATAGTAAATAGGACCAAATATTGTTGGTAAAAATAGGTAAATACATACCAGGTACCGGTTTTTGTGCATACCGTAGGTCCTACCATTAACTATGGTCCCCCGTAATACGGTGTGAAGTCAAGGATAGCGCTTTCCTTTTGTGTGCACTGTCTAAAGTCCATTCTGGCTCTGCTTTTTTTTACTCTGCCGTTCAATGTCTTCATCTCGTTGTGCCCGAGGAACTCCGACGTCTCTGCCCCGTTCTGATTATTTGCTACTTCCTCATGGTTTGTCCGATGTTGTCATTCGGGTTGTTTTGCCTTCCCAAGTCTCGAATTAAAATCTCCCACTCACTGCGTGCTGAAACTCGTAGTGCTGCAGTACACACCCTTGCCTTTTGTACTTGTGTGCATCTGCTGCTATTTCTCCGACCTCCCTCTGCTACATATTGTACCGTACTCTTTCGACTCTGGGGGCATACAAAGCCGGCGTCCCCGGTGGTCCGCGTGCCTACTAACATCAATTTCTTGGGTTCGAGTCTCACCGAGTGCATACTGATACTATTCATGGGGATTTTTTCTTCCATAAAAAAAATGAATAGCGGAAAGCGCAAAAGCGTGAGTTCGCTACATCCGACGGAAATCGACGAGCAGCAGTGGGAATGCTGAATGAACCCTATGCGCGACAAAAAATGAAGGCATGCACGTACCGGGGGGGAGAAGGGACGACACCACCTGTGACCACGGCTTGTCCAGAAGAAGATCGGTGAGGGTAGAACCTCCTACGAGTTTAGCTGGGTAGTGAACGTGACGACTAAAATATACCAGGTATTTATATAATATATACTGGTATATATGTTTCCTAAGAAGTAATATTTCGCTCCCCGCTCCTCTGGTGACACTGCCGGCCATCGAGAAGACGCAAACCATCACGGGTAAAAACAACAACAACGACAACAACAACAACAACAACAACAACAACAAAACAACAACGACGACAACACCCCACGAACAGGCGCTGCGGTCACTGGAAGTCCGTCCTCAAGCTCTTGGCGACACGAAAAAAAAACGAACTCAAACGATTGGAGGATGGAGTGGCATTTCGTACCTGGTACATACGTACCGGACACACACGGCTGTTGACCAGAATTGACGCCGCGCGAGGCGAGTGTGTGGCATCCTTCATGCTGAAACCAACAAGCAAGCAAGTAAAGCAACGGGGCAAGTATTTTTAGGTCGTCAAGTCAGCTTTATAGACGAAGCGCCATGTGTTTACATGTACACCATGATATACTACTACTAATACTACGGGAGACCGTAGTATATTGTTGTTGTTGTTGTTGTTGTTGTTGTTCTCACATTAACTCACAATACAATGCAGTCCGTGGTCGCAGGACAGGCTCCAATAACTCTGGAGTGGAAGAAATACCTCAAGTAAAACAGAGGCAAAAACAAAGAACAAGCATACGCACTCCACCACTGCGGACACCAGGGAAGCAAAAAGGAGACTATTAATAGCAGACAAAAACCTAAAAAAGAAGATGAAGCGAAGCAAAAAAAAAAAAAAAAGTACCTACCAGGTATGGCACAGGGAAAAAACTATATACCTGGTATTCAGTTTGTTTTCCCAACAATATTTGGTCCTATTCACTATGGTCCCCCGTAATAATGAGAGCCCACGATGGACCCCAAAACCCCAGGACATACCTCGGGACGCCTCTTCGAGTCCGGGACGATATCCCGAGGGCCTCAGTTATCCCTGGGACTGAACGGTACTATTTGCATGGGATGTGGCTGCCGCGGGACGTGTTCGTGCGGAAACAGGATTCACGGATTTACGGATTCACACTTTCTCGTGGGGCGGGGGCCGGGATATTATAATTTGTACGGGACGCATTTGTTGGGGCACGGGATTTTCCCAACTTGTCGCGGGGCCACGGGATTATCCCGAACCCCCCACAAAACCGTGGGATAAATCCCGCGTAAAAAGTCCCGAGGAATGCTCTGCCAGAACCCATGGGTCCCTCTTTACGTTCTGACTACCCTGCCCACCCCCTCGTACTGGCGGTCAGGTCAGCGGCTAACTGTTAGTTCGATCGGTTGGTATGCTGTATGTCCACGTATAGTACACGTGCACGATCCGAAACCCTCGATGTCAAAGTGGAGTGTGTGTTGAATATATATATATATATATATATATATATATATATATATATATATATATATATATATGTAAATATATATATATATATATATATTTACATATATATATATATATATATATTTACATATATATATATACCAGGTATATATAAATATATATATATATATACCAGGTAGACAGGTACAGTAGTACGAGTACGTACGATGTTTTTACCCGCACAGGAATAAGGAGCAGGCGTTGCTGCGGTTTGCAATTGCTGCGCACGCAAAGGAACGGCATGTTTCGAATATATATATACATATATATATACCTGGTATATTTTAATTTTTTTATTTGCCTTCTGACAATGTGCAGGGCGTTATTCATTCAAAATGAAAAAGCTGACATAACTCATCGAATACCACTAACTTCATCGAACCAATTCTCCTTCCCTGCGTGTACTCACTTGCACCTCCACCATTTACCGAGATATTTTACCTACTATGTATCTATACAGATATCTATATATATATATAGATATATATATATATAGATATCCTGGGGCCATGGTACAGTCTGGCGGACCTGGATCGACAAAGCAAAGGGAGGGAAAACATAGGCGGGACCAACGTGCGATTTAGAGCCAACGGGAGTAACATAACCGACAGGACGGAGAGGGGCGGGCGGGCGGGGGGGGGGGACTGAGTTGTTGTTTGCGTCGCTATTTGACCATTGACCTACGCATCCCCTTCGAGACGGAGCAGGGGGGAGGGGGGGCGTACTCATTTATTGCTTACCTTAGTCATTTGACCGTTGACCACGCGCCCCTTTCGAAACAGAACACCGTTCCTACTCTCAACCCTTTTAGTACCGCAGTCCCGTTTTGGGGGCAAATCACTTGTAATTAGACCTGTTTGTCCCCAAGTCGGGACTGCGGTGCTAGAGGGGTTAATAGAGACACATCCAGGGGGGGAGTACTCGATATCATGCATGGCCGTAGTCGTATGACTGTTGACCTTCGCATCCCTACCAATGCCGGTACGGAGAACGTCGGGTTTTCACCGACCAGGAAGACATTGCGTGCACCAAGCGCGAGGCGCCGCGAGGTGTCGGGCGAGTCGCATGAAGGGTGAGCTGCATCCTACTATGAACTGCTTTTGGGGCGGACTTGCATATGGATGACAGCTTCAATGAGTTAAACGTTTCCCGGTGTGGCCACTTCCAGAGACAGCTATGGGGGTACTATGAATATGTAACTGCCTCGTGGGTGCCTTGCGATAAGCACTACGTGAGGCGACCATTCCCCTTGTGCGGAGTATAGATTCTCCATCCCGCACAAATTTTCGATGACCCGATCGCCAGCTGTAACCGACCGCCGACAAAAAAAAACAAAAAAACAGTACCCTGGTTGTCTAGCTCACGTGGTGAGCGGCATGTTTCACAGTGTCGTTGCCAGCCGACGCCAACCCAATCTATCTATCTCTATATATACCTGGTATATTGTACCAGGATGGGGGGGGGGGTGTACATGCGTGGCCGTAGTCGTATGACCATAGACCCTCGTATCCCTACAATGCCGGGACGGAGCATGTCGGGTTTTCACCGACCGGGCAGACATTACTTGCACACGCGCGGTGAGTTGTTCGGCGAGTCGTATGAAGGGCGAACTGCATCCTATGATACTATGAACAGTTTTGTGATGCGCGCGCGCGGGGGGGTGCACTCATGCCATGCACGGCCGTAGTCGTACGACCATAGACCCTCTCGCCGCTGCAATACCGGGACGGAGCTTGTCGGGTTTTCACCGACCAGGCGCGGGGGGGTACTCATTGCCATGCATATCCGTAGTCATATGGCCATATATAGACCCTCGCATACCCGCAATGCCGGGACGGAGCTCGTCGGGTTTTCACCGACCAGGCAGGCATTGCTTGCACCAAGCACGAAGCGCCGTGAGGTGTTGGACGAGTCGCATGAAGGGTGAGCTGCATCCCGCTATAAGAGCCGTCTGTGAGGCGGAGGGGGGGGGGGGGGGTGGGGGTGAACGGAAACTGGTGTGGCCCCAATGTACCACATCAACCAAGGCGAGTAGTATCACAGAGATTGAGGGGGGGGGGGGGGGGGGGGGGGGGTACTCGATAGGAGATATTTACTCGGTCTCCTGCATGGCCGTAGTCGTATGACCATAGACCCTCGCATCCCTACAATGCCGGGACGGAGAACGTCGGGTTTTCACCGGCCAGGCAGACATTGCTTGCACCGAGCGCGAAGCGCCGTGAGGTGCCTGGCGAATCGCATGAAGGGTGAGCTGCATCCTACTAAGAACCGCTTTTGAGGCGGACTTGCGTATGAGTGACAGCTTCAATAAGTTGATTTCATTTCCGGTGTAGGCATTTCCAGAGACAGCAATGGGAGTACTATGTAACTGCCTCTTGGGTGCCTTACCTTGAACACTACGTGATACTATCAATTTCCTTGTGCGGAGTAAAGGTTGTTCACCTCGCACAAAACGATCTAACTCGACAACCAGCTGTGACCGACCGCCAAAAAGAAAAGAAAAAGAAAAAGAAAAAGCGGTACCCTGGTTGTCTAGCTCACGTAGTGAGCGGCATGTTTTACAGTGCCGTTGCCAACCGACGCCAACCCAACCCATATACAATATATATAGGGGGGGTGGGGGGGGGGGGGCTGGTTTGAACCCCGGTTCTAAGTTACGGTCACACTTAGGGCAAGGCGAATGGAGAGGGGGGGGGGGGTCAGGGGCATGTGTGCGAGAATAAAAGAGGCGAATGGATGAACCTCGAACGAAGTATGCATGTATGCCAAGCATGCATATATTCATGCATCGTACCAGGTATTGTTAAGGATTACCCTGGGCTGGGTACTCGATCCGTCTTTTACCCCTATAGCTCAGTGGGCAACACCTTCACATTTGACGTCGTCCAGGTCACGGGTTCGAACCTCACTTCGAACGTTTCTTTTACAGAAACGCTTGCGCGTGCACACCTAAAAAAACACATCTCCCTGGATCCCCAGGTAATGAAACGAAGCGGGTAAGGTCAGCGTACGGACGTATACGGTTCCGACGCCCCCAAAGGTCCCGCCGTTCAGAGGGGGGGAGAGTGTTATAAGGGTTACCCTGGGTTGGGTTCTCGATCGGTCTTTTACCCCTATGGCTCAGTAGGCAACACCTTCACAGTATGTATTTATATGCGATTGTGTTTGTGATCTCTGTCTTGTAGCATCACATCAAAACTTCGATTTGTGCCGCACGTCGTTGGACGGTGAGGCAACATCAAACGTCGATCACTTATAATAGTTACGTTTTGTATTTAACGACGACAGGGAGTAGCAGTAGTAGTTAAACCCGCGTGGAGGGGGGGGGGGGGACGAACGGTATCTCTATCTCTGTTCGAGCGACCCCTGCGCAGTTGGAACGGTTTCCGATGTTGCTCGTCGCCAACCTGTACGTGAACAACATAATAATAAGTACCAGGGTTTGATTGACAAAACTTAAAAAAAAAAAGCTTTTGAGCTGGTACGTATGATCAGGTAGCTGTTTTTTTCCCAATCAATGTATGTGCCCGTGCCACAATAATGACGGGCACAGCTGAAGATGGACCAATTTGGCCCAACTCGTAGAAGAGTAAAATGCTGACGACGCACGTACTTATCACTACAGTAGTGCCTGGTACTTGCCGTAAACCGTGTTTAAAAAAGAAAGAAAACACAAGAAAACATACCAGGTACTACTGGTAGTTGTTATTGCCAGGTAATGTGTAAGTATCAGTCAAAAAGGCCTCCAAAACCTTAGGGGCGATACGGGGATACATCAGCATACACCTATACGTACTCCTGTACGTACTCGCAAAGACGTGTGGGGTAAGTGCTGCCCGAACCCCGAACGGCTTCCGGGCGGCATGTATGCAGCAAGTAGTCTTGTCTTTCGCTGCCTGTAGAGCGATTTGTTGTAACTTTCGGGGGAAATATTTGAAATATTTGATTTTTTGAAATTTTAAAATTTTGAAATTTTGAATTTTGATAGAACTTTCCGGTTTTTTTTTGCGCGTTCACCAGATAGAACTATCCGGTAGGAGAGCTGAGTCGAGCTACTACTGTATGTTCCTCGTACGACTACGTAGAAGGAGCAATACAGTAACAGATTATACAGCCACGGGCAGAAAATCGACCAATCAATGTGGCCCAACTCATGTCATAGTATTGCTGACGACGTGTGATACGTACATATCATTCATTGCGCCTAATAC
Source organism: Nereocystis luetkeana (assembly GCA_031213475.1). Taxonomy (NCBI): domain Eukaryota; class Phaeophyceae; order Laminariales; family Laminariaceae; genus Nereocystis; species Nereocystis luetkeana. Next base: position 1,343,450 of record JARUPZ010000030.1, on the reverse strand, counting down.
TTGCAATGGACCCTTAAAAACACACGCACACGCACACGCACACAAGTACGCAACGCATGCTTACATGCTTACCAGGGAATGCGTAACTATCAGTCAGAAACGCCTCCCTAACCTCATAGGGGCGATACGGAAACACCGCAATAAAATACCCCTAAGGTCGTATGGAGTAAGTGCTGTCCGGACCCCGAACGGCTTCTTGCTTCCGGACGGTGTGTATATATAAGCAGCAAGTTTATTATGGTTCGTGTCGAGCGAACTTTCGAATTTTCGAAAGCATATTTGAAATTTGAAGAAATAATTGTTTTTTATTTTTCCAATTTTTTTTAAAAGTTGAACTTTGAATATTTCAAGTACAGCATTATTACAATTTTATTTGTGCTTGCACATTCACCAGATATATATATCCCGTAGAAGAGCTGACTCGAGCTGACTGACGGACAAAGTTAACCTCTCTGTGTACATACTACTGTAGAATATCTATAAAACCAGGCATATATGAAATATCATACATATACCCAAATATCTGTACGAAGTATGATAACATATAGCATATACTTCGTATACCATAGACAGATATTTTGACACTTACTTGGGTAGTCCCCGGCGCACAAAGTCCGCCCGGCCCTTTTTAATTCCCCGCTCATCACGGCCGGTCATGGCAGTCAGGACCCGAGATACACACAAAATACTATATATTCATTATTGTTTGTGCGCATACTCGGTCCTGTGATTACTATGTTCCCCCGTGAAGCTTGCGTTCGATTCAAGAGGTGAGTCGGATATGACCGTAAAACATTTTGAGGACAATCTTCGCGTTGGTGTATACACAAGTAAGTAGTGTCCGAGTCTGGCCGGCGGTTTTGTGATCCCGTGTGGCACTCACTCGTCGTGCGCGTGATGCTCCCCCTCACAGACGGCCTTTAGCGGTTCATCAAATAGTAGGTAGTCGTACGCACGTAAGAGGATCCGCTGCTGCTGCTGCTGCTGCTGTATGATGACATCCCCTCGCCTCTTTTCTTTTCTTGGAGATAGGTGTGTACGAGTGCAGGTCGACAAAAACACACACACACACACACACACACACACAACGAAAAAGCACGATATTTCGTCTCACGGGGGGGGGAGCAGGTGTGCCGCAAGAAAGAGGAGATCCGCTGCCTCTACGATGTGTATCCTTGCTTCTTTTCATTCTTGGAGATATGGGTGCGGCTTTCGTTGTCGGGGGGGGGGGGGGGGGCAGGTGTGCCGCAAGAAGAGCAGATCCGCTGTCTCTACGGTGTGTATCCTCGCTTCTTCTTTTCGTTCTTGGAGATATGAGTTGCGGGCCAGGAAAAAAAAACAAGGCGGGGCATGATATCTCAGGGGAAGCGTGACGGTGTGACACTATCAGGCAGCAGCATGAACTTGTTGTGTAAAGACCGACCAACGAACGGATACACAACACGCAAGTTAGCACGCCCCGTGCGATGAACTTCAGAGCTGGTTTTCTCTCAAACTAGAGGGGGTTGGGGGCGGGGGGCGGGCGGGGGGGGCACGGGCGCACACAAACCGAACAAAGCGGCGGCTTTTAAAAGATACACGTGTGTAAGTAGTCCAGATCGTTCCATACATAGACAGACACGCCGCGCCGCTCGGTGTTTTTGCATCTAATTCTCCCTGTCGTCGACAAAATCAGCTTGTGGAAAAGTCCTCGCGGGCGCGGGGGGGTGGGGGTGGGAGGGGGGGGGGTGAAAGTGTGTTTATACGGTACATACTGCCGTGCAGGGGTGGCTGGCTGGCTGCCTCTGGCTCTATTTTTCTGGTCCCCGTCACAAGGCGCCTGACGGGTGCCTTGGTGTGTGACATATTTTCTTGTAAGGTACTGCAGGTAAGCCCCTTTCGAGGGATGGACCTGTTTCAAGGCGCCCCGAGATGAAAAGGAAAACTGCTGTATATGAGGGGTAGCTATTTTCTGCCTACCGTTTCCCCCCCACTGCTTACTCTATCACCTTTTTAGGACTGCACTCTCGTTTTTTTTTCTTTTTTCTCTCCCGTTTATTATCTTCGCCCTCCTTTCCTCTCTCCATCCAATAGTATTATTACGGGGGACCATATTAAATAGGACCTACGGTACACACAAAACCTGTAGAAATCGCTAATTTTACTCTATACATTTGGTCCTATTTACGATGGACCCCCGTCAATAGTAGTATCAATAGCCATTATCCGGGGTCACCCCCCCCCCCCCCCCCCCCTTCCCCTCCCCTCCCCTCCCCCCCCCTCTCCACTACGGCTCGTCCAGTCCCCAGCATATTTATCGCGAGAAGACTTGCAGCTCCTAATTCCCTCGTCGCCGACTCGCATCTAATAATTATGCCTGTACCCACGCGCTCTACGAAGGTGCTCTCTGCAATACGGTCCCTTTTTATTCTTACCGATGAGGCCATAAGCTCACTCTCCACCGGCGTGTTTCGAACTCAGGGTACCAACGCTGTTAGTATTGCTAGTGTTACGGGGGGCCATAGTAAATAGGACCAAATATTGCTAGTAAAAATAGCGAAATATAGAGGTTTTATGTATTCCATAGGTCCTGTTTGCTGTGGTCCCCCGTAATAACATTTGAAAGGTAACCGCTGGACTTTATTGTATGCCGGGGCTGTGGGGACAGCACGCTTGGAGTCAGGTTTCAATCAGATTCAGTTTTTTTCTGTACAGTGCAGTATACTAAAAGTATCAAGGGGCTGGTATCAACTCTGATAAGGGACGTTGGTGCGCAAGGGACCTCCAATCCCAAAAATCACTGTTGTTAGGGTCCCTGAAACAAGGGTTCATGGCGTGTCTTGCTTGCTAGCACGCCGGAAGGGGATGCCATACCAGAGGTATTCAATTGAACGTCCCAGAGGGTACCTATTTATTTACTACCTGCTGGTATATACTGGTACCATGCAATACGTACCAGGCAACTGTTACGGGGGATCACATTAAATAGGACCTACGGTACACACAAAAACCAGTAATATTTCGCTATTTTTTCTAACATTTTTTGGCTCTATTGGCTATGATCCCCCGTAATAGTGTGATACATTCACTCTCTTTTTCACCCGTCTCCGGGTACGTTTTATGCGGCAGTGTTATGCCTCTGCCTGTAGGGTAATAAAAAGTCTCTTCATACTGCTGTACGTAAAATTTTAAATCTCTTTAGGACGAATACCTCGTACTCAGGACGGACACTGATGGGTGGGTGTACCTGATGCGCTTGAGGTGTCACGGGGGACCATAGTTAATTGGACCAAATATTGTTAGTAAAATTGGTTAAATATATAGGTTTTCGTGTATACCATAGGTCCTATTAACTATGGTCCCCCGTAATGGAAAGGACGGTTTAACGTGAAGCCAACACGACGCAACGCACACACAAGGGGTGCGTACAGGCTTCGGCTGTTTAATTTATCTGCTGCCTGTTATGTACTCTCTGTTCGCGTTCTTTCGCATTGTCGTTGATCTGCGAGAGCTGTCGTACGAGGCCGATTTCTACAAACCCCCGAGATCTGTAGAAGCGGACGGGCATGGGCTACAACGCGTGGGACGTGTTTCGTCGCACGCCGTCTCGAGGTGGTCGCGGTCGCCGGGCTGATGTGGCAATGGCGCTGTTTTGAGTGAGGCGGCATTTCGTGCTGTTTTTGTCGTTTTTTTATTTCTTCAATCCCTCCGTGGGCTGTTTTCGTTGCTTGCTCTACCGGCGCAGCAAGCAGCGCCAGCAATCGGGGAACACCTCGAGGCTGTGCGCGATCTGTACTCGACATTGGATTCCACGCGCTCCGGGTGCCTATGCTAGGGAATCACCATATCGTCGTAACCTTATTCTCACTGCTGTCTGTGCGAAGCGAGCCTGATGAGGCGGCCTGCTGCAAGCACGAGGCTCCGCCTTGCCTCGTTAGCCTACGAGTGTCTACTTGATCGTAAACCAGGTATATATTATATGTGTGCCGGGGGGGTGGATCGTGCTAAAGGGGTTGCATTTGCGGGTAGGATTAAGGCTTTAGGGCTTGGTTTGGGTTCAGTGCACGCGTGCGTCTAAGATCGTCCCGTAGACAAGAGAAATGCACTACATGCATGCCTGCCTTGGTGCAAACCCGGAGGGGGTACATCCCAACTATCCGGAGCATATGTTGAGGAACCCCGGCAGGCACAGGAGAGGGGGGGGGGGGTGTACTCGATAGGAGAGATGCACTTGATTTCATGCGTGGCCGTAGTCGTATGACCATAGACCCTCGCATCCCTACAATGCCGGGACGGAGCATGTCGAGTTTTCACCGACCAGGCAGACATTACTTGCACCAAGCACGGAGCGCCGTGAGGTGTCCGGCGAGTCGCATGAAGGGTGAGCTGCATCCTACTAAGAACCGGGGGGGGAAACTACCCACACGAAAAGAGCAGACAAGCTGAAAGTTGGCACGGAAGGGAGGTAGACTTGGTGCATGGGTTTCCTTTTGTTTCCGAGGTTTTCTTCTTTCGGGAAAGTTATGAGTGATCCATGTCGAAGATCATGCTGCACATTGTCGGATGGCAAGAGAAATAATGATAATATAAAGAAGCCTATTGAGGCCTTGACGTGTGAAGACTAAATCGTCAACCGACATGTTTGCCTCTCACTGGTGTGGCGTCGTCATACCAAGTGCATATAACCGTGTACCAGGTATGTATCTAGGCGCTTGATGCTCCTGCCCTTGGACTCGATGAAACCCATGATGAAAAATTGGCACAACGTGCGAGAATTGCTGTGATGCTGGACGGGGAAATATCGAAGCATGTTGCCATTCCGCAAGGAGTTGCACAGGGATGTACGCTATCCGCTATCGCCTACTACCTATTCAAGGCATACATTAATGTCTTCTGAGAAGCAGTCGATCCGGTGAAGCCGGGAGTCACGGTGGGCGGAAGTACGATGTCGGGATTGTTGTTTTGCGGATGATTTCGTGCGGATACCAGAAACTCCCGAAGGGTTGCAGGAAAAAATACAGAAGGCACTAGAAAAACTATTCACAGGACATGGAGAGTGACGGCGAACATAAAAAAGTGTGCAGTAGTTTTATGTGACAAAGATTAGGTGAACCCAGTAACTTTTCAAACGGACCTGGAAAGGAGATGACTTACCGATCGCAGACCAGTACACGTACTTTGCCGTTGAGATCTAAAAAACTGCTCTTGGGATGCAAAAACAGCAAAGCATACATATTGCAGGTCAGACGGATGCGATCCTGACAGACTCGCACCTTGACGCAAAGAGTAAGAGGTGTGTCTTGATTCATGCGACTGTACCAAAACTAGAATATGCACAAGTACGGAAAGGGGACGCTAGGTTCGTAAAACAGCTATTAGTAGAAACGGTACACAGATGACGACAGCTAAAAAAAGTATTAGGATGCTCAAGCATGACAAGTAATACAGCAGTAGGAGCAGAGCTGGGAATTTACCCACTGAAGACCGGTGCAACACGTGAGAAAGTTGAAATGGCCATATACAGTAAAGGCCCAAAAGAGAGGTCGCCAACTCATACGTAGCATGATGGAGCTCTATAGGAGAAATGTCAAAAAGCAAGCTGGAATGAGGTGGGATAGCGTCGAGAAAGTATGAAAGGATATAGGAGGAAACCAGGCAGAGGTTCTGTCCGCAGAGAAGTTCGAGAGATACAAGATAGAAGTAAAAGAAAGGATGGAGCGAAGGGACAGGCTAGCGCTAACATATAACGTAAAATAAGAGAAACACTTAGGAGAGACATACCAGGTACATGGTACGGGTATTTTTCTCAGTTTATAAAAATCAGTATTTTGGCAACTGCAGACCTGTTTGTTTGTCTGTCCGCACCCCTTATATTTTCGAACATGTGTTAATAAATAGTTCGTTCCGATGATTGATATATTGGTTCGTTACAGATGATGTTCAAACGACGTACGTATTCGACTCTTGCAGAACTTTTACACTGAAACATACCATACCACCAGGCAATATTTAGCCATATAATACATCCACCACACCGTACCATCATACCGTACCACCAGCATACCATATCACTAACCGTGCTTTTTTTCCATATAGTATATCCACAATAAACCGTACCATCATACCATATCAACATACGACATCGCATACCGTGCTACACCACACACCATGCCACACCGTACAATACCATACCCATACTGTACCAACACTACCGGAGAGGCTCAACCACTCGGGGACGCAAGAAGAGTATGCCCGGCGCAGAGAGCACTCGAGCACGAACGAGTATAGATACCATGCTGCAGTACCAACACCACAAGTATGCACGTAGAGAGCAGGAGGCGTGGAGAAGATAATTATGTACTAGGGAAATGATGTTGAAACTGACTAACACCACTGCTGTGTGTTTAACTCTTGCCTGTGGACACCCCACCCAAACAAGGGTAATGTTGTTGATCCGAGGGGCTCAATCAACTCTACGGGGACACGAGAAGAGCATGCCCAATATCCCTGTACTGTAGATAATGAAGAGCATGCACGTCAGCAGCAGGAAGCGTTGGGAAGAGCATGCCCCGCACTGAGAGCACTCGAGCACGCGTATAGCACGAGGGCCTCTTAAATCGGGTACCAACTGATACTCGACCACATCACATGATCTATGCGAAGTGCTAAAGACTCTGGCCGGCCAGAAACTGGGCTACTGCAGTATTATAGAAAATGCTAATGGACTCTGGTCGGCCAGAAAATAAAGATCGTTGGGGTACTAGTATTTAGATCAAAACGGTTCGTACGTTTATGTTCAGAGTGGTCAGCAGTGCTATAAATAGGGGTACCTACTGCAGTGCCGATATTCGAGAGGTCGGTGGGCGTGATTTGTTTTAGCTACGTAATAGGCTATTAATTGCGTCAAGATCACAGCAGCACGACAGGACAAGGATGCCCATTGTCACATCATTGAAGAGGATCGTGATTTCACCAAGTTGTGTATTAAAAAAAAAGCCAGATTTTTGCTAGATGGTCTCCATAGCAGCAGTTAAAATAAGACGGCTCGACAAAAATGAGAACCAAGCAAGACAGAAACCTAGCACCTATCAAAAGTATTATAAGCAGATGAGACACTATAGACCTGACCTATCTATATGCGTTTTTTTTTTTCGGCCCATCTCATATATTATCTTCGCCCTTCTCTTTTCTCTCGCGTTCTTATACTCATAACTCAGATCCGGGGGGACCTAGCAGGGTCTTCTCCCACCTCCCCACTACGGTCCCTGCTTTTGTTTTTTTCGCGAGATTTAATTCAGCCCTTCCTTCCCTCGTCGACTCTTATCGAATGGTTGTATGTGCAATTAATTGTGTTCATTTCACGCGGTGAGCAAAAATAGGGCTACCTGGCACCAGACACCGCCTGGTATGCGGTGTGGGTCTGTGTGTTCTGCACACTACACTGGTATTTCCACCCGTGAACATCCAGGGTGTCCAGTGTCCATGCCTTATCCTAGACACAGACGATCTCGCGCGACAGGGAGTTTTAGTTGTACAAGGTTTCTGCGCTGTGACGCGCATCGCTTGAGTGATTTATTTAGCACTGCAAAACCGATTATCTCCATGAAATCGATCCCAATGCTGTAGTACTGGTGCAGGTGCTCCTGCCGCTGTGGTGCGCCGCGGCTGGTGGCACTACCTTTGAGACCGGAGAGTTGTTCGTGTGTCCCCCGGGTCGTCCCTGGCTTGCTGTGTGCCCGGAGTCTCTGCCGGCTGGCGGCGCCTGTGGCCTGTTCCGGTCCAGCTAGCGGGACATCCGTCGTTAGGATGCCGAGGTTGAGAACGACAACAACGCATCCATGACAACCGCCAACGCAGTAGCTTAATGCAGTTAGGAGCTTGAACACTGCCGTAGACCTGTCACGCTCGTCGTTCCCATTCTTCTAGTAATAGCAGAGTCTGGTGCGTCACTATCAACAACACGAAGCAGAAATGTATGTAGGATGATGAACGCCCTTTACGAACCACGACGAATATCCCATTATCCCCGCCCAGTACGACCACGAGTAGTACCGACAGCCAGCACACAAACGCTCAGTCTGAGCCAAACCCCGCCTGCTGAGGTGCCGTCTGTGCCGGTGCCGACTGGTCTCTCTCGTCACTCTCACCAACTTCAACTGCGACTTCACAAAAAAAAGGCAAGCAAGCTGAGAACAGCGCTCAAATGCTTTCCATCGAGGGCAATGGCAATAAGAAGATGAAGGAACGAAACCGTCTTTGCACGGCCCATGGATTTCGCAAGAACGCTGAAACTTCAATTTCATGCCGGGGACCTGGACCCACCAGAAAGAAGAAATAGCTATACCACTGGCCGAGAGGAGGCAGTAGATGCACAGATGTTCCCCTGTGGCAAAGCAATTGGTAGTAGAACTCGCATTGTGGAAGAATGTGAAATGTACAAGGAGGAACGGGATGTGTTAGAGGAGGAAATGGGGTAGCAGATAGACGAATGTGACATGGAGAAGTTTGGTACATCAGATAGTAGCGAGAAAACGATCTCTATCCTAGGAGACAGATGGTGGCCACGGGTGGCGAAACGGGAAGGGGATAAGATTAGCAAACCGTTTTCTGTGCAACATATGAAAGCTGCGTATTGAGTGCCCAACTGTTGGAGGTATCTCTACTAGGACTTGGAGCGGTGCTCCGTCTCGAAGGGGATGCGTGGTCAATGCTCAAATGACTCAAGGCAAGCAACAAATAAGCACGCCCCCCCCCCCCCCCTCCCCCATGGGTTGGGTCAGCGTCGGTTGAGAGCGACACTGTGAAACATGCCGCTCACTACGTGAGCTAGACAACCAGGGTACCGTTTTTTGTTTTATTTTTTGGCGGTCGGTCGCAGCTGGCGATCGAGTTATAGACGATTTGTGCGACGTGGAGAACCTCTGACCCGCACAAGGGAAATTATCGTATCACCTAGTGTTTGTGGTAAGGCACCCACGAGGCAGTTACATAGTACCCTCATCGACATCTCTCTGGAGGTGGCCACACCGGAAAATAAATTGACTGCTTGAAGCTGTCGTCCATGTGCAAGTCCGAACGGTTCTCAGTAGGATGCAGCTCACCCTTCTTTCGACTCGCCGACCATCTCACGGCGCTTCTCGCTTGGTGCAAGCAATATCTGCCTGCTCGGTGAAAACCCGACATGCTCCGTTCCGGGGTTGTAGGGATGCGAGAGTCTACGGTCATACGACTACGGTCATGCATGATATCGAGTACACCCCCCCCCCCCCGCTCTTGGGCCACCTCTTCTTCCTTCCCGACATCCTCCTACGCCGGGTACTGGTTTGCTGGTTGACCTGGTGTCCTACTCCAGCTACTTAAAAAGCGAGGTGTGGAATACTTCGAAGAAAGCCAGCGGGGGCGGGGGGCGGGTACCAATGCCATGCGTAGTCGTATTCGTATGACCATAGACCGTCGTATCACTGAGGGGGGATAGTGCAATTGACCTGCGTAGGTAGACGGAATATACCACGCTCTGGCAGGAAGAGAGGGGGACGAAAAAGGGGAACTCCTATCGATGAAAACGAGGGTTAGGCCTGCCCTCGCGAAGACGGTGGCAACCCTGCCACCTTTCAGTTTATGTTACCGCCGGGATCAACATCAAAGGCGGCGTGGAAAGCTCGACATGATTCTATCAATGCAGCACGCAGATAGGCCGGTAGTGTGTGGGCACGATACGCTACTCAAGGAAGAAGCGCTTCTACGGTATGTGCATGCAAGGCATGAGAACATACCAAGTATTTTTATATGTACGTATGCTTACTTGTATTTACTTAATCATGTCCTTAATATATATATATATATATAGATATGTATCCCCCGTTTACTGTATGTTCTTGTCCCACCCGCTTTGAAAACGGCTACTATGAGTGAAGTAAGCAAATGCTGTCATGTTTGGAGAGTGGACTTCCTTGACCGCGTAACTTGAGATGGCCGTCAGGGCTATGTCATACCGTCACGCGGTGACGTCAGGGACGACCAAAAAGAACGGGAAAAAAAGCCAATAGGGCCGAGGGGTAAGGGTATGATGCCTGATTTGCGATCGTGGTGGTCGCGTTGGTAGAGCCTACGCCGTGTTAGTCAGCGACAGAAATACTAGCTGGGCTACATATATATATATATATATATATATATATATATACTAGTATATGATAGTAGTCCCTCTACAATGCCGGTTGAGTAGCGCCGGCTGTCTATATATCCTGCTTGTGGAATCGCTTTACGCAGTTCAGATCCACCAGTGTGGCAGTGTGGGGTGTATTGCTGGTTGCCGCTACAGTGCCGGTATGGTTGGCCGGCGCATACTGGCACTATAGAGGGACCATCAAGACGGATTTCCGGCCGACGACACGTTGGCCACGACCGTGCTCGGGACCATGTACAAGTAGGCGATTCATTTCCGAATTATCACCGAGTCCTCAGCTTCTTGGCGATTGATGCATCTTCGGCCGTACACTTCTCGTCCGCGAGTGTGCCCGAGAAAGCGCGTGCCGAGGATGCAACCCGCCTACTGAGTGGACTGTACACATCCCATCGTGTGAGCGAAAAAACGGGCTGGATAGACCGCGAGCAGACTTGTTGCGAGGCCGTCGAAGATTGCTCGAGATTTGCTGCATCGAAAAAACAAGACAGCCAAGGTATAGCTGTTAAACACAACATAGCTACACACTATTTCAGCATCAATTGGGGTATACGACTGGCAAGCGTCGATGTTTTCGATTTTTTATTCTGACCAGGCCGAGCACTAGCCGCGACGATGATCATGTGAGTGAGCCTGAGTGTCGGGGGCGCAGGAAACCTGAAGAGCGTACTACCATACACTTCCCATCGTGTGAGCGAAACACGAGCTTGATCGGCTTCGAGAAGAATTGTCAGAGGTGTCCAAGATTCTCTAGAGTGGTGCCAGCTAACAAACAAGACCGACCCAGCTCGGAGCTGTCCAATCCCCACTGAAGTTAAATAAAACAAAGTTTTGGATGTACGAGAGGTCAGTTTTCGAAGAACCAGTCGAAGTGAGGCGCATGGAGGGTGGCATGCACCAGTACTACCGTCGGGATTGACCTAACGTACTCCTCACGTGCCATCTCACTACAGACTGTGGGCTTGCGCCTCCAGCTGTCGTGATGTGGGCCACGCCGGACAGAGTTGACAAGGCCGTTTTGATTTCGAGAAACTAGCTCCTATATTTGGCATGGCTCGTTACAAGCCTGTTCGTGGCCGACCAAGCTCATTTTTTCGCTCGCACGATGGGATGTGTACACTCCACTCTCTCGGTAGGTTGACTCGGTAGGTTGTCGCGCCGCCGTGCGCTCTCTCTCGTGCGCTCGCGGTACTAACTGTTACTGTGTTGACCCCGAGCGCATAGGCTACACAACCGTGATTGTCGTGTGAATGATGTTTCATATTGTCATATCAGCAGCTCAAGGAATCTCGAGCGCTTACGCATTGCTTTTTGACATCGAGAAATTGGCTCCAATATTTGGCAGGCTCGTTACAAGGCTAATCGCGTTCAAGCATGCCGTTTTCTTCGCTCGCACGATGGGGTGCGCGCAGTCTATGCTCTCGGCGAAGTTGCCGCGCCCCCGCACGCTCTTTATCGCCCGCACTACCAACAGTTCTGACCCCGAGGGCTTAAACACTGCCGAACCTCGATTTTTCGGTCAGATTTCGGAATTACGTCGCCTATCTGGTTACGAATACGGTCGCGGCCAACCTGCCGACAACGGGAAATCGGTCTTGTTGCAGGAAGCTTGATGTCTGGGGCGGATGTGAGGGCATTGTTGCCAATACCGAAGAACCAGTGTTTTTTCGGACATAAGACCTGGTCGAGAGCCTTCCGAAAACAGAATGTTCGAATTCTTGTACTTCTTTAGCACTCTTACCGTTGTCGAGAGAAACCGAAAAAAAACGATCGCACGTCCCTTTTGTGCGGACTCAAAGCTCTTTTTTAGCTTGCAGTAGTCGATGCGTGCTACTACTGCCATACGGGTAGCGCTTGATTCCCCGATTTTTTTTTTCTGACTAGCGGGTCCTCCTCGGCTGACGACCCTCTTTATCTACCCCAAAGGTAGCCGTTGGAGTCTCATGCATGCGTGCTTGATGAGTTATCCCTCTTGGGGCTTCAGCAATGGCCAATCAAAAGTGGCGTCGATTACAGCAACGGCCACTGCGTGGTTGGGGGATGATAACATGGTGTCCGAGTTACTATGCAAGGGGTCGTACAGCACGAACGAAGCTTGATCCTGCCCGCACTGCTGCTGGGCGCTCATGCTGCTGCTCGTAGATGGTTGATGGAACACCCAAAGTTGTTGTTGTTCTAGTTGTTATCTCGGGGGTCTCAAAGGGGCTAATATCCGTTGTGTACCTAGCCCGTGAGATTTGTTCGTCGGGGTCCATTTTCCGTTTTTATGAAAACTCAGGTTTTAGGCGAGAGGTACAAAGCCCCTCGAGCGCGGAGCTGCCTCAGCAGATAGTGGGTGCACCGCCCCCCACGTACCGTAGCATGTGCTAGCCGTACCGCTGCACGCACGCTCAGCTTCCATTAGGTTGTTGTTGTTATTCCGCCGCACCTATATGGCACACAGCAGTTTTAGTTGCTACACCTGGGGACCCCAAAAACGTAGTTACGTATTTCCCGCCATTAGGTGTTCGGGGGAATCTTCACGTTTTTTTCGTGGGGGATTTATCATGGTGCTTGCAGCGGACGAGGCATACGCGGCGGTGGACGCCCCGCGCCGGAGATGTATCTCTTCGGGGGAGTCAAGCCCAAGGGAACGCTTCAGCGGGCACGTGAAGAACCCTCTTAAAGTTTATTGTGAACAGAACGGACCAACCAAAAGAGAGTTTGGTGAAGCCCCTTCTGGTTGAGGGAAAGCGTGGCACAGGTGTGGCCGGGACCATCGTTTCGCACAATGTGCGCGTTAAAAAAAATCGTTGTGGAGACGTTCAGCACATGCAGCGAAGCCCGCAAGGTCTCGACAACTTTTCAGTTTGGCACGCCCAATGGTGTGCCACATTGTTCAATGTTTCCACAAGAGTTGTTTTACGCCCACAACGTGCAGGGGGGAAGGGGGGGAGTGTACTCGATAGGAGAGATGTACTCGATCTCATGCATGGCCGTAGTCGTATGACCATAGACCCTCGCATCCCTACAATGCCGGGACGGAGCATGTTGGGTTTTCACCGACCAGGCAGACATTACTTGCACCAAGCGCGAAGCGCCGCGAGGTGTCTGGCGAGTCGCATGAAGGGTGAGCTGCATCCTACTAAGAACCGCTTGTGAGGCGGACTTGCATATGTATGACAGCTTCAATAAGTTAATTTAATTTCCGGTGTAGGCATTTTCAGAGACAGCAATGGGAGTATTATGTAACTGCCTCTTGGGTGCCTTACCTTGAACACTACGTGATACGATCAATTTCCTTGTGCAGAGTAAAGCTTTTTTACCTCGCACAAATGATCTAACTCGACAACCAGCTGTGGGCGATCGCCAAAAAAAAAAACGGTACCCTGGTTGTCTAGTTCACGTGGTGAGCGGCATGTTTTACAGTGTCGTTGCCAACCGACGCCAACCTATATAAAATAGGGGGGGGGAGGGGGGTGAGGGGTCCCGGTTGCCTGTGTGGGAATAGTCCCGCGTCTGGGCTGGCTTTCACCAGTAGCGGTAGACGCACAACCCATCCGCAGGCGGGGAGGAGAAAACACTAAAACAAAATGGGCAGAGTTCCGGCGGCGTTCCACGCAGGGAAAGTGCTACAGAGCGTGCGGTATGCGCACCAAGTTGTACTCGTGTCGTTGATGGTGCGCGCGAGGTTTTACCATACGCGAGCTGACCCCGATTCAGCATCAGAATGTACAACCATGGCGCCGCGTTCGAATGTCGTGCACACGAGGCGCGAAGAATGATCCCATGTGGGGGGTCTCGTTGGGAGTAAAAAATCAGCCCGGTAAAAAATAAGCGGTGTTGCGGCGGTTGGCCGAATCATGGTACGTACGTAGTGGAATTTTGCGCACGAGACAAGTGGGTGTCTCATTGGTCTTACGTACGTCAATCGTTCGTTGACCTACGATTGTTGCCCCCATTGGCGCAATGCTTGAGGGGTTAAACCCGTCCCACGCTGTCGCTACCGTCGAAAAGAATATCACCCGTGCTTCTGCGAAAAATCGGGGGAAATTGGTGATGGAGAGCGGCAGGCCACCCCAAACAGACGCTCTAGCTTGGTAACACCAGCCCACCCGAACTACTATGGCCGGTGCAGGGGGTCTAGCAGGAAGGAGATCGCAAGAGCGAGTATATGATGTATTCTTCTCCTCGGGTGGGGTCAAGCAACGGCGGCGGCGGCGGTGCCCGCGGCGGCGGTTGCGCTCCGTCGCAGACAACGGTGGCCGAAGAGGGAAACTCGGAGAGATCAGCGTTGTTCGTCCCCGTTGGCGCTGCGATTGCGGTAGCTCGGAGTGGGTGTAGTAGACTGGGGTAGGCGGTCAACAATGTGCAGGTATTGCTGCACTCGAGGGTTACGATCGAAGAAAAATTGTCGAAGCTGTGTTCGACAAAAATTTTAAAACGTTTGTTCAGCGCATTGTGGTCGGAAAAGTACCGAAGAAATTGGTATGATGGTATACCCCACCAGACCCGAAAAATATACCACGAAGGGCCTCTGATGCGCCAGAAGGTGCTGCCGTGCCTAGAGAGGTGGAGAGGCATCTCCGAGACGAGGGTATCACCGCTGGTTTACAACTCTACCCAGGGCGGATCGACAATTGTGGTTTTGTTTTTTTCAAAGCGTTTGAAAGGCGAAACTCACCTGAGCTGCGAGATCGCAAGAAAGTCGACAAGAAAATAGATCTTTGCAAGCTGCTGGGCGTTTTCGACCCATTTATTTTCTTGTGTTTTTCTATTGTTCGTATTGTTTTTCAAGGCACCTCGGCTGTGAGATGGTGAGGGTCTTTTGATCATGCTATTTATACGCGTGTTTGCGTTTCTGCTCGAGATTGGCAAATAAAAAACCGTGGTGATTTGGAGTCGCACCATATAGAGGAATAATGGGCGGGCGTTGTGACCGTCGGTGCCCTTCCTAGTCAGGGTATAAACCAAGAATGGCGACGCCCATATTTCAGCGAGGAGTTTTCCGTATACGACGATTTCCATGGGCGGTGCGAGGACCGTTGTTTAGGACTTGTTTTAGGAGAGAAACGGCTGGTAGGGGATCGATCCGCTCGGCCACCTCCATAGCAGGATTTCTCTTTGTCGTAAGATATAGGTCGCTGAGACCAATTCTTATGCGGTCGAATTTGCAAAAGTCACTTTGGATAAAGGTTCTTCTCGGCGCGTTCACACGAAAAGCTGTTGCCCCGGAAATGGGGGGAAATTGGTTTTCGATTTTTTCAGAATGGGCCAAACTTTTCTCCCAAGATATACACACACAGTGCAGTGTCTTCCTTTGCCTAGGGCGCAGTTGCAGGAGATCACCGCCAGTCCATTCTCGATCCCACTGAGTCGGAGACGGGTACGATCTCCGAACATATGTTTTAAAAAAACTATCCTTTCAGGGATCGCAATCGTTGCTTTGCTCAGTTGGACGAAAATAAAGGCGCTGGCGGTGATTTCCTACACCTGCGCGCTAGGAAAAGCGGGACACTGTCCTAGACATAATGTATCGGTTGTACCAGGTACACCTTTTAAGCACCTTTTTTTCCGACCCATTCTGAGAAGAGAAGCACCGAAAAAATCCCCAATGCCGGGACAAAAAGCTCGTGGAAACGTGCTGAAAGGGTTTTTTTTTTTCAAACTAACTGCAATTCCGACAACGTAACAATTGACCTGAGGAGGTGACGCAACTTCTGGAGGTCGAGAGACATCTGCATGCTCGCCACAGGGCCATCCGCCTGTCATGCCTGTCACCGACTCCCGCAAGCTGCCGCGTATGTTGCGCGTATATATACGGAGTTCGACCCTAAGCTGAGCTTCATACGCGATACGGACGAGCCGTGAATAGCCTTATTCTCGACGACGCCGTGTAAACCTAAGCTATTACGGGGGACCATATTAATAGTGATCAGGACCTATCATACACATACAATATCCTGTTATATTCTATTCTTTTTTTACTAAGCATTTTAGGTCCTGACGACTAAGTTCCCCCGAAATAATATACTACACCTGGTCAGCTCTTGCGCCGATTTCTCGCCCGACACCCCCCCCCCCCCTTCACCATGCTAAATCATCTCCTAGATGTCGGCGGCAAGCTCATGGAGGATGCTGGCCCCTACGATACTACGAAGTGTACGACTCTGGGGAGTATACAGAGGCCACCGGGCTGACGCCCCTCCCGCTCAACAGCCATCCCAGTGGTGTGGCCTAAACAAATGTCGGCCGGTAACGTCTTGCAGCTCGGCGCGGCACCTTGTTCATGACCGCGCCGTCCCTCAAGCGATCATCTGCTTCAGGGCGACTCGCCCTTGGGGGTTAGGGGCCGTTTGTTCAAAGTTGAGTCCAAGGCTATGGTAGGGGGTGTAGGGGAGGAGGGGCGTGATACACTCATGTCATGCATGGCCGTAGTCGTATGATCATAGACCCTCGCATCCCTACGATGCCGGGACGGAACACGTACGTACTCTGGGCTCTGGGGCGTGTGACCGCACCACACGCACACCCGCAGCACGCCTACGGACGAACTGCACAACACGCTCCGGTCGCATCGACTGGCACTCTTCGCATGGCTGCTATAGAGCACAGAGTACACAAACACACGCAGCGAGCCACGCAGCAGCAGCAGCAGCAGCAGCAGCAGCAGCGATCAGCATCTCGCACGAAGACATCGGTGTTTCTAATCCCGTACTTTTATTTCGTTATTCGTTGTTTGCTGCTGAATCCCAAATTCCTAAAAATTTGTTTCCGCTTTAAAAACCGAAAGTAGCGTTTTGGTTTCTCGCAAGCACTTTCAAACCCGATTCTGGTTTGGTGTGGTGAATAGCCTTTGGGCCCGAACCCAGCCAGAATCTGGTCTTCCCGTATTCCCCATGTCCTTTGACGCCTGCTCCCTCCTTTTTCTGAAACCAATGTCGGCCCCGCCTGACAAAGCCGTCCGGTGGCGTCTTACCTGCGCATGTGTTGATGCCGTCACATGAGCGCATCGCTGAATCGAGCCCCGCGGTCACAGAACAGGCTCTCCAGGTGCATCCGGAGTGGAAGAATATGTTGGCTTTATATCTCTGCCCGCTGGTCTGCTAGGTATTTTGCAGTTGCAGCAGTATAGTTTGCTGCGCACTCTTCTGCGTCTTTTGCACCCCTAATTGGCGCGATTTTGTGGCTTGATGTGTGTGTGATTTTTCAACTACGGATTTTATAAGTCAGTTGGTTGGCTTGCTTCGCCACCCAACTAAACAACTAGTCGTGAAGTCCAGCCAAGGCATACCCCTTGTTCACAGTCCTACCCACCCAGCTAATGACTAGTCTTGGGAAATCCAGCCAAGGCGTGCCCCTTATTGAAAGCCCTGGTTGGCTCACTACGCCACCCAACTGCTTTTTTTTTATCGACTTTAAGTCGGCTAGTTGGCTTGCTTCTCTACCCAACTAAACTACTAGCCGTGAAGTCCAGCCAAGGCGTATGCCTTATTGACAGCCCTAGTTGGTTCAATTTGCCACTCGACTAACAACTAGTCAGAAGTCCAGCCAAGGCGTGCCCCTTATTGACAGCCCGAGTTGACTTACTTCGCCGCCCAAAATTTGTTTTTCATCGACTTTAAGTCGGCTAGTTGGCTTGCTTCTCCACCCAACTAAACAACTAGTCGTGAATTCCAGCCAAGACATATGCCTTATTCACAGCCCTAGTTGGTTCACTTAGCCACCCGACGAACAACTAGTCAGAAGTCCAGCCAAGGCATGCCCCTTCTTGACAACCCTAGTTGGCTCACTTCGCCACCCAACTGTTGTTTTTTTCATGAGGACTTCGTGTCAGTTAGTTGGCTTGCTTCTCCACCCAACTAAACAACTAGTCGTGAATTCCAGCCAAGGCATATGCCTTATTCACAGCCCTAGTAGGTTCACCTTGCCACCCAACCAACAACTAGTCTGAAATCCAGCCAAGGCATGCCCCTTATTGACAACCCTAGTTGGCTCACTTCGCCACCCAACCAACAACTAGTCAGAAGCCCAGCCATCGCATGCCCCTTATTGGCAGCCCTAGTTGGCACACTTCGCCACCCAAAAAACATTTAGCCACGTGAGTCCAGCCAAGGCGTGCCCAATATTTGCAGCCCTAGTTGGCCCACATCGCCAACCAACAAATAACTAGCCGTCAAGTCCAGCCATGGTGTGCCTTATTATGTGTCACCGGGCCGCGCCGCGGCATTTATCCTCGCCCTGGAGCATGGTGCTGAACGCGCTGGACCCCTCCCCGCCCCCCCGCCCGCGTATGGTCATATGACTACCGCCATGCATGATATGAGTACCCCCCCCCCCTCTCGGCATTAGGGATGCGAGGGCGAGGGTCTATGGCGATACGACTACGGCCATGCATGATAATGAGTGCGCCCTTCCCCCCCCTCGCTTGCCTCGTTCTCTGTGCAGAGACCGTGCCTCGATGTTGGAGTTGTGACGACGAACGACGTGTTTTGGTTGCCACCAAGATCAAGCATCACGGCCCTCCTGCCCTTGGTTACGACGCTCTCTTGGATACGGATCCGACGGGGAGTGTGTCGTTAAAACTAAAAACTTTTTTCGAAAGCATGAAGGCCACCCAGGCCGCCTCTGCTGAGAATCGAACCATGCCATGTCTTGTCACGGGGCGGCTTCGGCTTGTCCTCCGTCCCTCCAGGCCTCCACCCCCATTCGGTTGAGCGTACAGACCTTCAACAACGACCGGTCGACCCTCTACCTCATTGGGGGGGATGGTAGGACGAATTCCCTCCAGCGTCCATGTAGGACGCCGTGCCTGCTTGAACGCGATAGCTGCATAAGATTCAGCGAACGCTCCTACCCCCCCCCCCCCCCCCCCCCAACACGCCGCCGCCCCCCGCCCCCACCTCACGGCGATTCGCGCTTGGTGCAAGCAACTGCCTGGTCGGTGAATACCCGACATGCTCCGTCCCGGCATTGCAGGGATGCGAGGGTCTATGGTCATACCACTACGGCCATGCATGAGGTCGAGTATATATCTCCTATCGAGTACACCCCCCCTCTCCTCCGCCCCCCCCCGATTCCCTCCGACGAAAACGATACAGAGCGTCTGTTTCTGATGAATTTCTTTCCCCCATCGGCGGTTTCGACCCGCTCTGGCTGCGTTGGGGGCCACCGGCATTTCGCTTTCGCGACGCGACCACCAATCAGCTCATTGTGGTTGCTTTGGTTCGCAGCAGCGGCGTCCCGACCTTGACTGGTCGCAATGTTGTGGGGTTGCACTCATATATAAAATACGTGTACCGCTAAAACAAACCGGTCTCCGAGTATGTCGTCGAACACTGGCTTCAGCTCATACCGCAGGCCAGAGCGGCGGAGATAGAGAGCCTACGGCGATTCACTTGGCCCCTCCTCTTTTTCTCATTCTATTCATACTCATACTATTGTAGTACGCCCATCGAAGCCGTCTTGCACGATTTTGGTCGTTCTAGGCCCCGATACGCAGCCTCTTCGGGTTGGCGGCCGCTGACGACGACGCCATTCGTGAAAGTGATACGCAGTCTGTTGGGGGCTTCGCACCGGTCCAAATGTCAACCAATTACAGTACGAGTATCCCCGCGGACGAAGTATATAGCACGGCACACCCCCTGCCGGCACCGCGGTTAACCCACCGCGGTTTCCCCGACTCGCACCCGCTGAATGCGCCGCCATGCCCCATATATCCGGTTTGGTCCATCACGGGCGAGGGAAAACTCTCCGCTTTTTCCCCACGCGATGGTTCCGACTTCCCCGGATCGACGTCCGTCCATCGCGCGCTCACCACTATCGTCTGTGTTCTATTAGAATTCATCCACCGGGCAGGGGTCACGTTCCTGCTCACTTCTAAGGCATCGATACGTCGCATTTGTGATGGGTGTCAACCCGATTGGACGCGGACCGTATCTTTCCTGGTACGATAGTAGGTTGAGGAAAATTAAGTTTTTCGAAGAATTCTGCACCGTATTCCCCATGTGCTTTGACGCCTGCTCCCTCCTTTTTCTGAAACCAAATGTCGGTCCCGCCTGACAAAGCCGTCCGGTCGCGTCTTGCCTGCGCATGTGTTGATGCCGTCACATGAGCGCATCGCTGAATCGAGCCCCGCGGTCACAGAACAGGCTCTCCAAACGCATCGGAGTGGAAGAATATGTTGGCTGCGTATCTCTGCCCGCTGGTCTGCGACTCAGTAGGCCAGTGGGCACTGCTTTAGAGAAACTCGAACCCACCTATACCGCGCTCGGAAGCGGACGACTCCGAGCATGGTATGCGTGGGTTCGAGTCCCAGGCGTGACCACTTCTTTTTCTAGACTGAACAGCGCTCGAAGGTTCTTGGTTTGCCAAGTAAGAGTATTTGGCGGGGGGGTTCGCCCCGGAGATCAATGTAGGTTGGTGGGATTCAACGGACTCGAAACTATATGTATATATATTGTTGAGTACACGTATAAATTCGACGCGAATCGACGGTAGACGTAGGCGACAAACAACAATAACCACAACAACAACAACAACAGCAGCAGCCGCGGCGGTATAAATAGGTAGCAAACAACAACACCAACAACAACAGCAACAGAGAAGCACAGAACACAACTCACCGCCACCTCCTGTCTCGAGCGTGAAGGACACGGAGCGGACGTCGATAGGCCTGGCGCATAATTCACAGTCTTTGGGCCACTTCAAGATTATCCCGCTGCCGGGGCAGGTGTCGTCGTCGCAGGTCGCAAAATCGACCTTGCCTCCAAAGTTCTGTGTCCATCATATAGCTGGGAGATGCAGCGGTTGCACTTTACAGTGGGATTGAGCACTGACTTGGACAGGGGGATTCTGTTCGACATGGGCTTCCAAGATCCGCCAGAAGAGGGCGAGGCAGAGGTGTATTGAAGGCAGCACCTTTAATATCGGCAGCAGGAAAAAGTGCAGTCAACTCTGTAGAAGCAGCACCACCAGGAGCAAGCGATGCCATCTACCAGGCAGGAGCAGCACTAGCGGGAGGAGCACCCGGTACCAACAGAAGCAGTGAAAGCAAAAGCAGCACCAGCAGGAGCGGCACCAGAAGGAGCGGCACGAGCACGAGCGGCACGAGCAGGAGCAACGCCAGCAGGAGGCCAACTGGCCAAGCGGTGTACGAAGAGGCAGCACCAGCGTGACGCGCGTCGTATGCTGTCTACATGTGTCCACGCACGCAAATAATCCAAAGACCCGCGTCGTAGTCCTGTTGAAACTATTCCGGAACAAAATGGGGAAAAAAACGGTCTACTATCTTATGTATGCCATCTTATAGCCGGTCTCTTCGGGCCAAAGCAGCTGAGATCAACGGCAGTCCTGTTGAATCTGTTCCCGAAAAGTCCCTCCACTCGCGAATAGTATAAAGCTCTCGCGAATCAGGGTTGACAATCTTGCAAAAGGCCACCGAAACGCCCCCACGGCGGCCGACCAGAGCAAACGAATTTATAGTTTTGTTTATATGTTGTTGTTGTTGTTGTTGTTGTTGTTGTTGTTGTTATTGTTGTTGTTGTCTTCACATTAAATCGTTCTTTCTACCCAGCTCCATCAGTACACCCAGTGTCCGTCCTGATTCCCTATCCTAGAGAGATACTGATTCTGTGGTCACAGACTGTGAGACAGAGGAAGACCAGAAATAAAACTAAATCGCAAATTCAAGTGTTAAGCAAGTGAAGTGTCAGCGTACCGGGCACGAGAACACAACAACACAAGCAAGACCGGAAAAATAAGAGCAAAAGACAATAAAACCAAAAAACCAAAAATCTGAAATAAAAAAAAGAAGAAAAGAAAAAAAAAACAGAATGCAAACGACGTAAGGACTTCAGCAAGGCTGCTAGACGGACAGCATACGCACTCAGGAAGGGCAGGTATCTGCTGCACGGACGAAGCAACACGAAAGAGAGGGAGGTACAGGCAATAGTCTGTAAAGAGCTAGTCGAACCGATACCTAGCCACCCGATCTATAATTTCGTTTCTGCATTCGTCGACAGCTGTATCAGAACAGCTGCCCCTCCCCCCTCCCCCCCTCCCCTTGTCGCCGTTCTTGGCGTCCTCTGCTGCGTGGCGCAGCCGGCTCTTCTGTGCTTCGTCCCTGTGCCATCTCGCCATGAAGCAGTCCGCCGCTTCGACGACCCCCCGGTACCACTTCCCGCTCTTCTTAGCCGCCCTCGGCCATAACAACGTATCTACTCCGAACAGCAGGGGGGAGCTTTCCGTGGACCCCTCCGAGGCTTGAAAAACCCTGAGGTCGACTGCTTGGCATTGGGCCCAGTTCTTTTCCGGTCGGCCTCGTCCCGGGTTCTCCCCACCAGCCATCGTCCCAAACATCACCCGGTGGGTTAGCCGCTCATCGGTTGTCCGCTGTACGGCCCCCGCAAAGAGGAGGCGTCGTTTGCGGATGGTCGTCTCAACGCTCTCGCATTGTGCCTTTTTGATGGCCTTGGCGTACGACATGAGGTGGTCAGTGCGTTGCCGGCGCTGGAAGCCAATGGTCCGTAGGAGGAGTTTGTGGTATATATATAATAATTACATATATAATAATTATATAATTATATGGTATATAATATACCAGGTATATAATATATACCAGGTATATATATAAACACATGCTAGATCTTCTGAAGTAAGGAATGTCTTAGCCAAGAGTAAAGTAGCCCTTTTAGGACTGCAGGTCCGTTTTGGGGGGCAGACTGCTTTGAAGAGTTAGGGTGGTTTGTCCCGAAAACGAGACTGCGGTCCTGCAAGGATTAAGGTGCATCACCCCGATATATCGCGGCATGCACCTATCCCCATCTTTCTTTATGGCCTGTTCACACCCTGACACCTTGTTATTTCGTTGTTCGGACTTCTTGTAAGTTTGGGGCGTGTATCGTTGTATACGCATATACATATATTACTTCGTATATATATATATATGACCGAATTTCTTCGGTGTATATGACGGCCCAAAAGGCTCGAACGGACTCATCGTCGTGGAGGCTCTAGGGGGTACTGGATGAGACCGGCCGCGCGGACAATCCGCCCCAAAAGGCGCCGCTTGTTTGGCGACCGGAGGGTTTGACGAGGTAGTAGAATGTGCATGGTGATTTATACCGGTATAGTATATTTTTTATTCCCCTGGGGTATTCTGTGTAGCACTGCCCTTCTGGCCTGCTTGGCACGAAATCATGAGACTACCGTAAGAATGCGAGTCATCGCACCCCCCGCCCAGACCGATTTTGATAGCTCTTCTCGTTGAGGGCTTTCCTTGGGCGAGCCGGCCGGTTTTCGCAGCCTGATGGCCGTGGAGAAATCGAGCTTTGAAAAAAAATACGTCTACTCGTAGGCCGCCCCCCCCCGCCCCCCCCCCCCCCCCCTGTCAGTCATACTACAGCAGTGTTTACTTACCAGAGTTATTTCTCTCTGCGACGAGGTGCCGTGTCGATGGCCATCGAATCAAACGCAGGGGCAGCCGTAGTAGCCTTGGGTGAGAATCTCCGGGTGATCGCGCAGAGAGGCCTCGTTTACCCCCAAAGCCATATGCCATGTACGACTTAAAGCGACGACCAAGTGTTACTGCAAGGTCCCTCGTTTTGAGGCGCCCCCCCCCCCGCCCCCCCCCCGCGTCAGTAATATTTTTCGGACGAAAAGTGGTATACCCCCATCGTAGCACACGCCCTTACAGGGCAGGCGGCTAATAGGTTATCGCCAACCATCTACTGTGAACATAGAAATGACCTTCGTGAGTTTCGATTCACTTGCTGTGTTGGCCATTAGGTTTTTATCTCTTCCAACCGCACAAACGATACGCGTGACGTCGATTCTCGGCGATTACTGATTCTCGCCGATCACCTCTTTTCCGCAGGAGGAAAAGAAAAAGGGGGGGGGGGGGTAATCGTCATCGTATGTATGTATGTACCGCTAGGGGAGGAGCCGCGCGGCCTTGGGTGGTCGGTTATTTTTTAAAATAAAATGTTTCGGGGCGGGGGGGGGGGGGTCACTGAATGCCTTCTATTAATAGTGTGAGCCGATTGCCTCGATGGTGTTATTGTCGTATTTGATTCCGACAAGGACACCTCATCGCCATTGTGTTCAGCATCAAGGAGATGTTCCGTCGGCTATCAAGTCTCGTGCTCAGCATCAAGGGAGACGTCCAGTCGGATATTAACGAAAGGTCTCAATCTCTCTCCCCCTCGCAAGCTCTCCGCCTATATAGCAAGCTTTCCACCTAAATAGCAAGCTCTCCGCGTCCTCTATGGGCTATCGGCTTGCCTCGCCTGGGTTGGTGTCTTCTGGACGATTGTTTTTGAACGAAAAGGTTTGGGGGTAGCGAAGATTCTCGTACCGAACAAGCACATGGTGAATTCGTACGTAAACACGTTTTTTTTCTTCTCTCTCGATATATTAGTTCTGTCACGTTTACTTTCCCGCTCAAATCGTGGGAGAATCTACCCTCAGCGGCATTCTAGACAAGCCTTGTCTTCCCATCTCGCCCCCCCTTCCCCACCCCATTACTTGCCTTATTTTTTTTGGTCGCGCATAGATATACAGTAGGGCTCAGCATTTCCACCGCTCGGCGATGTTCATCTATGTAGCGTTGTAGAGTCACGCCCCCGCGCTTCTTTTTCAGTGGCGTGGGCAACAGGCACAGAAAGTACACACGGTACGCACCCTGCTACTTTTTTTGGTCTGGAATCCTCCGGGTGGGTATCGAAACCCCGACCCTCATGAGCGTTCGCTTTTTAGGGGGCTGGATTACGCACTGCTTATACACTGTCGGACGGGAAAGGACGCACACAGTACGGGGGAGCCTACAACTTAAAAACCACACGGTGGGTCCAAGCACGAGGCACCCCCCCCCCCCTCCATGTTTTACGAGGCCATGTTTTCGGTTATGACGTAATACTTGTTTCCTCCGTGCGTGGCCTATTTCTATGCGGGAGACCACAAGAACACTCTTGATGGACCGTATCGCGTACCTGCTTGGGGCGGGGGGAGGGTGCGCCTGACGATGACAATACATAAGACTGTCGCCTTAAATGCAGGAACGGCTCGGCAAAACTGTTGCCTGCAGGCAGGTGGTTATTGGTCGGGTCGGTCGAGGAGGCTATACAGCCTTTCGGCCGGCGTTTTTGCTTTTTGGGAAAACCCCACCGAAACACACGTTGCGGAATCGCGCGACCGCCCCTGCCGCCCCTGAACCCCTCAAAGGTAAGGGTGAGGGTTACAGTGTTTAGGCCTGGGGTCGGGTTAGTCTGTGCCGGCGGGTAAGGCTGGAGTTTGTCACCGATGACCTGCAGGATTTTTTTGTTTTTGCTGGTCCGTCCTGCGTTTTGGCTCGTAGCCGATACACGAAAGGCAGCACTCGTAGTAGTATGGTTTCGAAAAGGTTCCCCCCCCCCCCCCCCCGAAACAACCACGGCAAGAAGGGCATGCGTATGTATTGTTATTCCATTTGTTCGCCGTTTAGCAACGAAGTACGGCGCTTCTTCTAATCATACCATCCACATGTAAAAGAGAATCCACGATTGAACAGTGACTTCAAGCATGGAGGACGGTCGTATCAAACGTTTTATGCTTGCGACGTGGCGATCGTATCTGCGATGTCGATTTCCCAATTCCCTTCATAAGTGCCTTCCAAGGTGTGCATCGCAGTTCGCGCTCACCGTTCGGCCCCTGAGGACAAACTAACGGATCGACCTTTACTTTAGCCGTCCGTCGTGTCATGCATGTGTGGTGAGTGGTGAGTACCGTTATGAACAATTCAATAACATACTTGTGGTCGTTGATTTAGGGGGTGCAGAGGGGGACCAAATGTTGAAAAAAAAAACTTGTAAATAAAAACATATTATATAAAAGTGAATACTGTACTTGGTGTATTGTGTACCAGACACGGTGCATATGGATGCATACTTCCAAGACAGAATCAGCACAGCAGTAGCATGAATGTGCGCGCTACTAAAACAGCGTCTGTCATGTAAACGGGAGGCTCGCGAGCGAGCAAGCAGGAGCCACAAAGAAAGCAAAAAGAGAACTGAAGAAACACATTATTTGGCCTAGTATGAATATGTGGCCGATGGATACAAACCGCAATGCTGCCGTTGTGTTTTATGTGTATTATGTTGTACAGCAATGGGGGTCCCGATAGAGCGGTGCATAGGCATGCCATGCCGATATTCAGGGCTCCCCTCTAGTCCGATACAGCGGGTGACACCGCTATTCAAGAGGCCGACATAGCGGTGCCAACACCCGCTTTTTCGAAAAAAATGCTAAACCTACGGAACAGCAACGGCACTTCACAGGAAACCGCCTTGATAGCGTCATATCACACGTGTCCTACAACAGCTGTTGTAAAGTACTACCTGGAACGTGAAGTAGTACCTGGTAGAATTACTATTAAAACTGTCTATGCATCACATTAATAGTAAATAAAGGAGGATAACGCGCTCTTACATGAACCTCTGCACGATCTATATAGCAGATTTTGTGTTGTTGAAGACCGCTGTGCTTCCTCGCGCACGGAGCGCGGGTTTCCACAAGTGCATTAATAGTGGGTTTTTGCGATAGAGCACCTTGGTTTGTAGTACACCAGGTAGAGACCAACCATCAGTATGTATATAGACCAACCGTCGGCAAATAAGATAGTTGTAATCGCAGAATGGATACGTACGTCTAGTATCGAAGTAGCCGAGGAGATGGAAATATACGTACGTACTATGTTCATACAGAACTTACGGGGCGTTGAGCTGCATAGTATTTTCATACAGGATACTATGCTCATACAGAACTCACGGGATGTTGCGCTGAATAGTATCTTCTTACAGGGTACTATGCTCATACGGAAGTCATGGGGTATCTCGCTACATAGCATCTTCAGAAAAGGATACTATGTTCATAGAGAATTCCCGGGGTATAACTACATAGCATCCATAGTGAGCCCATACAGGATTCTCCGGGTGTTGCTCTATATAGCATCCTCATACAGGACTCACCGGGTGTGGCACTACATAGTAGCACCTCCATACTTGAGATTTTACGGGATGGCACGCTTGAGGTTGAGGGTGGCGCGTGCCTCCAGTTGAGGGTGACGCGTGCCTCCTTGCCAGTAGAATATAGCCGGTTGAAGACAGATCATAATTCTGTCTTCAAAAACCCGCAGCGTCCCACCCCCCCCTCCTTGCTCACTCGTCTCTTTCCCCCTTCGAGCAAGCCGCACACTCCTATAAAAGAGAAGTGTCACGAACTGCGTCTGAGTTTGGCCAAGCACAGACACCTGTGTCACACTTCTTCTGTGGATCATCATCACTGGTACCCTTGCCCTTTTCTCTCCCACATCACAATTGGCGTCGTCGGCAGGACTCGAACCTGCGCGTGAAATCACAATGGGTTTCCAATCCGGGTGATCGATCGATCTTGGGCCCCTATAGCTCAGTAGGTAACACCTTCACATTTGACGTCGTCCAGGTCACGGGTTCGAACCTCACTTCGAACGTTTCTTTTACAGAAACGCTTGCGCGTGCACACCTAAAAAACACATCTCCCTGGTTCCCCAGGCAATGCAACGAAGCGGGTAGGTCAGCGTATGGACGTACGTATACGGTTCCGACGCCCCAAAGGTCCCGCCGTTCAGAGGGGGGGGGAGTGTTATAAGGATTACCCTGGGCAGGGTAATCGGTCGATCTTTTACCCCTATAGCTCAGTAGGTAACACCCTCACATTTTCTTACTGGGAAGGTCTGGGAGCCGCTAGTGTGGCCAGGATCTATGGGCTACGACATTTTTTTTTTTCCCCACTGGAGGAATGGCCCGATATAGCTCGGCGGCTGACAAGATACGTACGTAACTGGTTACCCCTTTACCCCGACTCGATCGCTCAGCATTGTTCACTGCCCTACACACCCTAGACACATGAATACACGCAGAGGTTCCCCTGCGGAACTATGGTTGACTTGGAATCCCGGGGGCGTCGCAAGCTGAAAAGGGAGAACAGAGCAGGCGTTCGTTCCTCGTACCAGATATACGACCTACTCTGCGCGTACGTAGACACTGGACAAGAACAAAGAACATAAAAAACTCTTGAAAGCTCGTACAGTAAAGAAGAAACAAGTGGCCACCGAGCAAGTAAAACCGAGCAAGTAACACCGACCAGCCCAAACGAGTTTATGGTTAGTTCTCTTTCTATATGTATCTGCTGTATCTCACTGGTGATGCCGATTATTTCGTCCGTGATCACCCGAGGCGTACAGCGCTACCGGGCTCAAAAACGTGTTCTGGAGTGTGTCGGATGGTCCCTGCACGTTCACCGAGAGCGGAAAGTTGTCTGGCGACTATAGATACTTCGTATATACATGAGGTTAGGGGCCTCTCTCTAGTGATCTGGCTTGATGTGGGGTGCACTGCCGGGATGCGTCGGAATAACCGTTGTCGCTCATGTGGCTCTCTGGGCAGGTTCTCTTGATAGATACGCAGAGGCCGATCTTTTTTTGACGAAGCGAGGATGGTTTTCGACATGATGAGCACCACGACAAGGCCGGACGGGGCTAAATAACAGGCCTCTTCGTATAGATCCCGAGCGTGTCTACTGTAAATCGGTCTCGTGTCGTACGTGTCGCACCGCGAAAAAGAGCTTAAGAAAAAAAACTTTTATCGCTCGAACGACCACGAGCGAACGGTGACGAACGATAAACAGAGGTCCACGACAGCTCCAGTCTATAAAATAATCTGACCCCTTGTGGCACTTTCGGGGACCGTTTTTCTGTCGTTTCTGTCCGTTCGCGTGCCCCCACCCCCGCACCCAAGCATCTTTAAAAGAGGATTGTATACATATGTAGAAGAGGGTTGTATAGGAGAGGATCGTATAGAAGAGGGTCGTAGAGAAGAGGGTCGTGTAGAAGAGGATCGTAGAGAAGAGGGTCGTGTGGAAGAGGATCGTATAGAAGAGGATCTCGTGGAAGAGGATCGCTCTCCGCTTCCAGCTCTCGTCCGGCGAACAGCCCTCACCAGTATAGTATCACATCAAAAGTACTTCCTATATGGTCCCCAGCTCTTTGGCTGTCATTTCCACTTGCCACGCTCACTCAAAGACCCCCATGGAAGAATCACATCGTGCATACATCACACCACGGCGGCACCGGTCACGGCCTTTCTCTGCCTGCAATCCTTGCGCTGTCTACAGTAGTATGTTTTCCCTGGTAGTGTTTACCACTTAGCCGACACCATGATGTATGGATATATAGTTGATGCACTGTTATGGTACTGCTTTGAGCTTTGCCTCTAAGACCCGAAGACCCGGGGTGTTTGTACGCCCGTTTGACATCGGCGGTGTGCTTCGCCGCAGCGACTGCGGCGGCGGAATTGATCGCCGATGCTCGAGCGTGGGCAAGGTTAGATGACACGGGCATGGCGTGGTCATCGGACATGGTCAGGCGGCCAAGAAGGTCGCCTGAAGAAGAAAAGCCAGTAAGCGAAGGAAGCACTTGTCTCTTGCTGCTGATGCCCGTGATCTCGGGGACGGTAGCTCTTCTGCTGCCGTCCGTGAAGGAGTTGGAGGAGCTGACTCCGTAAGCATCTCCCCGTGAGCGGTTCCTGTGCCTGTTGCGCCCGTCGCTCGAGCTCTGGCACCCCTTCCCTCGGTTCCCCCTACCGCCAGTCCGGTTGGTTGGAGTGGTGCCACTGCCTTCCGCGTCACCTGCGCCGCGGCGGGACCCACCGTCATGGCAGGCGGAGTCCCCTCCAGCTACTGGACGTCGGTAGTCCCGGTCGCCGGCGCGCCGGTGAGAGCTGTTGTCCTGGGCCACAGACCCATCGCCAACTCGTGGGTGCCGGTGGACCCGGTGGTCGGCGGGGCGGTGGGAGCTGTCGTGATTCAGTTCAGAACCATGTCCCACTCCTGGGCACTGGTGGGCCTAGTTGGCGTCGTGCACCCGACGCTTGCGGTGAGCGATGTACGACTTGGGGTCGGTCCAGCGGATGGTGGTCGGGGAAGCGTCGTGCGCTTTCCGAAGGTTGATCACCAGGCCCATGATGAGCGACAGGCGCTGCAGCTCTTGCCAGGAACCCTCAGCCGTCAGTATCCAGGCCATATTCATCGAGAGGCGATCGTCCGGCAACTCTTTCCGGAGGCTGCGGGCGCTGGAGACCACTGCTGTCGCCGCCTCGGTAGCCAGATACTTGTTTGGCCCGTCCGTCATGCAAGCGACACCCCCCTGCAGGAAGTCGTCGTCTCCGGGCCTCCGGGTCCGCGCGTCGACGGCGACCTCGCTGGCGGGGTGCTGTGTCGAATTAGCGGCAAAAACTGCGGGGGTGGCCTGCGCAGGTCCATGTCCCAGGGCTAAAAAGGGAACGGTGGGAGGGGGTGGTAGACCCACCGCGGGCGCGGACGGAGCGAGGGGTAGACCCGCAGCTGGAGCTCCGGCCTCGGTGAGCCGATGGCTCCGATTGGTGGTTGCCGCTCGGGCAGCCTACAGGGTTTCCCTGGCGCGGGAGGTGGAAAGCGTGGCTTCCTGGGAGGCACCGACGGCGGCTGACGCCAGTTCGTTCGCTTCGGTGAGCGCCATCGCCCGACTTCGCATCGTCTTCGCCGAGGCAGCTGGTCTGGGTAATCGGGCCATTCATTTGTGGCACAGGGCACGTTTCCGGATTTTTGGTCTGGGTTTAGGTGGTTCATGGCGTATTCCGTGCTGTTGTCCTTCTTCGTCCTGCCAATCCCACCCCCGCTCGGGGACCGGGGCCGATCTGGATAAACTACGCGTACTGAGGCACAGGACCGCCTCGCTTTTTGTTACCC
The DNA here is from genome assembly GCA_031213475.1 of Nereocystis luetkeana. Classification (NCBI taxonomy): domain Eukaryota; class Phaeophyceae; order Laminariales; family Laminariaceae; genus Nereocystis; species Nereocystis luetkeana. Next base: position 1,312,516 of record JARUPZ010000030.1, on the reverse strand, counting down.
TTTCGCTTTTCCATAGACAATTTCTCGCCTAACCCCCCTGCGGGTGATGTGGCGATGGCTGTCGTTGGCGGTTTATTCTTGTCCCTTACGGCTAAGTCTTTCTTTCTTTCTGTTTTTGGCGTCACTCTTAGCCTTGCCGTTCATGCGTGTGGGAGTGGGTTTTGAGGAGCCGCATCTTTGACTCGTGTTCTAGATCGTGGAATCGGGGTTTCCGTGGTTTTCCCAAAAACAAAAATTGCACTTGCGGCTCATCAGGGTGGGCTAGTGGTATCGTACTGCTTTGAATGAGGCCGAAAGGCCGGTAATTACCTTAGTTCAGATATCGGGATCGTGTCTGTAGTAGTTGGGAGGCGTCTCTTGGATGGGAAACCAGGGGTTTTCCCAGCGAGGCATGAGCCTTGCTCTCAGTCTCTCATTGTGCTCGAAAGGAATAGGGCTGTTCTTTTTCTATCTACAAGCACTCAACACACGTGAGTACCAACGAGTACTTGCTCAATAGGCAAACCTAACAGGGGACACAAAGTGTTCCGACCTTGAAACTACCAGCATGCCGCGTGCAAGACGGCGAGGTGTACGAGGTACGTACAGTATTATGCCCCGGACCATATTTTGGATTGGGCTGTTATATAATTCTGAAGGGTATTGCTATCACTGTATATTTAATAGTATTCACCTCAGAGTCCGAAGGGTGACTATATATTACCGGTCAGAGTGGCATACACTTCGACGTATTTACATCTACAAATATATATATGCATGCATATATAATATATACCTGGTATATATATATATATATATATATATATATATATATATATCTATATATTATATGCATGTATATATATGTATATATATATCCATCCCATTCATTCTCGTCGCCCTTCTTTTCTCTCCCTCCTGTTACAGGGGACCATAGTAAATAGGACCAAATATTGTTAGAAAAATACCAGTAGGTAAATATATAGGTTTTTTTTGGGTACCGTAGGTCCTATTTACTATGGTCCCCCGTAATAGTCGCAACTCAGACCCGGGGTCACATGGCAGGCTCTTCTTCCCCGTCCGGAAATTAACTTAACTCATTGAAGCTGTCATCCATATGCAAGTCCGCCTCACGAGCGGTTCTTCGTAGGATTCAGCTCACCCTTCATGCGACTCGCCGGACACCTCACGGCGCTTCGCGCTTGCTTGGTGCAAGCAATTGTCTGCCTGGTCGGTGAAAACCCGACATGTTCCGTCCCGGCATTGTAGGGATGCGAGGGTCTATGGTCAAGCGACTGCGGCAATGCATGAGATCGAGTACATCTCTCCTATCGAGTACACCTCCCTCCGCACCGAGTACGATTCGTGCCTTGCCTTTTTACCGGCAGAATACTTCAGCCTTTTCTTCCCTAATCAACTCGCGTCAGATCTATCGTACGTGTGTACGTACATATTTTAAATACACTATACCGTAATAACGCTGCTGCGAAAAACCGTGCTCCCCCTTCTGGTGCGACCTGGTCCCCAGTCCCCGCCCAAACCCGAGCCCTCCGAACTGAAAAGTGGAAATATAATTAGCCGCCGGCAGGGCCTACCACAAGCCCACCTCGATCCCATGCCATACACGCATACATACATATGGACGGGGTTTTTGTGTGCACGCCGTCGCCTGCTGCCATACCACTACTACTGCAGCTAGCTGCTGCTGCTGTGACAACATCAAGTAAACTACTGATGATGTAGCTAACTAAGCACTTCCGAGTATTCGTTCGTCGTTGTTGGATTCTCGATCTTGGTTGCTGGTGTTGGTGTTGGTGTTGGTGTTGGTGTTTTTTTTTTGTGGGATCTCGATCTCTCGCGTGTTTTCTTTGTCTATGGAGTCAGGGTGCTTCGTCACGCCTGCCGGCCGGCGGCGATTTAGGCACCCGGGTTCAGTTCCGAGAGCTCTCAGATCCGTCCGGGTGGGGACCCAGGCCGACGCGAGGAGACCGCTAAGAGTGTGCCAATCGGGAGCGGGGTGTTTAGAGGAGGCAGAGTTATTATGGTGCGGCATGATAAACAACCCTACAGCAGTATTTCTCTGTATATAATATATACTTCCGTACATATATACGGTACCTGGTCTACGTATGTATGATACAACAATGAACACTCTCTGTGCGGAAATGTCAGGAACGTTGAGTCTTCATATCAATGTGTCAAATAAATATCGTTACATTTACGCACAGAGCGGTGTCAACAGTGTGTGGGGGTATGACGCCACAATAACAAAAAGGTCAGAATGAAAACGAACCAGTGGCACGGCGGGGCGGCGGGGGGGGGGTTGACCAGTGGCAGGCCGGGGGGCGGGGGGGGGGGGGGGGTGTACTCGATAGAAGAGATGTACTCGATCTCATGCATGGCCGTAGTCGTATGGGCGAGAGGGGGGGGGGGGTGTACTCATTATCATGCGTGGACGTAGTGGTATGACTATTGACCCTTGCATCCCTACAATGCCGGGACGGGACACGTTGGGTTTTCAGCGACCAGGCAGAAATTGCTTGCACCAAGCGCGAAGCGCCGTGAGGTGTTTGGTCGAGTCGTATGAAGGGTGAGCTGAATCTCTTGCGGCGGGTTTTCTTGCATATGGATGATAGAGGCCTTGAATTGTTTTTTTTTGTGGTGTGGCCACTTCCAGAGACAGCAATGGGTTTTACTGTGTAACTGCCGCGTGGGTGCCCTACCATATACACACTACGTGATACGATCATCTCTCTTGGGCGGAGTTAAGGTTTTCCCGGCACAAAAATGATCTAACTCGACCGCCAGCCGGGGTGACCGCCCAAAAAATCAAACAAAAATATACCGTGCCCTAGTTGTCTAGCTCACGCAATGAGAGGCGCGTTTTAGAGCGTCGTCGCCAACCGACGCCAACCCAACCTATATATTATAGGGGGGGGACGGGGGCAGTGCGAATTCACAAAAATCCACAATTTTTTTCTGTACGAATCAACATAAAATTACACTTTTTCATACTCTTCTGGTTTCTGGTACTTCTTTTCAGTTGTTTTGAGACACCCCCCTCCCCCTATGTTTTATAGGTTGGGTTGGTGTCGGTTGGCAACGACACTGTAAAGCATGCCGCTCACTACGTGAGCTAGACAACCAGAGCACCCCTTTTTTTTTTTTGGCGGTCGCCCACAGCTGGTTGTCGAGTTAGATCATTTGTGCCCGGTAAAGAACCTTTACTCCGCACAAGAGAATTGATCGTATCCCGTAGTGTTTATGGTAAGACACCCAAGAGGCAATTACATAGTACTCCCATTGCTGCCTCTGGAAGTGCCTATACCGGAAATTAAATTAACTCATTGAAGCTGTCATCTATATGCAAGTCCGCCTCACAAGCGGTTCTTAGTAGGATGCAGCTCACCCTTCATGCGACTCGCCGGACACCTCACGGCGCTTCGCGCTCGATGCAAGCAATGTCTGCCTGGTCGGTGTGCTCCCCCCCGGCATTGTAGGGATGCGAGGGTCTATGGTCATACGACTACGACCATGCATGAGATCGAGTACATCTCTCCCATCGAGTACACCCCCCCCCCCCCTCCGCCCCCCCTCTTTCTGTTCGGCTCTAAGAAACAGAAACGGGTGGTCGACTTTGTTTCATTTTTTTTTTTATCTCCCGTTCAGTCATATACTTTCGAAGTAGGGTATTAATTATTATCAGTTGGGACCAGTACCTACAGGCACTATTGATAGTAATTAACACTGCTGTGCCTGTTCGAGCCCTCGTCGTACATAGAAAGTAGTTCCTCCTACCCGGCATTGTAGGGGTGCGAGGCTCTATGCTCTACGGTCGCATCGACTACTACTGCTGCTGCCGTACTTCGGCAATGCATGGATTAGCATCAGACATGAGACATCCCTCTCCGGGGGTCGCAAAAAAAAAATAAGCACAGTGTCGACTTTTCTGAACAAGTATGAGGAATAGCCAAAAAGTGGACTGTCGTTTTTTTGTACTTTCCTCCGTCTTTATCCAGTCTAGATCCGACCGACCACGGCCGCTTGCGACATCATCGTGGTGACGTCATGGCATCACTCACATGCATCAACCGGTGGGATTATATGCAATGCTGATGTTTCAGTTATTAATAGCTGGTCGCCCCTTGGTCTATTGAATACTACTGCTGTACTGCTGCGCCTTCGATGCCGAGGAGTGTAATTTGTTAGTTTATTTTGTTTTATCCTCCGGCGGATTGGTAAACATAAAGCTTGAGCTCACCACGCTTCCACGTTCCAATTTCGTGTCGTGTGTCAATTTAACCTATACCTTCCGTTGCAGCATCAGCACAGGCTGCTGTTGCTACTGGCGCTTGGGGCACGTTGACCCGACCTGACCCCCGAGAGGAGCACAGACAGGCCGAGGGCTTCGGTTCTCCGTACGTATGGGCTTTTCCTTTCTCGGGAGCTCGGGAGACACCAACAAACTACATACTGCCGTGAGCGCCCCGAGCGTGGGGACGCACAATTCGACGCAAGGTCGTCGCGGGCAGAAGAAGGCGAGTGCTGAACCCTGCTCGCGATAAAAAAATGCGTGGCGCTTACCGTCTTAGTCGGGAGGGGGGGGGGGGGGGGGCTGTACTCGATGGGAGAGGTGTACTCGATCTCATGCATGGTCGTAGTCGTATGACCAGGGGGGCGAAAAAGAGCCCACTTATTATTATTTCTCTTCTTGCCATCCGACAATGTGCAGCATGATCCCACTAATTATATAAATATACCGCCGGATCTGATCTAACAATACGTCACGACTACGTGGCAAGCCGATTTATTATCTGGTCTTTTCTCTCCGGAATATTCTTGAAACGGATGGTCCCGTCAGTCGTGGGTACGTGGGTACGCCACTGCCTGCCTGCCGCATGCATGTGTGGCAATTCACTCGACAATCGATCAAAACCGTGTAGAGAGGTTTCTTTCAGCATGTTGATCATGTGATGATTGATTGATTGATTGATTGACGATGATTGACGATGATTATGACGAGCTTCAACTTCAACACTTCAACAACATCTATCGCTGAACTCAAAAACGTGCCCACATTCCCACACAGAAGAAGAAGAAAGCCAAGGTGAACCATTTTATTTTGGCTATTGTTTTACTGCTGTAGTGCTGTCTGTACAAGGTTTGATGACGCGTCTATATTTATATATATCGTACGATGTCGTTCTTGTCGTCCGTATGCAGCGCGATGGTTCTTGTGTACCAGGCACGAGGCGTTCCCCCCCCCCCCCCCCCCCCACAATTTTTCGTCTTCGCGATATAGGTTATAGAGCCTTACGCTTAGGCGATTGGTCAACCTTTTCGCCAGTAGTAGCCCAACAGACCAATACCTTCCCTCCCATTTTTATCTTCGTGATATCACAATCCCTACTTTGGGTCGGCGATTGGTTAAGCCTTTCAACTCAGCAGTAGTAGCCCAATAGCCTGAATGGATTCATTCGCCATTCGTCATAGTCCGTTCGGCTAAAAGGGTAACCGATCGCCTACCACCCAAACTTTTACGGGGGACCATATTAAATAGGACCTACGGTACACACGAAAACCTATGTATTTCGCTATTTTTATTAGTATTTAGTCCTATTTACTATAGTCCCCCGTAATACTGCTGTGAACCTCACATAATTCGCCCTGGTTTCTCCTGCTCCCTCTCTAAACTGCTTGGGATTAGTATGGTGGTAAAAATATATAGGAAGACCACGTTAAATTGGCTTGTCACCGCGCCCGTTTAGGACCGTAGTCCCATTTGGGGGGCTAAACACTCAAATTCCAAGTAATTTGTCCCCGAAACGGGACTGCAGTCATAAAAGGGTACCCCACTGCCGTAAAAAATAGTCATATCACTCTGTCCGGGAATATAGTAACCGTTGGGCCTCTGACGTCAATATCAAACGGTTCTTGTGTTCCAGATCAGAGTGATAACCGTAAAGCGCTTTTTTAGGCCGGAGTCATGCAGATAGCAATCACGAGTTGTCGCGGCTGTTGTCGTTCCTTCTCCCTTAATTGATCATTGACCTCATGAAAAAAACACGGATGGGTGGGCGAGTGGGTGGGTGGGTGGGTGGAGGGTGGGGAAAAACAAAACAATCTCCCGAACACTTGTTGCCCCGCTCGGCTGTCGGCTTGACGCCTTGACAACCTTTCTTCGAATGATGATATCCGATCATCTGCCCAGCCCACCGTGAATGACTATCTTGAGGGGGGGGTATCGGGTGTTGTTTCGGTACTGCTCACGTATCAAACATGGTGAGTGCTGTAAGGCTTACAGCAGTAGTTTGGGTAGGCCATCGATTCGTCAACCGTTTACGAGTAGCCCGGCACACGAGTAGTACCTGAGTCAACCTGTATATATATATATATATATATATATCCGGATATGGCGTCGTTCGCAGGACATGGACTTTTGGGTCGTGATTTCCATTCTCGTCACACCCTCCACAATAAACCTTGTTCGAACAAAAAAAAAAAGAAGAAAACTTCCCCATCCCATGTCACCACCTACCTGAAAAATACTCTGCCTCAGTTCGCATGAAAAATGGATCCGCCTGATTTTGACAACGCCGACCCCGTCAAGGTCTCGTCTTTCCAGGGTTCACGGCAAAGGGGGGGGGGGGGGTGACGTAGGTGTAGTTGGGTGGGTGATTGGTTGACCTTCTACCAGCAACCCAACTGACTGCAATACCTTGTCAACAAGGTGAACGTTAACCACAGGCATAGACTTACTCACCTTTTTTTTTTTTTTTTCTGTCGGAGCGGGCTCGGTTGGCACATCCCTGTGACCTCTCGGAGCCCCCGCTAGAACACCTCCTCCTTGCTCGTATTTATTATTATTCCTCTTCTTGCCATCCGACAATGTGCAGCATGATCTTCAACATGGATCACTCATAACTTTCCCGAAAGAAGAAAACCTCGGAAACAAAAGGAAACCCATGCACCAAGTCTACCTCCCTTCCGTGCCAACTTTCACCTTGTCTACTCTATTTGCTGTTATTAATAGTTGCCGGCGAGAGCCGTTTTTTTTTTTCTTTTTCTTTCGTGTTCGTACGGGTTTTTTTTTTTTTCTTCTTTCGTATATATATCCAGAGCACGGCCAAATGCGGTCGAGAGCGGCGCCATCGCGGGTATCAGTGGGCGCTGGCGGGTAGAGGGGGGGCTGGAAGGAGCGCGGTCGGCGTTTTCGTGGCGATGGGCGTCTCCTGTCCATCGAGACCTTGTACTGTATACCGTACATACATACTAGGTGGTACTCGTAATACGGGGGGACCATAGTTGGACCTATGGTATACATAAAAGCCTATACATTTAACCATTTTTATCAACAATATTTGGTCCTATTAACTATGGTCCCCCGTAATAGTACCTGTAGATGCCTTTGTGAAATTATTTTTACGTGCGTAACGATATATATAGTGGTTTCACTCGGTTTTGTTTGTATGTTTTTTGGGGGGGGGGATGGTATTGTTCATGAGTGATGAACGTTGAAGCCCATGCTGTCTGCGCGCTGTTGATGATAGGCAATCGCAATATCAGTAACAATACTTCATGTATGTCTTGAATTGTAAGCAGATAAGCATACAATCGACGGGTGGGTGTGACCTGCTTGCGTGTGGGCTCGCTCGCTATGTTCAGATGGTTCAAGCGGGACCTGCCGAACGACCCTTTGATGTACAGATGGCGAAACCGCTCTTTTCATCCTGAAAGAAAGCCTGGTGTGCGGGTGGTGGGTGGGTGAGGTGGGCTCTCGGCCAGGAAAAGTGACTTGGCTTTGCTCCGAACCGAACACCACTACCACCACCACCGCCACCACCTCCTCCTCCTCCTCCTCCTCCCCCTCCCCCTAATATTAGTCATTGAATCACTAGTTGATCGGCTTCCGGCGCCGACAACGCACTGACCACCGCCCTCTCTCTCTCTCTCTCTCTCTCTCTCTCTCTTTTCATCATATCGAACACAGAAGGCCCTCGAGAATACAGGTGGTCGGGACCCCCCCCCTGCCCCCCCGGTCCGTCTCGAAAGGGATGCGTGATCAATGGTCAAATGTCTAAGCCAAGCAACAAATGAGTACCCCCCCCCCCCCCCCCCCCCCTCCCCCCTTCCCGGCTGCACCATGTCGGCGTAAAAAATCCTTGGTGAGCATTGAACAACAGTCATTGTCGTACACTACCGTTCGGCGTACCGAATTAAGATCGGCCGTACCGAATAAAGAGGCTGTCGACATCCTAGTGTAGGTATTTGCTGCTACATTGCATTGCATTGCATTACAGTACATCGTTCGATGTCTCCACAATTTCTTTTTTCACTCCCACATTGTTGTGCAAGGGGAGGGGGGGAAGGGCGTCCCAGCCAGCTAGCTGTGAATGAGAAAAGCGAAAAGGCGGGGAAACGTCGAGAAGAGACCACCCCATTCATCCGGAAACGGCATCTCCTTCATGTCGGGGGGGGGAGGCGTACTACTACAACAGCGGGCGAACAATGGATTGGCGGCTATCTACCACCCCGGCCCGGGTTATCGACGATGTCCTTCGGGACGATGGCCGGCGGGGAGCAACCGGGATTTTATACGCCGGCCAGGAAATGACCGGGCCCAGTATCTAGATAGAGCCAAATATCTAACGGACGATCTTACTTAAGGTGTTCCGGCGAGCCGACAAGGGATCCACGAGAGACGGCCCCTATTACTTTCGTTCGGAGCAGAGGACGAACTCAACCAGCAAGATGTTCCGAGACACGGAGGGATACATCAACGGGAAGCTTCCCCCCCTTCCCTGCCCCTGTTTATTATTTTTCGGAGTGAATTCGTAGAGACGGTGTGTTTTGTTGGGGGGGGCAAGCGGCGAACATGAAGCGGGGGGCAAGTGGTAAACTGTCGAGCCGGCGGACCGTTTCATTTCGTGGTGGTATGGTGTGAGGAGTAGGAGGCGGACATGAACAACTGGCTACCATGTAGCAGAGGCCGGGGGGGCGGGGGGAGGGGGGTTGGGCTCTCTTGTATTGCATGGTCGTAGTCGTATGACCATAGACCCTTGCATATATATCCCTACAATGCCGGGACGGAGCGCGTCGCGGGTTTTCACCGACCAGGCAGACCTTGCTTTTGCTTGCACCAAGCACGAAGCGAAACGTGAGGTGTTTCGGGCGAGTCGTATGAAGGTTGAGCTACATCCTGCTTAGAACCGCTTGTGAGGTAGACAGGCAATGCACGATAGATAGCTTCGAATGATAGGTTTGTTCTCTGGTATGGCCACATCCAGAGACACGGGGAGGGGAGGGGGGTACTCTCGTGTCAAGCATGGTCGTAGTCGTGTATGGCGATCGACCCTCGCATCCCTACAACGCCGGGACGGAGGAGCAAACCGCATTCCAGGTACATTGAAAGAAAGAAAAAAAGGAAAGACGAAGAACTGATATGCAGCGAAAATATATACCTGGTAGAAAAAAATCGGAACCTGTCTATTCTATCAATATTATTAGTATGATTGCCCGCCCCGAATTGTAGTTTTTTGTTGTTGCTTCTTTGTAATAGGTTTTTGCTTTGTTTTTTTGGTTGGGGCGTGACGGCGTGACACAGCAGGGAGTATGATAGTACGAGTATGTATCATACGTATGGAGACTTGACACGACTCACTGCTGCCGATGTGGAGTACAACATTAACCCCTTTAGAACTCCAGTCCCGTTTTGGGGACAAGGCACTCAAATTCCAAGTAATTTGTCCCCAATTGTCCCCAAAACGAGACTGCACTACTTCTAAAAGGATTAAAATAGGAAGGAGATGATCGCAGATCGTGCGGCAAGGTTCTCCCGGCTGTCCCTGGTGCCAGCACTATACGTACGTACCAGGTATCTTATATCATAGGTATACCAACAGTAAAAACAACAGCAGCGGAGACGGAAACCTATTTTGCCGTAATGTCGTTATTCTGTTCTGTCTCATTTCAGAATTCCTTTGCTTGATTTCCTTTTACGGTATCAGAGGGGGGGCATAGTAAATAGGACCAAATATTGCGAGTAAACATATCGAAATATATAGGTGTTTGAATGTACCGTAGGTCCTATATACTATGGTCCCCCGTCGTAGTTATTTTCTCGTATTGCACCAGTAGGCACGTACAGCAGTAGCATTATCATTAATATTATTATTGATAGTTACTCTTGATACCTGGTACAGTCTGTAGTTACAGAGCGGAGTACGTACGTATACTTACTGCTGTCGTGCGGGCAGTTCTTACTTTCTTACACTGTACGTAGCAGGTAGTATAAGAATCTATTAATAGTTCGAGTTTTTTTTTCAACTCTTTTTATTATTCGTCTCCGTAACGTTTGCATTCCATGTCGCTGCTCACAAAAACAGTCATAAACTAAACTATTAATACTGTATACCAGACGTATATACAGAGATTCGTTTGCGATGTCTTTTTTTTCTTGTCTCACAGCTCACAGCAGTCTGCGAGAAGATCACGCCCGTACTATAATACCAGCATACCAGGTATTATCAAATACCAGGTATTTATAGTGGTTCTCTCTGTAGTAGCCTGAAAAATCAGGACCTATATGCGCCACACTGCTATTCCTAATACTACTACTGCTACTACTGCTACTACTGCTACTACTACTACTACTACTACTACTACTACTACTACTACTACTACTACTACTACTACTACTACTACTACTACTACTACTACTACTACTGCTACTACTACTACTACTGCTACTACTACTACTACTACTACTACTACTACTACTACTACTACTACTACTACTACTACTACTACTATTACGGGGGACCATAGTTAATAGGACCAAATATTGTTAGTAAAAATGCTCAAATATATAGGTTTTTATGAGTAACATAGGTCCTATTAACTATGGCCCCCCGTAATACTACTACTACTACTATTAATACTACTACTACTACTACTACTACTACTACTACTACTACTACTACTACTACTACTACTACTACTACTACTACTACTACTACTACTACTACTACTATTACTACTACTACTACTACTACTACTACTACTACTACTACTACTACTACTACTACTACTACTACTACTACTACTACTACTACTACTACTCCGTTTGCCATCTGACAATGTGCAGCGCTCATTCCAATCATACCACCCACATATTACACACTGTGACTGGTAAATACTACTACTACTGCTGCTGTAGAATCCAATGACTTGAACCATGGAAGGTGGTATCTGGTATCAATCGATCACTCCTGAGTACTTGACAAAATTATACCGGCATTGAAGTCCCCCTTATATGAACGACTTTACTGCTTACTCCTTAGATAATAGCTGACGTTTCACCAATAATCCGAAAGGGCGACCTTTATCTACATATACTATGCCTTGACCAATGAAATCTAACCAAACAAGTGACGAATTCATCCAAATTGTGTCCTCCCTCAAGAAAATATCGATACACTACTACTCGTAGTCAGGCTGAGATGAGTAGGCAGCGCCGCGCATCCGCCGTGGATGGTGTCCGAGGAAATGGGGGTGGAGGGGGCAACAGGAGAAGTGGCAGAAAGCCCGACCAAGGGAATGCGGAGAGGGGGGGGGACAGGAGGAGTAGAAGGGAAACTGCGGTAGACGAAAGTAGGAAGGAGATGGCAGACAGGGTAGCAAGGCACCCGGCCGACTAGGAAGTAAAACATGGCCATGCTACTAGTGCTACCAACTGGTGCAGCTGGTTCGAACGTGGTCTTCCCTTGGCTTCTCTTTTAGTTTTGTTTTTTTCTTTCTTGCGCTGACTCTCCGTGATTTTCATTTTATTTCTTTCTCTTCCTTTTCTGAGTGATACCAGGTAAGCCGTCCTGAAGGAGTCGTGTGGCGTGGTTGGATGACGAACCTGCTCTGCTCGTTTCGTATTGTCTGACGCCAAGGGGCTGGGCATAGTTGACGAACGCAGGGCGGAGACGACAGTCTGGGTAGCAAGGTACCAGGCGGATTAGCAGGGAGAACCTGGCTATACTACTCGTACCACAAGCTGCTGCCGCCACCTGGAGGGTGCTTTGGGCTTTGGTCTACTCGTTATTTCCCCTTTGTTGTTTTCCGTTTGTTATTTTTTTCCCCTTGGTTCTTTGTCTCACTCTGTTTACAAGCAGTGGTGTTTTTGTTATTTTGTTCTTTTTTCCAGTTCGCTCTTTTTCAAGTGTTGGCCACCTCGCCTGCGGGGGGGGGGCACGACAGGTAGTTTCTTCTAGTTTTTGCTTTCATTGTTTTTTCTTTTTCTCTTTCGATTTGTCTACGATGATACTTTGTTTTTGTTTTCTCTTTGATTGTTTCCCTTCGTTTCTCTATTTCATAGAATGTGTATGTCGTGCCTGTCGTACCTATTATCAGTATTATGACATGGCATTGCATTGCCCACTGCAGTGCTTACTGCATACCTGGTACCTGGTACGTGACAACGTAGTATCTCTGTGGCGTAGCTTTGTGGCCACAGAACTTGTATCTCTTCTAGGATTGAAGAATCGGCACGTACACTGGTTGTGCTGGATGTCGACGGGTAGAAAGAACGGTTTAATGTGAAGAACACACACACTCATTACACAGGAAGAATGCTTCGCCACGACCGGCGTACAAAAAATCTGAAAGCAAGAACTTCTCAAACCCACTTCCTTCCCCATTCTAGGCAGAATACCCCTCCTTCATCATTCCAACTCTTACGATTCCCTGCTCCACCTGCTCAGCTTCTGTGTGCTCCAACCCCACGCCATGTTGTTCAAGGGTCGGGTAGACCATGCATGGATGGGGTACACGATGGATCCAACCATGGTTGACCGTGGTGCGGCGGTATGTTGCATGGCGCGACGTGGGGAAAAACGTGCCCTATGGAAAGGGCTACTATGGTACAGGCTATGGGTCCATGGTGTGTACCGTGGCACCTTCAACGTCATGACATTTAAGTGACCCAACCGAGGTGCACCATGGAGCACGTCATCCATCATGCATGGTTTATTTTCTGTACGTGACGATGCATGCCACAGCGTGGACATTTCGTCCATCACGGGTCAGCCCGCGAAAAAAAGGCTTCTATCCATGGTAAATGCTATTATGGTCATTCATGGCGCGTTCGTTCCACGGAACACCCCATGGCAAGGAAAATGCCATGGCTTTTCTCATGGTTGGTCCCACGGTACACATATGTGCTATGGCAGATTTCGTGAAACGAAACCGTCCATCATGCATGACGGATGACGGGTGGGGTATGCCCTGGTACATGTTTGTTTGGACACCTGATGGACGGGCCCATGGATTGATTGATTACATGGACGCATCACCATGACGACCAATCGGCACACCCTGGTAAGGGTGGGGGGTTAAATGATGTCATCATGGCATACATATATCGCGATGGCATTCCATGGTGTTTACGGTGGAGTAGCCCACGCGGCATGGAAAACTCCATCCATGGTGTACCCCATCCATTGTGTATTATACCATCCGTCATGGTGTAACGCACGGATAGTTGAAGATATACTTCGTATATATATATTTTTATTTTTTTATTTTTTTGTTATCATCCCATTCATTATCTTCGCACATCTTCTTCTATCTCCTTCCAACTCGTAACTCAGATCCGGGGTCACATAGCAGGCTCTTCTCCCCCCTTCCCGCTACGGTACGTGCCTTCATTTTTATCGCGAGAAGATTTCAGCCTTTTCTTCCCTCGTCGACTCGCATCGAATTGTGCCTACCCACGCTGCAAGACGCTTTCAACAATTGAATCCTTTTTTATTTTTGCAAATAAAGTCAAAGTCCGACCCACCTGGGGCTCGAACCCAGGACTCAAACAAGTAAGTAGAATTCGAGGTTAACCACTTGAACCACCGGGGCGACCGGGGTTCCTCGTATATACTACTGTAGTGCGTCCTATCACAGATAGATAGGTGGGTCGCCCCCCTTTATATATACTACTGTTGTTGTAGTGCGTCCTATCACAGATAGATAGGTGCCCCTCCCCCGCGCTGCCAACGCGTGGGCAGAGGCGAACGTAGATGCATCAGAAAGGGAAGACAGGGGTTCGGAAGGGTTACAGAGAGAGTTCACAAGGGAAGAGGTAAACACATGTATGTGTAGCTAAACTTAGAAAAGCAGCAGGGGCAGACCAAATTAAATAGTGAATGAATTTATGAAGTACGGGGGAGAAGGAATGCTTACCATGCTGGTTATTATGTTGTATAACTGGATTATACATTATATGGAAAAACGATTACGCACCCAGGAGGTGGAGAGAAGGAGTAGTAGTAAACTTATTCAAGAAAGGAGATAAGGCTGACCCGGGGAACTATAGAGGGATAACGCTACTAAGCATAGTAGGCAAAACATTTTGTAAGATTTTGAACGATAGAATGGGAACGATGATGGAGAAGGAAGACAAAATAAGCAAAGGGCAAGCAGGGTTTAGGCCAAACCGTAGCTGCGTAGACCATGTGTACACTCTAGGTAAGATAATCCAAGGTAGGAAAGACGCGGGACTACCAACGTACTGTTTCTTTCTAGATGTACAGAAGGCTTACGACACAGTATGGAGAAATGGATTGTGGAAAAAACTATGGGAAATAGGAATCAGAGGAAAGATGTGGAGAATGATGAAAAATATGACGGAATGTGCGAGAAGTGCTGTGATGCTGGACGGGGAAATATCGAAGTATGTTGAAATTTTACAAGGAGTTGCACAGGGATGTACGCTGTCACCCGACCTATTCAAGATATCTATTAACGACCTGATAGTAGCAGTTGAAGCAGCAAGGCAGGGAGTCACGGTAGGGGAAGATACAGTGTCGGGATTGATGTTTGCTGATGACTTCGTGGGGATATCAGAAACACCTGAAGGATTGCAGAAACAAATAGAGAACGCGCTAGAATACACTAGGAAATGGAGGGTGAAGGCGAACGTCAAGAAATACGCAGTAGTTGTTTGTAACGAAGATTAGGTGAACCCGATAAATTTCAGTTGGAAGTGGGGAGAAGATGAATTGCCGATCGTAGACCAGTATACGTACCTTGGCGTAGAGATCTCAAAAGACTGCCCTTGGGATACACATATAGCAAAAGTAATAGGAAAGGGTAAAGCACACATAGTAGGCAAGATGGATGCGATCCCAACAGACTCGCACCTTGACACCAGGATAAAGAGATGTATCCTGATGAATGTGATAGTACCAAAGCTAGAATATGCAGGAGAAGCATGGGAAGGGAATGCGAAACTCGTAAAACCGTTGGAAACAGTACAGATGACAGCAGCTACAAAAATCCTAAGATGCTCAAGTACGACTAGTAATACAGTATTAAGAGCAGAACTGGGAATGCACCCACTCAAGACAAACAGGGATATGAGAAAGTTGAAATGGCATTATAAAGTAAGGAACATGCCAAAAAAGAGGTTGCCGGCCATAGTTGATAGAGCTGTATGGGAGAAAGTAACAAAAGGGCGAACTGGAATAAGGTGGGATAGTGTAGTTGAGAAAGTATGGAAGGATATAGGGGGAAACCAAGAAGAGGTGATGTTCGCCGGGAAGTTTGGGAAGTACAAGGCAGAAGTAGAAGAAAGGATAGAAAGAAGGGAAAGGCTAGCGCTACGAAACAAGGTGGAATCGGAAAAACACCTAGAGATATACCAGTACGGGAGATTGAGGGAAGGAATAGGAATGAAAACGTATCTGCACGGCCCAATGGACTTCGCGAAAACGCTGAAGCTGCGTTTTCGTGTAGGCGACCTGGACTTGCCAGAAAGAAGAAAGAGGTATACCAGTAGCCGGGAGGAGGAGGAAATAGATGCACAGATGTGCCCGTGTGGCAAAGCGATAGAGAGTGGAACTCACATAGTAGGATAATGTGAAATATACAAGGAGGAACGGGATGTGTTAGAAGAGGAGATGAGGGAAATAGAAGAATGTGACATGGAGGAGTTTGACACACTAGATAGCAGCGAGAAAACGATCGCTATCCTAGGAGATAGATGGTGGCCACAGGCGGCCAAACAGGAAGTTAAGGGGATAAAAATAGCAAAAAGTTTCTATGTAATATATGGAAACAACGTAATGAGCGCCCAATTGTTGGAGGTGTCTCTATTAGGAGTAGGAACGGTGCTCCGTCTCGAAAGGGATGCGTGGCCAATGGTCAAATGGCTAAGGCAAGCAACAAATGAGTACCCCCCCCTCCCCCCCGCTGTCCCAGCACAATGTGGGCGTAAAAACATCGGTGATGAGACATGGGAACGACATGAACATCTAGCCCACTGCATCAGAACAACAAGGTGTGGGCAACTTCTCGATCCGGTAGCGCCTACCAAATATTTAATGGTGTGCTACATGGTTGTTCAATTAATGTCTCCCCAAGTGTTTTTTCACGCCCACGCGTTGCGCAGCGCGGGGGGGGTCACGGCCACAGTACCTGCTCTGGGGCTTTCCATGCGGACAAAGCCATGATGGCCTTAATACCGTAACCCTACCCCTCACCCTACCCATATTTCGTGGGTGGGGCGCACGCCGTCCGTGGTGTGTTCCATGGTGAGACCATGGGGACATATATATGCCATGTATTGGTCGTTCCATGACGTGGATTTTTCTCCATGGTTGACCATGGTACATACCATGACTACCCCGTGGGTTGGACCATGGATCATGGGGGGTCCCAGTGATTAATTAACGTAGATCAAATGGGGGGAAAAAGAGGAGAAACAAAGAACTAGATCGTAGAGGATTCTGACGGGAAATCGACCCCACGCCTGTTAGTGTTATGAGGCTTAGATTGGGTAGGCGATTGGCTAACCATTTTTACCTTTAGCCCAACGGACTGTTAATAAGACCCTCACAAATGGCGACGAAGGCAGAACGTGAGTCGTTGGTCGTGAGTTCGAACCTCGCGTCCACCATGAAATCGCTTTTGTAAAGAAAAGTGAATTTCCTCATGTCAAGAATCTGAAAAAATGCTTCTGGATCCCTAGAAATTGGAACCGCGTGTGTGGTGGCGCGTCGACCCGTAAAATCCGGTCCGTTCCAGGGGGGGAGAGTGTTACTCCGGAGGACAGGAGTGGGACTGGATGAGGTACCTTGAGGAGGACCTCAAGGAGTTCGGCATCAAGCTCGAAGGGTGGCGCGAGGCAGCACAGAAAGCCGGCAGATGGTTCCGACGGGTCGAGGAAGGGGCGGAGGCCTTCATGCGGAAATGGCATACAGATGAGGACGAGGCATCGATCGGCAGAACGGCGTAGAATAGCTGCAACCACGACCACAGCCGTTGACGCTAACGCGAGTGCGTAGAATGGCAGGGAAGAGGGGGGGGGCGAAAGGGGGACGAGGGGGAATGGGGGGGGGGAGGGGGGGGGAGGGGGGGGAGGCGGTCTGCCCAACAGACTGAAGCCTGGTTATGGCCATCATCGTCATGATGCACTCCCTTTTTTGGGACCCAAGTAACTAGCATGGTGCCACCTGGGCAACTTTGCGTGTCTGTATGCTCCAGTGCCTGCCTTTCGTATTATCTTTCCCCCCAGCCCGTGATTATCGCTTTTTTGTCCCTTCTTTTTTTCATTTTTCTTTCATTCCCGTTTGTACCTCTTTGTGTCTCGGTTAGTATGGTCCGTTTTGCCTTTTTTGCGTTTTGCTATCTGCTTCTGTTTTTTTTTTTTTTGCTTCGCTTCATTTTTTTTTTTAGGTTTTTGTCTGCTATTAATAGTCTCCTTTTTGCTTCCCTGGTGTCCGCAGTCACTTAGTGGTGGAGTGCGTATTTACGCTTGTTTTTTATTTTTGCCTCTGTTTTACTACCGAGGTATTTCTTCCACTCCAGAGTTATTGGAGCCTGTCCTGCGACCACGGACTGCATTGTATTGTGACTTAAATGAGAACAACAATAAAACAAGTGTTACGAGGCTTAGAGTGGGTAGGCGATTGGTTAGCCTTTTACCTTTAGCCCAACGGACTAAGACCCTCACATTAGTAGTCTATCAACAGCATCAGACCGTTTCTTCTGCTGCACTTTTTTCTGAGGTTGCAAAGTGAGTATTTTTTTTCTTTCGAACTGGTTCTCGATCCAGTAAGCCAAGGAATTGGGCGGGCTGTTCTCGGAATGGGTCAAAATCATACTCTCGGAGAGGCACCCAGACCAGTTCCCGGTGTCTAGAGGGTCGTTAGCCACATTTTAGGGGTCACTCATTTTCCAATATTTTTTGTCACTAAAAAAGTGCCGTAAAAAAGGTGGGCTCTGTTTGCTCAACTTTTATTTTCTGGCAAGAAGAAAACTTTTAAACGAGCTCGCTACCATGGCGGGGGACCATAGTAAATAGGACCTACGATATATACAAAAACCTATATATGTTACGAACGATATGCGGCTCTATTTACTATGGTCCCCCCGCAATAACAGGCCGAAAGTGCTGCAACTGCGACCCGTGAGAAGCGGAAAACCGATCAGGGTACCTCTCCGAGAGTAGTATGACTCATTCCGACAAGAGGCGGCCCAATTTTTTGTTGCTTTCCGGGTCGAAGCTCATTCAAAAGAACAAAAAAAAGCTCGGTTTGCACCCTCAGAAAAAAGTCCGGCATGAAAAACGCGGCCTCAATATCTACCCACAACTCTGATAATAATATTGATATCTAAGCGTGGCCTTCTTTTTGCTCTCTCTTCCTATACATACATGTGGGTTGCTGGCGTGTGTATGCTGTGTTTGTCGTATCCGGTCCGAGGCCATTAGAGGGCCCCCCACAGACCATTGGAGCTTGGAACGAACCGAGTGTTTTTTTTTTTTGCTGCATGAATTGATGCTGATCGGTTGTGGGGGACGAATAGATTCACTGCGGCCCGAGAAGAAGAACAGCCGAAGATCTGATATAGGAAGAGGAAGAAGAAGTAAGTGTTGCACCCGCGCCCCTATCTACATTCATTCTTCGATGAAAATCGACGAGCAGTGGGGATGCTGAACCCTATGCGCGACAAAAAAATAAAGGCACGTACCGGGGAGGAGAAGGGTAGACACCTGTGACCACGGCTTGTCCAGAAGATCGCCGAGGGTTTACACCTCCTACGAGCTAGGCTGGAAAGTAAAAGTGACGTTAAAAAAAAAAAAGAAAAGGATCTTATTTGATGGAGATGGGCACCACCGAAGATGGATGTCGACACCAATGTGCTCTGACACGTACATAATAAGATGACGTTCGTACTGATTCGGCTGGCGGGGCCCAGGATTCTGCATGGACCCAAACCCCATCAAACACGTTTTTTTTTTACACAGCACAGGCACGAAACGAATGACCACGAACACAGCCTCGTTCCGTTCCGCTCGTTCCCACATACATACATGCTCTTCGGAGGGAGTTAAGACACGCCCTCAAGGACGACATTGCATCATCTACTTGCTCTCCTCGAGGCGTGGGGTCACCTGCTGATACATATGATTGCTTTTCCTGGTATGCCGTACACCGTGTGACTCAACTATTTGGTCGAATAAGTTGGTAAACTCCATACTACTGCGCATGGTGACGATGACGTCCTCGCACGATTATATAAATATAGCTTATTTCCTTGAACAGAACACCCCCTGCCTGTGGCCACGAAACAGAGGCTTTATCAAAAATGCATCTCGATGGGAGAAGACAAACAGGTAGGAAATAGTGCGCACGGCAGTATCATACTAACGAGCTGTGGTATTGTGAAAAGGATTACCTTGGGCTGGGCAATCGATCGGTCTTTTACCCCTATAGCTCAGTAGGTAACACCTTCACATTTTTTTACGTTGTCCAGGTCACGGGTTCGAACCTCACTTCGAACGTTTCTTTTACAGAAACGCTTGCGCGTGTACACACAAAAAAACACACACACATCTCCCTGGATCCCCAGGTAATGAAACGAAGCGGGTAGGTCAGCGATAGGCCGTTGTTGTTGTTGTTGTTGTTCTCACATTAACTCTCTGACGAAGGAGTCCGTGGTCACACAAAGGTGCTGGAGCCCTAGGAAGATCCGAAAAACAAAAAAAATCGAAAATTCGGCTGCCTCAAAATACACGAGACGGAAAAAGCGCACACAAGATAAAACCAATGTGCAAAACTGAACTAACATGGCCGCGGGTATATCCTCTCAACTATAATATAGAAGAGTACCCCCGTTCCCACCACTAACCAACTCGCGGCTGCTGACTACAGCGGATGCTGTCTGAAGTGCTGCCTGCACCGTACGAAACGCACGGTAGTCGTGAAAACGAAAGAGGAACACACCTGCCTGCTATCTGGAGTGCTGTCAGAGTGAAGACTCGCGGATATGCAGTGAAAAAAGGAGCAATCGAACCTTACTGCCACACGGATATCAACGATCGCCATCTCTTCCTGGACTGTCTGACACAAAAAGGTGCAGCATAGTTATGATACCACGTCCCTGATAGTTGCGTAGGTTATTCCCCATGAAGGGTATACAACTCGTTAAACTACAAAAACCAGTGACGAGTACCGGTAGATACTATTCTGCCTCGTGAAAAACAAAACCAGGAAAAAACAAACTATGACTGCTTCTCTCGTGATGATAGTGTGCGCGCAAATCATGGGTCTCCATGCACCGTCTTCCTGCCGCTCTTCATGGCCGCATCATCGCCTTGGCCCAATCCACCCGCTCCTTTGCGCGTGCACTCGTTGCCATTCCCTTCCAGTCGTTTCCCTTTCTCCGTCACATCCTGAAAACAAAATGCTCCTCGCACTTGCGGTTCTGATCTGGGAAATAAAAATTCTCGCGCAGGGGGAGGTCAATCCGTCTCTTCCCCGCACGTCGACGCTCAGTCTCCCTCCTCCCTCGTCGTCGAATCCAGCCTCCTACCGGCGCAATAGACTGCCGTAGTGTGGCCTGTGGTGGCGCCTGCCTCCGCGCATGGACACCCTGATTGAGCATTGCTGCTCTGCCGCAGCTGCCTAAAAAGACGCGCGAATCGTAGGTCTCCGTGCCTGACGCACCACGTACGACCCAACTCTACTGCCGCCTGAGCCTCGCGGCCACAGGCAGCAGCAAGAAGGTATCACTCCTTGAGGGTGAGTCCGGCCTGTATACGGTTCCGACGCCCCCAAAGGTCCCGCCGTTCAGAGGGGGGGAGAGTGTTATAAGGATTACCTTTTTTTTCTCATCCCATTCATTATCTTCGCACATCTTTTGTACTCTCTCTCCTTCCAACTCGTAACTCAGATCCGGGGTCACATAGCAGGCTCTTCTCCCCCCTTCCCGCTACGGTACGTGCCTTCATTTTTATCGCGAGAAGATTTCAGCCTTTTCTTCCCTCGTCGACTCGCATCGAATTGTGCCTACCCACGCTGCAAGGCGCTCTCAACAATTGAATCCTTTTTTATTTTTGCAAATAAAGTCAAAGTCCGACCCACCTGGGGCTCGAACCCAGGACTCAAACAAGTAGAATTCGAGGTTATCCACTTGAACCACCGGGGCGACCGGCCTGGTCTTGGGCTGGGTAATCGATCGATCATTTACCCCTATATATAGCTCAGTAGGTAACACCTTCACATTATCACATCCCGTGTCACTTGCAACCGAATAACACCAGGAACATGATGCAGTATGAATAAACCCAGTCCTGCGACCACGCGGACTCAATTATATTGTGGCGATGAGTTAATAATGTGAGAACAACAACATTTTACGTATATATTATATATATACCTGGTATAATATATACCTGGTATATATTTTTATCACTACTTTCACTTTCCAGCTTGCGATATACCGGTAACGCGTAGGGATTTAACCCCCAGCGGTATATTCTTCTGGACAAGCCGTGGTCACAGGTGTCGTCCCTTCTCTCCCCCGGTACGTGCCTTCATTTTTTGTCGCGCGTAAGGTTCATTCAGCATTCATTCCCACTGCTGCTGCTCCTCGATTATTTTTTCTCATTCATCGAATGTAGCTAACTCACGCTTTCGCGCTTTCCACTATAATCATTTTTTATGCAAGGAAAAGTCCTTGCGAGTACGTATGTTTATGTATGCACTCGGTGGAGCTTGAACCCACGGAGTTGATCTTAGTAGGCACGCGGACCACTTACCAAGCCACCGGGGACGTACATTTTGAAAAAATATAAGAGGGGGAAAAAAGAGAGGGAAAAACACGGAGAGGGAACAGGAAAAAAAAGGAAATTAGAAAAGGAAGGAAAACGAAGCGAACATACATGCGCTCAGGGCGCAGGCCGCGAGCCTCGAGGGCAAGGTTGTTGTTTGCTGGTGGTATGACCAGGCCTATCTATGGTATGCCCAGCTGTGTGGTGGACCAAAAATAAGGACGTTACAAGACCTGGCGGAAGGCAAGAGGGCAAGAAGAAGAAGAGTGTAGAGACGAAGAGTTATCAACAAACAAAAAACGAGGAGTCTTATGTCCAGTTGGTGGGCCAAAAGAGCGACACAACCGACACGAAGAGGACAGAGACAGGGGTCATTCTTATTATTAATCGGAGAGTTTTTTTTTCCCAAATTTACGACATTTTTTTCGCGCAATTTTTCGATCTTCCATATTTTCCTGTTTTTTTTTTTTTCCAAAATATTGGAATGTTAACGAACTTGATATTTTTGGTTCTGGAGAATTTCACGAATAGTGACAGAACGCCTCCGTTTACTGATACATATCTCCAACTATTTCCAAACTTTGGAAATTACGGGAAAAACGCTCTCCGATAAGAATTAAAAAAAAAATCGGGAAAAAGGAAGAGTAACGAAGGATGGCACACATATAACAATAAAGTGAAGCAGGCGACGCAGAATGGAAGGGTAGGGGGGGGGGTGGGTACCATGGACTTGACAGATAAGACGAGGGCATCACAACAACAACGACAACAAAACAGGGATTGAAACACACAGCGTTAGGCAGTATATATAGTCACTCGGCGTCTCAGCTGGAAAGACGGCCAGTGCCATTTTTCGGCGGGTGGGTGCCTTTACTATTTTTCCTTTGACCGGCCTTGCTGCTGTTGCTACGCCTCCATCAACACGGCTCCTCTTCCTCACCCTCCGGGCCTTGAGGGCCTAACGGTGTCTCAAATAAGTGGCTGCGCATTTTGTACCTCGAGCGCTCGTCTCGTTTAAACTACATTCTCCCAGCGCTTCACGTACTGCCCTGCCGCTTCTTGAACCGCACACGTCTTTTCATTAACCACTTGCTACCCGATTTCTTCGCTGCCAGCATCCATCCGTTCGTTGTTTCTCGTCGATGGGCAAGTTGAACAGCGACAATAGGTCGCGTTCGAGAGAACCCATCCAGTCCTGCTCTTGCCCTCCCAAGTAACCCCCCCCCCCCTCCAGCTCCCCAACATCGCTCGTCTGGGTAGTCTCTCGTTTCCCATACGAGCCACGAACCCCGCGAAACGTATCCTCCGCTTTTGCACCGTCGTCTCTTTCGACGTTCTCACAGAGACAGTCTTGGCCAGTGCGTCTGCGTATGAAAGCATCTGGTACCCGTCGCGGGGTTTTCTCTTATATCCGATGCAGCGGAGGAACGATCGATGGTGAGCTGTCCGTAGTAGTATGGCGAGATGGGCCGCGGTGTGGGGCTCCACGTATCACACCCGCATAGCATGTTGTGGTCTAGACTCCATTCCCTCGGCTTTGAGCATCTGTGCTTCGAGCCGGAGCGGTGCGGTGGGCTGGTCGTACAGCAGCAGCAGTGGCGAACTACAGCATCAGTGTATAATAACACCGTCTGAAACGTAGGTTTGCCAAGCAGCACGCGCCGGTTGATTTCAGCAGTAAATAAGGTCGGCGTTCTTGGACGCAGTTTCCCCACAAGGTACACAGACTTACTTGGTGTTACGGGGGACTATAGTTAATAGGACCAAATGTTTCTAGTAAAAATGGTTAAATATATAGGTTTTTATGTATACCATAGGTCCTGTTAACTATGGTCCCCCGTAAGTAGTTTGTTTGCACACCTGACCGGCTGCTTCAGTAACGAAAGATATCCTGTCCATACCATACCATACGTTTCGTCATCAGGCACATGAATACGTGATGGTCTCCCTCTTGGCTTCAGAATCAGCTGTCAATCCGAACAAACCACACACCGCAACGATATCTGCTGACTGTATTTTTATTTTTTTATTTTTGCTCATCCCATTTATTATCTTCGCACATCTCCTTCTCACTCTCCTTCCAACTCGTAACTCAGATCCGGGGTCACATAGCAGGCTCTTCTCCCCCCTTCCCGCTACGGGACGTGCCTTCATTTTTATCGCGAGAAGATTTCAGCCTTTTCTTCCCTCGTCGACTCGCATCGAATTGTGCCTACCCATATCAGCCATTAACCAGGTTCGCAAGGCTGTTCTTCGATCTGGAAACGACTGCTGTGCATATTATTATGCGCCCATTCATACCTGGCGTAAATCATACCGGAGGTTGTTTGTTGTGTTCTTCACATAATCAAACCGTTCTTTCTACCGGTCGACCGTCGACATCCAGCCCAACCAGTGTCCGTGCCGATTCTTCAATCCGAGAGATATACAGATATACCAAGCTCTGCAGCTGTGGCCACAAAACTACGTCACAGAAATACCACATTGCTTTAACCCCTTTAGAACCGCAGTCCCGTTTTGGGGACAAACTACTTGAAATTTGAGTGGTTTGTCCCCAAAACGGGACTCAGGTTCTAAAGGGGTTAAAGGAGTAAAATAAGCAGAGTAAGTAGACAGTGCAATCCAATACCAGGCACCTGGGTACGGCAGGCGCGACAAACAAACACATTCCGACGCCCCAACGGGTGTGTATAGGGTGGACCGGTCGCGTAACTGGACCAAGTCCCGGCGGACACAGGCCTCATAGCCTATAGGTTTTTGTTGGCGGGTGAGCTCGCGCGAGTCCTACACTATAGTACCCGGAGGAGAAGACTCTCACCTGTGTATATATCTCCACCGCACCTGGTCCCCTCGGGGGTCAGGTCAGGTCGGGTCAATATGCCCACGACCCAGTCAGTGGTCACAGCAGCGGGCTCTGATGCTGCTGCAACGTGAACGTCAGGCTAAATCGACACACGACACGTACGTCAGGCTAAATCGACACACGACACGTACGTGTTCTGAACGTGGAAGAAATGTCGTGATTTTTACCAATCCTCCACAGAGGATATATAAAAAATAATACCGGTACTACCTGGTACTCGAATAAACTACATAAATCTACAATTGAGAGGAAAATCTAAAGAAACAAGGTAAAACAAGTCGGAAACTCAACACCCCCCCCCCCCCCCCCCCCCCCCCCGCCCCCACCGCCCCCCCCGCCCCCCCCCGAAAAAGTGTCGTGCCTCCTAGAAGGAGAGTTGTGGCAGACAACACAAAGGGTTCATACATGCTAGGCTTTAGGCTATAGGGGCCTATTATAACATTATAACAATTTCACGATAACCAAACGTGCTTTTTTTGTTTCGGAAAGTCGGATGACGGCAGTATCGCACGGTATGGTTCGACTGACTGATCTGTGAGTGTCCGGTACCTGGTACAACGGAGCATGCCATGAAACAATATCCAGCGATACCTATTCGATGCGAGTCGACGAGGGAAGAAAAGGCTGAAATCTTCTCGCGATAAAAACGAAGGCACGTACCGTAGCGGGAAGGGGGGAGAAGAGCCTGCTATGTGACCCCGGATCTGAGTTACGGAGAGTGAACAGGAGATTAGATGTGCGAAGATAATAAATGGGATGAGCAAAAACAATAACAATAATAATAAAAAAAAATGGGCTTGTAAAAAGACACAGAGCACAGCAGTTTTAAGAGTAGGTTGCCATGAAATGAATGAGATGTGCGAAGATAATAAATGGGATGAGCAAAAACAATAACAATAATAATAAAAAAAAATGGGCTTGTAAAAAGACACAGAGCACAGCAGTTTTAAGAGTAGGTTGCCATGAAATGAATCGAGTACCAACGTATCAACACTCTCGCACGTGATTATCATGATGAGTACGTACGACCGGTCGCCGTCATTGTTCTTGTTGTTTTGTTGTCGTTGCTGTTTGTTGTGTGTGTCCACAATCATGTTGTCACTGAACTCTTCGTCTTCCACTCGCCAACGAACATCCAGCGCGTCGCCCAAGGCGTAATTCATAATGATGGTTGTGGTTCCTCCTCACCCTGTACCATATATATATATACCTGGTGCCTGGTAAAAAAGTAGAGAGAGGTTGTACAGCAGTATCACCGGGGACCATACGTAGTACCAGGTATTAAATAGGACCTACGGTACAGACAAAAACCTACATATTTAGCTAGTTTTACTAACAATATTTGGTCCTATTTACTATGGTCCCCGGTCATAGTACAATTTCTTATTGTTCGTAATTGGTAGTAAAATTTGGTGGTCGCAAATAGTAGTGAAGTGAATATATTTACTATTGATATCACTAGTCGGAGAGAATATACGAGTGAGCACATAAACAATAAATATAAATAATAATAAATATAAATATATTTGCGACCGCAGTAGGCCCGTACGAATATTGTATGTGCAAACGTGCAAACGTGCTAACACAGAGTAGTACTGAATTCTCGAACGTCAACGAAGATGCGAACACAAAGCAGCCTAAAAAATACAGACTATCACGGGGGACCATAGTCAATAGGACCCATGGTAGACATAAACACCTATATATTTAACCATTTTTACTAACAATATTCGGTCCTATTGGGACCCATGGTATACATAAACACCTATATATTTAACCATTTTTACTAACAATATTCGGTCCTATTAACTATGGCCCCCCGTAATAGTAAGAAGAGTATATTACTATTACGGGGACCATAGTTAACAGGACCTATGGTACACATAAAAACCTACCTGGTATATGTTTAACCATTTTTACTAACAATATTTGGTCCTGTTAACTATGCCCCCCCGTAATACTGCCGTTACTAAAGTTGAAGCAGGAACAAATTAAATATCACACCGTAGCGTAGTACCAACGGCTCATCAACAGTCACAACTGAAACATCAAACGTGTAGTATTCCAACTACCAGGGTATCATATCATATCATCATGCAATCGCGGTTCGTCTTCTAGAGGGACGACGGACGAAAAGGACGCCGTCAACCGTTAGGCCGATTCTAGGGAGGGGGGGGAAGGAAGGGGGGTGAGGGCGGCGGGGAGGGGAAGGGGGGAGGGGGGGGAGAGTCGGGGGCGGGGGGCTACCCACGGTATGAATGGCTTCGTGGGTGCCTTACTATATACCCTGGTACACACTATGTTGATATGGCTGTTACCCTTGCGCGGAGTTAAGATTGTCCCCCGCCCCCTCAAAAATTATGTAACTCGAGGCACGGGGGCGGCGCAACAATGGGGGGCAGGGGCGGGGGGGGCGGGGGGGGGTACGTATATGCCATGGATGACCTCGTGCGTGCCTTACCATATACACCCTGCGTGATACGACGGTTCCCCGTGTGCGGAGGTAAGGTTCTTCACCCCGCACAAATGATTCAACTCGGGTGTGTGTGGGGTGTGTGTGGGGTGTGTGCCGGGGGGGGGGGGGGAAGCGCAACTGGAGTCGCCGACGAAGTGAATCCCGAGGCAATGGCCGAGGGCTCCAAGCAAAAAATACATGAATCTGCACGAGCTGGCTAGAATAAATGGTAGATGCCTGGGCCCAAGGGATACACGGGAGGGCGACGACGATCGAAGGAGGGGGGGAGGCGACACATCCGTCGCAGCCGGACCGAAAAACAGAAGAGAAACAAGCAGAGAGGCGGAAATCTTGGAGTACGTGCATCCGAAGGCAGCGTGCCCCCTGCCTGCATCTACATTCAGCACCCGTACTCGGGCGAGGTCAAAGTGGACGGTACCGACGCGCGCATGTATGTGGCGATTCAGGCGATTTGTCTGCCGTTGCTGGGTTGGCAAGGGTGGGCCGACCCGATTGTGTAGAACGAACGTGCTGACTACAGTAGAACAAACGGTGGATGCTCATCTCGCCATGTTTTCACGGTGATATTTTTTGTAGGAGGCGTTTCGGGTGTGCCCTGCGGTAGAAATAACAGTAGAGGTTCATCTCGCGTTTCCAAGATGATAGCTAGTTGTAGGAGGCCTTGCAAATTTGCCTCGTAGAGAGAACGGTAACGAGAATCCCCAGATTGCACTCTTTCGTTAGACATACACTTCCTATTTACAATAACCGCTGAGTGAGCGATGTAGCAGTCAGCACTGACTGATAGCCCCAGTGCTCCGGTGGTTGTGGCGTATCTCGAACAGGCTAAAACATGTTGATGCCACTGGTGGACGCCCCCCCCCCCCCCCCCCCTCATCCTACCCCCTTCCCTCAATGTGGGCCACCCCTATATTATATGGGAGATGACCCTATCTATGCAGTACTTATTCTATTATATAGGGCCATCCTCCCTGCCCCACGCCCCCTAACGCTATTTCGCAAGGTATATCACTTGATGTTTTAACGTACGCGACACGCTGAATGTCGGGGAAACCCACTCAGGCTTGTCTCTCCGGAACACTCGGGGGCGTGAGAACCGAATGGTTGTGATATATATCAGAACACCCAGGGGGGGGGGGGGGTACCCGATATGATATATATATGCACTCGATCTCATGCATGGCCGCAGTCGTATGACCATAGACCCTCGCATCCCTACAATGCCGGGACGGAGCATGTCGGGTTTTCACCGACCAGGCAGACACTTGCTTTTCGCATCAAGCGCAAAGCGAAACGTGAGGTGTCTGGCGAGTCGCATGAAGGGTGAGCTGCATCCTACTAAGAACCGCTTGTGAGGCGGACTTGCAGATGGATGACGGCTTCAATGAGTTGATTTAATTTCCGGTGTAGGCATTTCCAGAGACAGCAATGAATGGGAGTACTATGCAACTGCCTCTTGGGTGCCCTACCATGAACACTACGGATCATTCCCACTTGTTGTGTGTGCGGAGTAAAGGTTCTTCCCCTCGCACAAACGATCGAACTCGACAACCAGCTGTGACCGACCGCCAAAAAAAAAAAGAAGCGGTACACAACAGCAGTAGCTCACGTAGTGAGCGTCAGGTTCTACAGTGTCGTTGCCAACCGACGCCAACCCAACCTATATATAGCAGGAGGGGGTGGCGTACTCATTTGTTGCTCGCCTTAGTCATTCGACCAATCAATGTGACCACGCGTCCCTTTCGAGACGGAGCACCCCGTGTCTATTGCTCCAAACGGAGACACCCTCAGGAGGAGTTGAGCGCTCGCTGCGTAGTTTCCGAATAGAACGTAAGTTTTTTTGTGCTAGTAATCTTATTATGCCCCCTTCCTGCTTCGCCCTCTGTGGGGTGTGATAAAGCAGTCCGGGGTGGATGCCACAACGGCACACTCAGGGTGGTGCTAAAGAGGACATCAGGGGCTGTTTGTGCCAACGGAACACTCGGGGGTGGGTATATCAAACGGAATACACGGGGGGGGTGTGATAACAGAACACTGAGGGGCGTGCTATCACTAGTTTCAACGGAAAACACTTAACTTATTGGGGCCGGTGCGATAAATATGTTACAGTCAGTGTGCTCGTGACAACCTCGCGGGACACCACACTGGGGCGGTGTGCGTATGAATCGCTGTGCATACAACGTCCCCGCGCACGACGTCGGAGTTACACCTGACCCTTCAGGCACACACCGATCCATTGCCCCTCGAGGACCTTTAACAATCTGGGAGAAGGGATCTTTAGGTTGGTAGGCTGTTCGGATGTTTTGGTTCCTGTTGGGATCAAGGTACGGGCGACGACCCAACCCAACTCCTGACTCTAAACCCTAACCCTAACCCTAACCCTGACCTCAAACCGCAGCCAAAACGGGCCAAAACTCGCCATAAACGCGGCTACGCCGAGTTTGCATCGAACCAGGAAATTTCTCAGATAGATGCGGACGACGATTCCGAAGTGCAGACCACGCTGCACATTTTTCAAGTAAAACACATCCCTAAAGATTCCTTCTCCCAGACTGCTAAACCTACTCGCCCCGAAGGACACAGTCGCCCTCGATTTAGCAAAAGTCCACAATCTACAAAATGAGTGCAAACTATAGCACGCAGCAGTCAGTAAAAAAAACGTTTATTTAGGTACTGCTGCTGTATGTACCGGTTTGTATTGGTCTAATAAGATATATACGTGCTTTACGTACAAATATATACCTGGTACATTCATACGTTACCATCACCCCCCCCCCCCACACACACACACTTCCCGCTTGCCTCTTTTCGCGGCTTTTTCTCCGGGACGCGTGACGGGGAAAATAAGTAACAACGTGTGGAAATATGCTATCTCATCAACAAGAATAATATGTGAAGCAGAGTTTTCTGTGCTTTCGTTGCTGTTGATGTATTTGCTGTGTGTTGATGCTGCTTGCTATCCGGTTGTTATCACTGCGGTGTTATTGTTGATCGTTTGCTGTTGTGTGTATCGGTATTCTTATCTCTCGATCGTATAATACCCGGCCGGGTAAAGTCTTCACGTACGTACGTGCTATTATATACCATGTACAACACAACCGTATCCTCCTGCTTTGTTTTTGTGTGTCCGTCTGTGCCTGTGTGTTACCTGATCGGTGCACACCAACAAGCACATGGTATAACTGCTACAACTACTTGTTGTGCACGAGGTCGAATCTGCAGTACTTGTACGTACTATTAATAGCAGTGCTGGCTCTTGCGTCGACAAAAAAAAGTTTACATCCACAGTAAACACCTCTCCCTGTACTCGTAACACAAGTACCATGGTAAGCATCAAGCAATTAAGCAGAATATAGTTCTTGGGGTATACTGCTGCATAGATAACTCTGTATACGGTGTCATTAAAAAAAAGTAGTAATCCTATACCTGGTACGCTTTTTGGAGTAAATGGCGGACACAACAGCACGCAGCACAACAGCAGCAGCAGCAAGCAGCAGTAGGCAGCAGTATAAACAGTAGTAAAATAGTACCAGGTATAAATAGTAAAAATATTTTTACCAGGTACGAGTATTTTATAAAAAAAACAAATATTTGTAAGTTTGTTCGTGGGGTTTTCCTTTTCTTCGTCTTTTCTTTTTTGGTGTTCAGCGTCTGTTCACTATAATAATATTGATACCACCACAGAGACTACGTAGTACGTACGTACAGTAGTATAGTAGATCGAGTAGCCCCACAGGTAGTATTATTACGGGGGGCCATAGTTAATAGGACCAAATATTGTTAGTAAAAATTGTTAAATATATATATTTTTATGTATACCATAGGTCCTGTTAACTATGGCCCCCCGTAATATTAATAGTAATCGTATTAATAGTAGGGGGGGGGGGGGGGCATAGAGTAATCAGGACCAAATAATACTAAAAAAGGGAGGGATATACAATGATACCAGGTACCTGGTATGTGATTTTTATTTAGGCTCATGGCTCATAACCTACTAGGTATGGCGATTGGCGTGTGTACCAGCTCGTAGCTGGTGTGTACGCCTAGACACGATTACCGATGGCCGGCAATACACAGTCAAAATGTTCGAGGCAAACACGTAGTCACTGTCAGGTGACTTGTTGTACGTGAAGCTTCAACATAGAAGAGAAGAAGAAGACGGTGTGATGACCCCAAGCCACATTGTTGATTGATTGCTCAGCTGGAAGCTGATGATGGTGAGCAAAAGTAGAGTGAGCTCAAAGGGGAGGGCGGTGCGCGTGTGCGCTCGCAGCCCGCAACAAAGGAGGACCCTTGCACTTCGGTCAAACAAAAACAAAATGAGGGAATACCCTCGTATTCCGTTCACAAATAAAAACAACGAAGAGAACCCCCAGATATACTGTAAATAACAATATATCTTGGGGTACATACCCATGACCCCCGTGTAGCCTATGTTGTTTCTCCAACCAGAACTACAGTAAAACTATGCTACCGGTCTCGGAGGGATACTGAAGATATCCTGTCCATTATGTACCAATGATAGCACGTACTAAATGTGCTGTCTACCGTAGATCATGTACGTACGTACCACAACAACAGTATAGATCCATGGCACCACTCGTCATTGGGACTTTATTCTGTGCGTACGGGTGCACAGCAGTATATATGTATATATATGCGTAAAAAGACAGCTAGCTGCTGCTGCTATCCTACTATAACTCAGACTGGAAAACTGTCTGTTGTACATAGAATGCGTAAATGTATACCAGATGACGTAAGTGTAATCGAGTAACGAATATGATGGTTACTGACAAGTATCATCTCTAATATATACCAGCAACACCGCACGACCTTTTGCGCGTTGAAACATGCGTGTAGCAGTAATAAACCACAGCCATTTCGATGGATAGCTGGTGTTTGGTAGATGCTTCTCTTCGGGGGTGCTTAGGAAGGAGGACTGGGCCCTTCCCCTTGCGGTCGGAGGTGTCAGGGTTAGGGGTGCGAGCGAAGTAACTGTAGAGGTATAATATGTGGGGGGGATGGTTGTAGAATAAGGTGGAAGAGCCGCAGGAAGAGCGAGACGGCAGGGACTCTCTCATAGGCACTACCGATAGCAGTGTATAGACCACAGCAACACCGCACGACCTTATTCTGCGCGTTGAAACATGTGTGTAGCAGTAATAAACCAGCCATTTTGACGGACAGCGGGTTTTTGGTAGAAGAGATGCTTCTTCGGGGGTAAGGAGGGGAGTGGTCTCGTTTTTCGGTTGATGACGAGATGGAGGGATGTCGGTTTTGTAGTATATATAGTATTCATGTGCGTCACATCAGTTTTGATTCGTCGTGGGATACTGCCGCGCTTTTGTTCTGGAGAGTTCTTCACTTTCTGTTAGTCGTTTATTAGAACAACACTACTACACAACATACATTTTGTCGGATGGCAAGCACAATAATCGTATAGATCATAGTAGGTAAAATATCTCGGTAAATGGTGTGGGGGTGCAAGTGAGTACACACACGCAGGGAAGGAGAATAATTGGTTCGATGAAGTTAGTGGTATTGGATGAATTATGTCAGCTTTTTCATTTTGAATGGATAAGGCCCTGCACATTGTCAGAAGGCAAATAAAAAAAAAATAATACTCCGGAGAGTAATAATAATAATATGGCAAGCAAGCACACATAATAATAATAATAATAATAATAATATTAATAATGGTAATATTAATAGTAAATATTTAATGTCATGATGACCTCACATGCATATCTTGACATCGTCATCACACACACTACTACTAAGTACTGGTAACTCTGTATACTATACATACATGCACGCGTAGCAAAAAAGCAGCAAGCAGCACACAGCAGCACAGCAGCAGCAGCAGCAGCAGCTCTCACACGCTATTCAATATGTTTAGCTTCCGGCATTTTTTACATGAAAATATTGCACAGGAGGCACAGCGGTATATAGGTATTATGTATAGCATATATATATGTTCTCGTATGTTCAGTCGTTGGTGCTATAGCCTGTGTGGTCGACTATATTATTATTGTGTGCTCTGCTGCTGCTGTGTGGCTGTGATATATATGTATACTGATTTTCTTCGCCGGCTCCCGCCTCCATGATGTTGTGGGAGGTGCCTGTCGTTAGGATATTTTGCTCGCACCTACTACTCTGCTCTGCTTCTTCATAAAAAAAAACGAAAAAAACGAAAAAGGGAAATCCGGGCTTTTTATGCATCCAACAACACACAAAAATAACATTACCGGTATCTTGCACCAAGCAGGCCCGCTCGGCTGTATGGCGCCTCCAGGCGGCATATTAGTCCGAAATACGGGATGACGGGAATAATCTTTACCGTCCATTTGCGGGATTGTATTTTCCAAGAAATTTCTCGAGCCTATTTGTTCCAATTTCCTATGCCGGGAAGTCAAGTACAAAGAAAACGTTACAAACCATTCCTGTTGTTTCTTCTCACTTTTGCGTACTTGCATTTCGCAATCAACTATCGCAACTCTCCGCGTACTGAATACTACTCACCAGCTCACTGGCTGCTTGCTGGGCCATCCGGCTTGCTGTTGTCTCACCACAGACAAGAAGACCACCACCACTCCGTCACCGCTGTCCTGCAAAAGCCGCAACACCACAGACAGAGTATACTCACCAGAGAAGCCTGTTATTGCGATGGGTGCCATACCAATCGAAGCCGAGGAGTACCCCGGGCGCCCAAGGGGGGACGCTAGGAGGTCGCTCGACGGAGAACCCTGCAATGTGGAACAAGACGAGCGATCAGCAGCAGCAGCAGCAGCAGCAGCAGCGCAACAGTACTATTATTACGCTTCCCAGCAGCAGCAGCACCACCAACAAGCTCCGCCGTTGGCATATGAGGAGTGGCAGGAGCTTGCGACCAACCTAGGGCAACTTCATGCGGGCCAGGTATGTACCTTTGGTGCTTTGATGATGCGCAACAGAACACACGTAAAAACGCTCTCTCCTCTTCTTTCCTTCTTGTGAATCGAATCGAACAAAGTGCCATAGCTGCAAATATAAGTAGGTGCGTACTCGTATGTACAAATGAATCTCTGTGAACCTACTGCAAACCAGTACTCGTACCTACTGCTGTATGTCGTGTAGTGAGTAGTGCAGCACAGCAGCAGCGCACATGTATAGCAGCCCAAACCTAGACAAAGCCATCGTAGGTCTATGCATCGTACTCTCGTGAACACCATCTACATCCTGCTGGAGATACTCCTATAGGTTCAGTAGGCCGGAGATAGACGCGCTTTGCCTCCTACGTACCTGAACCCCTTTGCTGGCTGATACTCGGTACAGCGATAGACACGAGCACACCAGATTTCGTAGTTCTAGATGCAGCAGAGCCAGGAGCAGTTCATATTTAATGCCGGTATTAATAATACCTACCTGGTACCAGGTATTAATAGTTGATTTTGTACGTCAACCGCTGTCGTTTTTCTACGCTCGTTTCATCACAATCAACACACATTAACTGCACATCAACAACAGATATATGTGAGATTTATCTGCAGCAGCAGTATTAATAGTAGTTTTTGCTTGTGGCAAAACAAACGTTCAACTCCCCCTTTCTCCCCCCCCCGTCCCCCGCTGCTGATGTTATGTTTATGTTCGGCCATCATCTCTATTTCTGGCTCGCCCGGTCCCTCTGCAGGAATTTAACCACATGCAGGACCACCACCACCACCAGTACAGCAGTAACCACCACCACCAACACCACCACGAGTCGTTCGAGGCAAGAAATATGCGGCTCCACGAACAATCGGGCATGGCAGCCCCTTACGGCGGCTACGGCGGCCACAGCGGCGGCGGCGGCGGTGGCTATGCTGCGGCTTCGGGTTTATCGTACGCCGGTCTACCTAGCGGCGGCTGCAGCAGCATGGACGACGATGAGATGGCCCTTGGCGCCCCTCCTCTTCTTCCCCCCTCTCTGAAAAGGGCACGGGCGTGCTCCTATTCCCCCCACCAAGTAAGCATGGGCGAGTTTCTATCCGACGAAGAGGAAGAAAGTGATCAGCGGCGGCAGTAAAATTATCACGCTGCACAGCACTTTGCTTCGCCTGGGGTGGTGGACTGACCGGACCAGCGCTAAACAGCACTACCAACAGCTGGGGCGGAGTTGGAGAGGTACTGCCTACTACTGCTGCTGTTGCAATCGGTTCCTCCCCCAGCCCCCCCCCATCGTTTGTGTTGGCCCGACGACCACGAACGGCGCGCCTCGGGAGCGGGTGGGGGGGGGGGGGGGCGGGGGCGGGGGGCGAGAGGCGCGGTTTTTCACGCTGTCGGACGTTGCGTTTTTTTTGTCGGCTTTTTTTTCAAAATTGGAACTGGCTCTCAATAAAGAAACGAATAAATTTATTTATTTTGCTGTCGCGTTTTCCTAGGGACCGGACTGGACGTTCCCCGTTGATGTCAAGAACGTATCACACGCCTGACGCATTGGTTGACTATCAGTTGTTGACCGCTGTTTTGGCGACCCTTCTCTCATGCGTTGGTTGGGTATGTACCTGCTCTCGTACTACGTACGAAGTGCTGGTTGCTGCTTTTTTCAGACCCCAGGGTACGCACCTGATGAGCACCTGTGGTATGTACATGGGTCTTGAGAAAGTGCGGGTGTGTGTTAAGGGTGGCTTGTGTGGCTTGTATGTACATAATCACTCGTACACTCACCCTTGCAACGCACCCAACCAATAGTCTACAGCAACAGCAGAAGGAATGCAGGTCGCTACGATGATTTGTCGTCGTGTCGTCGTATTTACGTGTAAGCTTATTAGCGTTGCCAGAGTATATATATAGGAAAGAACCCCCCCCCCCCCCCCCCTGCAGCAGGAGGAGGAGAGTATCTGTCATTAAAAAATATCTACGTGAGTATCTACGTGACCAGCGCGTGATTGCTGAATGTCGACGGCGAAAGGGATGGTGCGCACGTAGATATATGTGTTTCCTATGAAAAGTCCGGCCCTTGGCCCTCACTGTATCATACACATGTATTTTTATATGGTAAATGTACTTTGTATCCTATTGATATAATAGTGCAGAGGTCTAATAATACCTGTCTGTAAAACTGCGTGGTTTTAGGACGTCGTACAGTAGATATAGAGATTCCCGACCCTCGATTGACACACACCGGCGGCTTCTTGGAGCAGGCTGCTTCGGGTTGCTACATGGAACACGGGGAGACGAGGGGGGGGGGTTAACTCTTGTGTTTGTTGTCGGGTAACATTATGATAGCGCGGCGGCAGTGGTGGTGGTGGCGGTAGTTTACTTTGCTCTTTTGTTTTATCGTACAACATGAGTTGCACCTACTTGCTTGGTGTCATTCTCGTTGGTTGTGCGTTTGTTTTAGGAGTAGGACTTTTTTTTGGGGCGTTGGTGGGTGAAAGCTGCGTTGCGCACGTGCTGTGGTTCCTGCTGTTGTGGCGTCTTTTTCTCGTTCAAGATGTTCGCCCAACTGACTGGCTTTTGAGAGCTCTGCATTTTGGTAAAAAGGCTGCCCTTTAGGTTTCTACTCGTATAACTACATGCCCATGATAGAACACACCCGTTCACTCGGGTTGAATGTCCGCGGGGGGCGTACATCTATCTCCTGGTTGTAGCCATCCATAGCTGTGGCTATGTTTTGAGTTGTTGTGGTGGTGCGCTTCTCTGCCACGAGGGTGGGGGGCTGTGCGTGTGGTGTCGGTCAAGTTTCCTGTCTTACCTCTCTGTCTCGGGAAATAGAAGGAGCGTATGGATATCAAAATTAATACCGGAACCACCATTACATTTACGGGCATGGTGGTATTAGTCCCGAGAATAGTGGTAGCCGTCACACGCAAAATAAAAGGCAGCTTATTGTGCGAGGTGGTGTATCGTAGCACCAGGCAGTAAGTGCTGGATTCCAGCGGCGTGACGTTTCGAGTTGGCGAGTTGCTGCGACCTATTGGCTGATCGCATCACCATATGCCAAAACAGGGAGTCTAGAGAAGATGTAAACGGCAGTACGCACATAGGAGACTTGAGGCAATGAGGTGAAATGTCGATACACCTGGTACATTTTAATGAGTTGAGGAACTATTGTGTTTTTTTAAGCCACTAAAAAGGAACGGTGAAAGTTTCCACGCGGAGGGGGGTGGGGGGGTGGGGTGGGGGGGGGGGGGGGAGGGGGGGGGGGGGGGGGGGGGGGGGGGGGGGGGGGGGGGAGGGGGAACGAGATATAAATAA
>JARUPZ010000030.1:867579-1274784 GCA_031213475.1 Nereocystis luetkeana | reverse complement strand
ATTACGGGGGACCATAGTAAATAGGACCTACGGTACATAGAAAAACCTATATATACCTATTTTTACTATTACGGGGGACAATAGTAAATAGGACCTACGGTTCACACAAAAGCCTACGTATTCCCCTTTTTTTTACGAACGATATTTGGTCCTATTTACTATTGTTCCCCGTAATACTAGTCCAGGGGACCATAGTTAATAGAACCAAATATCGTTCGTAAAAATGGTTAAATATATAGGTTTTATGTATACCATAGGTCCTATTAACTCTAGTCCCCCGTAATAGACACCTCCAACAGTTGGGCGCTCATTGCGTTGTTTCCATGTGTTACATTAAACTTTTTGCTAGCCTTATCCTCTTCTTGTTTCGCGGAGGGGGGGGGGGGGGTGCGGGGGGAAAGGTGGGGTGTCTTCATGTCACGCGTGGCCGTAGTCGTATGGCGGGGGGGTTCTCATTTGGTTCCTGCCTTACGTCAGTCGACCATTGACCACGCATCCCTTTCGAGACGGAGCGCCATCCCTTCGCCTGATATAGAGACCACCTTGAACAGTTGGGCGCTCAATACGTTGTCTCCACTATATTCAGTGATGATAAATTTAGTAATCTTGTCCCTTTCCTGCTTCGGAGGGGGGTTAAATCGGGCGGCGTAGGTCATGCCAGCGACTCTGATGACACCGATCGCCCGCTTTCTGCTGGTAGGGGGAGAAACAGACAGTGGGAGTAGTCGCCCCCCCGTCATGTGTTGCTGGCCCCGAAGAAGAAGATTCGATCGCCCGTAACGGGCTGGCTCTGGTGGCCGATGCCATAGTCGTCATTTGAATACTTCGTAATTTCCCCTCTGTCAAACAAGCAACAACAACAACAAATCTGCCACCCCCCTCCCCCTCCCTCTCCCCCTGGTGCTCCGTCTCGAAAGGGATGCGTGGCCGATGGTCAAATGACTAAGGCAAGCAACAAATGAGTACCCCCCCCCCCCCTTCCCTGCCCCTCCCTACCCGACGTGCTCCGTCCCGGCATTGTAAGGATGCGAGGGTCTATGGTCATACGACTACGGCCATGCATGAGATCGAGTACACCCCGCCCCCCCCCCCCCCCCCCCCCCCCCCCCCCCCCCCTCCCCCCTCCCCCTCCCCCCTCCTCTCCCCCTCCCCGCCCTCCGCCGGCCTCCCCGTGTTGCCTTCCTTTCTAGAAAACGTCTGAGGGGGGTGAGCTCCTGCAGCTTTCTCGCGCGGATAAAGATCAGCTGTGGGAGGAGGCGAAGGCTCTGATGAAGTGACTCGTGCTCTACTTCGTATAGTTTTCAGTGCTGTAGCGTCGTTGGGTTCACGGCGTGTTTAGCGAGAGGCGTGGTGCCCAACAACCGCTCTAACCCCCCCCCCCCCCCAAATATGTGTACATACACCATTCTGTTCGGAAATACAAGGACGGTTTCGGTATTCGAGTCAGTACCCCAGCGGCCCTTACATTACCGGACATAAGTGGTTGCCTGGAAAGGGGGGTAACCTTTTTTTTCATGAGCGTGTCCTTCTGTTCTCTTTCAAAGCGGGTACCTGGTAGGGAGTGTGCAGTAGTTCACAGAGATGTATACGACTGCCGTTGTGTCATAACGCCGCCTCTTGGTCGTCTTTACTGATGTTTTTCGTCAAGCTCGTGGGTTTTGTCTTGTTTTGAGGGGAGGGCGGGGGGGGGGGGGGGGGGTGTACTCGATGTCATGCATGGCCGTAGTCGTATGTGGAGGGGGGGGTGAGGGGGGGGCTCTGCGGTTTGATGCGTCTCGATAATTACACCAAAAATCACCGCGGGCTATATATCTTCGTGGGCGGGGAGGGGGGGGGGGGGGGGGGGCTTGCCGCTGAAGTCACCAAAACTATCCGTAATTAGCGTTGTGGGGAGAGAGGGATACTGCTGTGTAGGTCAAGGTGGATGCCCAAGGTTGACCTCGATCGAGCCGTGGCGTTGCGATCAGACCGGCGTTCGCATTCTTGGTTGTGCGCGGGGTATTGGTGTTGGCGGCGGCGGCGGTAGTGGGGGCGGTAGATCCTTTCTAATATGGCGAGACAGTCGCGCGCTGCAGATCGTGTTCATCGAGGAACCGGACGGGGATGGGGGAGGGAGGGAGGGAGTACGCATTGTGTCATGCATGGCCGTAGTCGTATGGCCGTAAACCCTCGCACCCCTGCGGTGCCTGGACGGAGAACGTGCGGTTTTCACCGACCAGGCAGGCATTGTGTGCTTGCGCCAAGGGCAAATCGCCGTGAGGGGCGTGGTCATTTGTTGCTTGCCTTAGTCATTTAACCGTTGACCACGCATCGGTGGGGGTGTACTCGATAGGAGAGATGTACTCGATCTCATGCATGGCCGTAGTCGTATGACCATAGACCCTCGCATCCCTACAATGCCGGGACGGGGGGGGGGGGGGGGGGTAAATTGGGTATAGGATGCAGCAGAGGCGCGGCTGGCTAAGTTTTGTTTTGGTCTCCCATCGTCTGTGCTACTGGCGTTGTGGGACGACGTAGAGGCAGTTTCGTTGTCGCCGCGTGAAACGGTCGCCGCATGTAACGGTCGCCACGTGTAGCGGTTGGCAAATGAAACGATCGACCAGTGTAAATGTCGGCAAGTGTAACGGTCGCCACGTGTAACTGTCGGCAAGTGTAACGGTCGCCACGTGCAATGGTCGCCGAGTGTAGCGGTCGTCATGTGTACCGGTCGCCGCGTGTACCGGTCCCCACGTGTAACGGTCTGCACGTGTAACTCGGTCGGTGTTGTTGGTGTTGCTGTAGTGCCGTTGCGCCATGGCGGCGAAACCATCGCGGTGGAGGGAGCGCGGGGAGAAAAGACGCCGTTCGTGAAACGTCGTATTTCTCTTTGTAAGGATTTTTCTGGGGACATTTTCATACTCAAAACTGACCAGAGTATACAGGGCCCCCATTTTTGTAGCTTTTAGCAGAAACGCAGTACAAGTATATATCTGGTACCTGGTACGAAATAGACAAACCTCACCGCAACCAAAGTACGATCACGGCCATGCATGACACGGGTACCCCCGCCCCCTCTCAAGGAGGGGGTGGGGGGTGGGCCTTGGGACCTATCGTAGAGGGCAACGCACACGCGCGGCCAGGGGAGAGAAAGGGACAAAAAAATAGGGGGGAACAAAAAAACGCGCGGTTCTTCTGTAGCAGGCAGCACAGGCCGCGGGTAGCGCCCCGCATCGTACGTATCATGGGCCACTACTCTTATCGGGGAATACGCGGAACGCTTGGACATTTAATAATTTAATAATTGAAACCGGCCTTATGTATTTAGGGGGTGGAGTGGTACGCGTTTCGACGCGTGCTTTCGTGTATACGTCAAAGCAGTACCATTAGTGGTAGTTACTGACCTGCAGTACATGTTATATTGACCAACCGAGATACTGACCTACCAGGTACAGTGCAGGCTAGAGTTCATATTTTAGAGAGTGTTTCCGGTTGACTTCGGTATGGCAACCCCCGGATTTCTTGTTTTATCACGAAGTGAGAATTCCAATTTTTGGCCGCCGAGGCTTTTATTACTGATTTCGTCATGGGGTTGCCATTCAATTCCCGGGGGGGGTAAAAATCGTAGATCAGGTTCGGAGTGAACAGGGGGGGGTGTATTCGATACCAGGTATCATGCATGGCCGTAGTCGTATGACCATAGACAGCAGTGAACAGGGGGGGGGGGGGGGTCAGACAGGCATACATATTTTTTTTTGACAAAAAGAGATCTCAAGAATTACAGCTAAACCCGTGAAGTTCCACGTACTGTAGCTTGTCCGCAAACATTGGATGCAGATGTAAATGCGTTAAATAGGGGGGGGTCCCTTCATCTCCTCCGAAGCGAAGAAGCGAAAAACACTTTTCGCCGGGGGTTGCTTCCCTCCCCCCCCCCCCCCCATCCTCCTCTTCGCCTGTACCTCCCGCAGCAGGCAGCGCAAGCCACCCCGGATGAAAACAAGGGCCGCAGGCGCCAGGTGTTGTTATATGCACCGTAAGCCACCACCACCGCCGCCGTCGGTACAGTAGCAACTGCGCCCGCAATTGTTTGCTAGGTCAGTTTTTGAGGTTGAAGTTTGTGATTCTGGTGGGAAATCCTTTGCCGGCATTTTGTCATCACCCCGAATCGTGACTGAACTTTTCGAAATATTTATGTATTCATACGAATAGCAACCCCTTCCGGCCTTATTTTCCTCGCCTCTCGCGCCGGGCGTTTCGAGGATGTCAACCAAACGATCGTTGATGAAAACATCTTGGAATTTGAACCCGTGAGAGCACGCACGTTTCGAGCGGCTGGTGTGTCAACCAACCACTCCACGGGAAGCGAAAAGACACGTTACACTGGAATCCCGTCATAGGGCGCGCAGGGTGTGATCAATAAGGTCTCGGGCCGACAACCCCACCTTCGGTCGACACGACATAAGAAACGGACGCGCCACCACTGGCATTAATTATCCCGGCGGTGCGTAGCCCGAGTCCCAATGAGAGGGAAAGCACGTACGTACCACAACAAAGTGCGGGAAGAAACACGACATTAATGTTGGTAGTGGTATCAATGCTAGGTAGGTACAGGCATAGTGCGCCCTCGAATGGGGCGCGGGTCAATCGCGAAACCTCATAAAACAATTGCCCCCACAGATGGCACACTTCGTACCAGGTACGTACCGTACGTAAACAAATCTCGTTGTCAAAGAGATACATATAATACGTAAGAGATCGGGTTTCCCGAGGCGCGGCAGGCAGGCAGTGCCAGCGACACTTCATGCCGGCCGACATCGACGACAACAAGAGCCGTCCAGGCGACACCAGGCCGCTCGTAGGCGATATCAAAACCCCAACAGAGGGACACTACCGTAGCTAGAACACCAACACCACGCGGCAAAAAGGTCAGCCCAAAACAAAAAACAAGAAAAACGTACCGGCGGCGGCCGCACGAAAGGAGAGAGACGAACCGACTCGTACAAACCGCGAAGCAAACTTGCAACGGTACATGCGTCCAGGGGACGAGAAGGGGTAATCAGCCCCACCCCTAAACTATAGCCCACCCTGCCCCGACGCGCTCCCATCCCACGGGTACCCGCCTCTCCTCTCGGAGCCCTTGCCGCCATCCTCACGACATTGCGTTTATTCGCTTCGCCTCCGCGAAGAACTTCATGAGGGCAGAGAACTTGCCGCCTATCGCCCAGGCGATCCCCATGGTGATGCTCCCCAGGGTGGCCATGGCCGGGCGGTAGTACCTCTTCGGGAGGGGCGAGGTATCCGGCCTCACCTTGGACAACAGGGTCTTCCAGTTCGTGGGGCTGCGTCGCCGTGAATGCGACCATACACAAGGGGGGGGGGGGGCAAAAACAAAAAAATCAAGGGCAGAAAAAAAGGCTAAAAACAAGAAAAAAAAGGTTAAAAAAAAACAAGAACAAAGAGAGCAAGAAAACTAAGAGGAGCGCACGGACATCATAGTCGCTTCCAGTTAGTTCGTGGGGCTGCCGTCGTGGACGCGTCAAAAGCAATAGCGAAAAACAAACACGTGTAAAAAAAAAACAAAGAAAAAAACAACAACAACAACAACAACAACAACAACAATAGAACAAACGAACAAGCACAGAAACAACAAAAAACAGACAGAAACAGACAAAAACAGACAAAAAAAATAGAAAAGAAAAACAAACAGAACGAAAACAAAAACACAAAATCGTATACAAGGCACCGGAAAAAATAGGAGCGAGCGAAAAGACGGGAAAACCAAGCTAGTGCTGGTTTTGCCGGCGTATGCCCCACGCGAGGGAGTTGATGTCGAAACCCACACCAGCGAGAGCAAGAACAGGAGCAAGAACGAAAACAAAGACATCGACCACCACCACGACTGAGGGGGTTCAGGGTTACTGTCTTACATACGCCACCCAAAAATGCGGGTACAAGCAGTATGTAATATAAACGCCCGCGCACCGCCGTCCCCACCCATCTCTCACCCGCTCTTGCTCTTTCCCCAGGAGCACGTGAGGGTAGCCCCCGCCGCATTTTTGTTGAGCATCGACGCCACGAGGAGGTCGGCCACGTCCTTGCGAGAGATGGTGTACATAGGTTGAGACTTCAGCATGGACGTTGGTTTGCCGTCCGATTCCAGGAGCTGAGTGTCACCAAAATCACCGCCCGCCGTAAGCGGGGATACAGGGCAGGGGAGGCGCGGGGAGGGGAGGGGAGGGGAGGGGAGGGGGGGGAAGGGGAGGGATGGAAAGTGGAGTGGTTAGAAGGAAAACACGTACGAGCTGAAAGCGTGGTGCGTGCGCAAGCCGCGGCCTCGTAAAAGCTGATCGATCGCACGCCCCAAAAGGGTCGATGGCTGCGAACACGATGGCGCGTGTGGATGCGCCAAAGTGCGTGCGGACCCGTGCGTTTCCCGGCCGAAAGACCAACTCTAGATGCGTTTCTTTTACGGCGGACTGGCATGGCAGGCAGGTCCTAGTGAAGCGTCAGGCATTCGCGTCTCGTGTAAACCCAATCTATTTGTTACATTTACTCACAGAAACCAGGTAGATTTATTGAGTTGTACGCAATTTTACCAACGTTGGACTCAAGAGACTTAACTCCCTACACCCTTCCCACACCGCCTCTCCTCACCAAAGAGGCGTCCTTTGGCCGGGGCTTGTCCGTCAGGGACCCGGGGCGCACCACGGTGTAGGCCAGGCCGTTCTCGGCCGCCTCTCGCATAGCCTTTTCTCCCTCGTATTGCCACCTGTCGGCAGAGATTGGAACGTAGTTGTTGCACACGGCGGAATGATGTTGGCAACCCAGAAGAAGGAGGCACCCAAACAGCCCAGCGCGCGCTGCGACAACCAGCCAGACGCGTGCAAT
The DNA here is from genome assembly GCA_031213475.1 of Nereocystis luetkeana. Classification (NCBI taxonomy): domain Eukaryota; class Phaeophyceae; order Laminariales; family Laminariaceae; genus Nereocystis; species Nereocystis luetkeana. Next base: position 1,267,920 of record JARUPZ010000030.1, on the reverse strand, counting down.
GATGGGGGTACGATCGCTTCTTTTCGGCCACCTATTTCATGACTGAGGGTGGGGGGGGGGGGGGCTCAGCTGAATAATGATCCAATAAGACATGCGTAATGACTGTACCCGATGAGACATGCCTTTTTGCCCATTAAGGCAGGCCTAATTACCCAAGAAGACATGCGTAATTACCCAACAAGGCATGCCTCATCACAAGGCATGCGTGATTACCCAATAAGACACGCGTAAATACCCAAAAGACATGCGTAATTACCCAACAAGGCATGCCTTATCACAAGGCATGCGTGATTACCCAGTAAGACACGCGTAATTACCCATCAAGACATGCGTAATTACCCAACAAGGCATGCCTTATCACAAGGCATGCGTGATCACTCAATAAGCCACGCGTAATTACCCAAGAAGACATGCCTAACTACCCAGTAAGGCACGCCTATTTACCCAACAAGGCATGCCTTATCGCCCAACAAGGCATGCCAAAATACCCAGTAAGCCATGCCTAATGACCCAAATAAGACATGCCTAATTACCCAGTCAGGACCACAGAAATACCCAACAAGGCATACGCCTTATCGCTCAACAACGCACGCGAAATTGCCCAACGCCTTATCCCCCAACAAGGCATGCCTTATCACAAGGCATGCTTAATTATCCAATAAGGCATGCCTAATCACCCATTAAGGCTCGCCTTACGATCACCCGACAAGGCACGCCTTATCGCTCGTGTGGTTTAACCTATTTCTTCGATACACACCTTAAGGCCATGGCGTCTTCGACGCTCGGGTTGCACAATCACTTTTTCCAAGGTCAGGGTTTGGGTGGGGGTATAGACTTCCTCAAGCGAGAGGAGAGCTTGAAAAAAAAAGAGGCTACCCCGATCGTACTAGACATCACCACCGTCACCACCACCATCACCAACATCACCAACATCATCACCAACATCACCACCAACACGAAAAACTCTTGCTTTCAAGTGTTGCGCTCCGTCGCTTTAACGCTGCGTCGGCCGGCCTGCATGTACCGTTTGGTTTCGCTTGTTCAGCCCCTTTGGTTTACGTACGCCTTATAGGTCCTCGACACAGCAAAACATGAAGAAAAAAAAAAAGGCAAAACCAATTACATGTCGGGCAATTCACTCGCCGAACAGTGGATCGAGTGCAGCATTGCGGGTCACTTCTGTTCAGTTTTATGGGTTTCAAAGGCTCGTCGGCCCCACCCGCCTACCCGCCCGTGCTCGCGGCTGATCTAGGCCGCGGCTTGACCCAGAAAACACACACGAAAAAACAAACAAAAAAGCACCACAACCTCCACCACCACCACTACTACCAACATTAACGACAAAACTACAGCAGTACGTATACTTCGATGCCAAGTGTTGCGCTCAGTCGCTTTACCGTCCCGGCGGCCATCGGCCTGCTTGCACTTTTTTGGTTTCGCTTGTCCAGCCTCTTGGTTACGTACGTAACAAGTCAACACAGCGCAAAAAACAAAAAGCAAAACATGCAAAAATACATACACGCCGGGCGGTGTCACTCGACTACAGCCGTAGGGGTAACTGCTGTTCTGTTTTTAGGCTTCAGAGGCCCGCCCGACTACCCACCCATCCACCCACCCACCCGTCCTTGGTGCTGATGCAGGCCGAAGATTGAACCAGAAAAGCACACAAAAAGCGAACAACAGATGCACTATTAATACCATTACCACCACCAACAGCAGCAACGATTTCCGACGCGAACGAAAGAAAAACGGAGGCGCCCCCCTCCGAAACTTAGCAGAACATTCTCCAGGGCGGCCCCATCGTTGACTTTCGAAATAAACCTGACCGGCAATACTGCAGCCGCATGGAACGCACCCCCCCCCCCCTCCCGCCCCCCCTTGCTCCGTCTCGAAAGGGTTGCGTGGTCAATGGTCAAATGACTAAGGCAAGCAACAAATGAGTACACCCCTCCCCCCTAACCCTAACCCCACCCTTAACCCTAACCCCCCCCCCCATCCCTCCTCCCACCACCTCTCCACCCCTCCCCTATCCCACCCCCCACCGCAGCATTGTAGGGATGGAAGGGTCTACGGTCATACGACTACGGCCATGCACGACACGACTACACCTCGCCGCCACCCTCATTCCCATCCCCACTACCACCACCACCACCACCAGCCGCTGCTACGTATTCGCCAGCTTCCTCACTTTACGGCCATGGAGACAAGGAGGTTTAGGAGGTACGTGAAGGGGTTGAAGGCGGACAGGCCGACCGAGAGGCCCGTGATGCGCACCATCCTCCTCACGCCGGCCTTCTGCGCCGCCTCTATGATGTTCTTCGTACCGATGTAGTTGATGTAGTAAGGGTGCGTCCTCTGCTTGTCCTTCTTCGGGTGCGTCCAGAGGTCCCTGGGCTGGGCAAGACGAGACGTGCCACTGTTTTTGGGAGGGGGCATGGGAGGGGAGGGGAGGGGAGGGGAGGGAGGAGAAGGGCAGGGGAGGGAGGGAAGGGGAGGGGGGAGGAGGGGAGGGGTGTACTCGATGTCATGCATGGCCGTAGTCGTATGACCATAGGGGGGGGGGGGGGGGGGGGGGCGTGCCCGGCGATGAAGCAGCGACGACGGCATCATTGCGCCCGTTTTTTTCACGAGAAATCGCATGTGCGGGTACGCTTGTCTAAGGCAGACAGACGTGTGTACGCACTCTCGGACGAGCCCGGGGGTACATCCAAGATGTTGGGGGCAACAGCCACATCACACGCCCGACAGATCAGATAGATCATCTACAGACCACATAGATCATCTACAGATATATCACCTAGACCCTAAGCTGCCGTTTATGATGCACTGTTAGGTGTGGGACTATAATTTTTTTAGACGTAGAATTTGGAAAAAAAATGTCCCATGTCGTTCTCTGGGGAAAAAAATCTTTAGAAAATCAACCAATCAGCGATGGGGGGAAAGGACCCACGTCATCAACAAAAATCTATTCGTAAATAAAAAGCTGTGCCGCTGCTGCTGCTGCTGTGCCGCAAAAAAGTAGGAGCGTGGCCAGGTGCTGAGTGTGAAAAAAAGCTTGTGCTGCTGCTGCTGCTGCTGCTGCTGCGTGTTGCTGCTCGAGGTGCTGCTGCACCACACCACGCGCAGAAGCGTACACAGCGGCCAGCTTAAGTGAGTGGGCCACATCGTCTGGTAGGCCCTCCGGCACGATGGCTGACAGCAGACCAATGCATCCCGTGTCGGACACGCTCGAAGGCGGAGGTGCTGACCTCTCTGCTGCTGCTGCTGCTGCTGCTGGAGCTTCTGCTGCTGGAGCTTCTGCTGCTAGAGAGGATACCCCCATCTTCGCCCATCGGATCGGCTGTGTGTTGCACATCTTGCACCTCGCCGTGACTGCGGGGTTGACGAACCCCTTCTTCATGGGCCAAGGCTGCGTCCGACTCGTGCCTGAGGTCCTGCTCCAGGTTGAGTTTGCCCTTCTGCTCGAACAACTGATGGGAGACAGCTTGCAGTGAAGACTTTGCCTCAGCGGTCTCGGCCCGACTCTCGTCGCGCTGCTTCAAGGCCCGGTTACGGATGCCCTCGGCGGCCTCGAGACCGCCGCGCTGGATGGCAAGCGCCCGGCGTGCAGCCACGCCCGCGTCTGCGACTGTAGTCCCGGTACGCGCCAGATAAGCCTCTTGGTTCTTCTGGACAATTTTCTTTTTTTTCCCTTTTCGTCCGGTGCCCTCAGGTTTTTTTGAGTTTCCCATGGCTGATTGATATTTCGCGATCACTGCCAGAATGACTCAATAGGGCCAAGTTTGATCGCGAATTTCTCGTCGGCTATTTACTGGATTCAAGCACGGATTGATTTGTTGTCTCCGCCAAGTCTCGGCGAAGAGGAGGGCACGTATTGTTTTCATACTCAATTGCAGTACTTCTTCCCCATAGAGCAAGAGACGAATATAAGCATAAAACACGAGTTTTCCCGCACATTTCCGGCCAATTAGACGTAAAAATCTAATGGAAAATTCTGAATGATGTGCCTTCCCCTCCGTTTACACTGGTTACACGTGTCTGTTGAATCCCAAGATCCAACTCGTCTCCTATGTCGAGCAATTTGTCATTGCGGGTCAACCAATAATGCAGTCTAAAGCCAAGTAAATATGGTGGCGGTACATTTTTCATCTTCAATCTTTTTTCGGATTTTTTGGCGGTTTTCGTCGAATAGATGCCCCATTTTTTGGGCACTTTTCGTCGTCCAGTCCCAGCCCTAACTGTGCAAGATCTGCATATATATATAGCACATGCACATCAAAACCCAGGAAACAAGCCCTAGATTACACAGATCATATGGTTTCCATCCGGCAACATGAGCCAGATAGGGCAGATCATACAGATCATAAGTCTATCTTCCCTGAAAAAATTAAAACATGAAATGGGAATGATCTATCCTGTCTATCTCATGCGTGGGAACATCGAAGGAGGGGATAAACGACGCTCTCTACAAGACGCTACGGTACGAGAGCGCGACAACGCCCCTTCGCTATACATGCCATCCATCGGAACATCAAGGAAGTTTATTTTGCAACAGGGAAGGGGCATTGTGGCGGCAGGCACAGCGACGCCGGGGGGGGGGTGCTACAGAACAGCACCTCTTCGCGAGAACAGCCGTTCTTTTCATACGCAGGCAGACTCACTGGCAATCGATGCACGACTGGCAGTCCTCCATCGCCGCCGACAAGCTCGCCTGTGCGAGCAAAAACAAGCAACCGGAGCAGAGGAGAAGGAGAAGCAAGAGAAGAAAAAAAAAAATGTCACACACACACAAAAAAAAATGAGCATCAGCAGGTATCCCCCACACCACACCGTTACGTACCGGAAAGACAACAGGTTCCGAGACTTCGAATCGTAAGGCAATCCCACCATCGCACAAAGCCACAACAACATGGCATTTCGAAGGACAAACAACAGGGGACCACTGTGCAACACTAACACTGCGATATACGCCCCAGCCCCGTATGTAGCATGCGCGCACTGCGCGATCGATCGAGTATCTCGCCATCGATCAAAGTATCACGTCACAAGCAGCTTGCAAAAATAAATTTCAAGGCGGGGGAAATATATACCTGGTATATATATTCGATCTCACAGCTGTGGCGTCTTTTTTCATTTTTCATTTTTTTGAATGTAGAGTCAAGAAACCTACTGTACCTACCACCCCCTTGGGGGATTTTTTTTTCAATATTTTCGATCTCACAACTGTTTTCATTTATTTTTCGTTTTTTTTTTTTTTTCAAATATACAAATCAAATACTCGTACCTACCCCCTGTGTACCCTTTTTCCCGAAGTGTTGCTCATCCTAGCCCGCTCACCTTGTCCAAGACGTCGCCGAGGACGACCTCGATCGGCCCATTACCGAGGTCCCTCTTTCGAGGGTAGAAATTGTTGACGTCCCTCACCATCGCCCTCACCTATTGCGCGCGAGTGAACGACCCGAGCGTCACCATCATGCGTCGGCGACTGGTGAGATGACGGGGGGGGGGGAGGGGGGCTGCAAGCACCGCTACCTAAAGAGCGGGAAGGAACACTGGACGCCAAAAACTCAACACACACGCCCATTCGTTGTTCCAACGTCGAGGGCCTGACAAACTTAAAACAAAAATGAGAAATACTCGGAGCAATGCGTGTCAGCGTAACGTGCGTATACCAGAACCACCCAGACAAGCATTCTTCTGTACTCGTACGTACCGGGTACGAATACATGCCCGGTAAAATAAAGCAGGAGAATAAGGCGTGTTTCACTCGGGGTGTCGGGGGAGTTTTCGCCGAGAAAAAATTGTTCATATACATGAAACCCTGGGTTTCGATTGGTCACGCGACTCCTGGTGTTGCACCACCCAAAATAATCATTTTTCTATACTCGTACGTACCAGGTATTAACAACTGGTGATACAAAGCAGGAGAATAAGGCGTGTTTCACTCGGGGTGCCGGGGGATCTTTCACCGAGATAAAAAGGTTCGCACCTGGTACTGTATACGACTTGGAAACCCTTCGTTTGGATTGGTCACGCGACTTGTGCAATAGGCAGCAGCACAGCAGCACAACACAAAGAGTACTGAAATGACTGTAGAGGCAAGACGATGGTCAGTCCGCAGCACCCACAGTTGACAGCAACTAAATGGAGGCTCGGCCACGGGCATTACCAGGTATACGAATACTTTGTACCACGGTGTGTGGGTATATGCTTCGGAAGATTGCCCTCCACATCGGTGGATTGATGTTCGTCCTACGAGGTTTTTGACAGTGACAACGCAGCTCATTAATTGTCGGGAGAACCTAAACATCCGAACGTCAGCTCCGAAACCATGCCGACGGAAACGGTTTCTGACGTGTGATCGATGCTGCACGGTTTCGTCGGGCTTCTCTTTATAGCTCCCTTCCACTTTTCATCACGCGTACTGCGCACAGCTTACGCTCCTGCTGTTTTTATTTTCCGGTAGATTGCTGATATAAACCGAGCACAACCTGCTACATCATACATTATAGAGCAGCCGACGATCGACGGAAGAGCCAGGAAAGGCTTAAGTGGAAACAAAAAAGAGGCATTTCGTCCACGAATCACGACTGGTTTGCTCGCGGTAGTTCCGCCGAGCTGCCACGTGGGACTCTGTACTCGAAGAAAAGGTTTTCACGGTTTCATGGGCTCCGGTCCGACAATCTACAGCATTATTGCCCCTGATTCTACTACCGAAAGGGGTTACTACTACTGTAAGGAGGGAAAGGCACCGTCTTCGCCTCTTGGAGAGAAAGACAGACAGGCGCATCCGGGGCAAGGTCCACAGCAGGGCGACGTAAAAGCCGCGAGGCGACGGGGGTGTATTCATGTCATGCAGGAATGGCCGTAATCGCATGTATGAAGATAGACCCTTGCAACCCTACAATGCCGGGACGGGAGCCCGACGGGTTTTCGCCGACGAGGCAGATAGGGGGTGATGCACGTACGGTGATGTGCTTTCCTTTGTGTACGAAGCTACAAGATACAACACCCATTAATACGTACGTAGCGCGAGTGAAAAATGTCACCGAGGGAAAATCTGCCTCGGTTTGTTCATCCTGTTCACCCTCCTGTACACACTCCTGACTGTCGAGTTGTATTTTGGGTGTTGCGGTGGCAGCGGCTCTTGGCGTGGCGCAATACGAAATTCATCGTATTGTACGGTCGTACTACTGTAGTATATACTGTTGCCTCTAGTAGTGTGTGTATCCATCAGTGTAGAACCTTATGTCTAGCCCGTGCCCACCACGACAAGAAGGCGGACATCCAAGAGCAACAGCTTGGGGGGGGGGGGGGCGCCGGAGGTGTGTCTCTTCTCTCGTTTCAGCGACGACCCAGCCGACACGTGAAATCGCGACACGTGACTCTGGCTGACGGTTTCATCAAACACTTCCAACAAATAAATCGTACGGGTACCTGGTATTCTATTGAGCGATCGCGCTGCTCACTTTTTTTTTGCTCAAGACTAGTCTATACCTGGTACACTGGTACCGTCTATTACGGGGGGCCATAGTTAACAGGACCAAAAAAAGTTAGTAAAAATTGTTCAACATATAGGTTTTTATGTATACCATAGGTCCTGTTAACTATGGCCCCCCGTAATAGTCTATAGCTCTACCAGTACTTGGCACGTAACGGAAAACTCTAAAAAGGAGTCAGCCGTCAAACAGCTGGCGTCGACAGCATGTGACGAGATAAGAGATTTGCACGCCATCGAAACAAAAAAAATCTTCGTACCTGGTACGTAATGTGTAGAACAGGGGTGAATGAGTTAATTTTCTTGCCACCTTTCTCATACGAGGGGCGGCCGCATTGCTACACACGTACCCGCCCTAGACCCTTTCAGGGCAGACTCAACTGCAGTCCCGTTTTGGGGACAAACCACTCAAATTCTGAGTGTTTTTTCCCCAAAAAAACGGGACTGCAAGTCCTAAAAGCGTTAACGCGTGCCCGGCCTAAATGGGGTATGACCTTCGCTTGCTGTGGCCCCGTCACCACCACCACTACAGTACCTCGTCGCGTTCCTACACCTTTGACCAAAGGAAACGCCGTACTATCCTGCCTGCGGATGTACGAAGCCAATACGAGACCGATCCTGTGCTTCTGGGTTGTGGCCTCTGTCGCTTGGGCTTTTGGTGTATACCAGGTACGGGCAGAAGAAATAAATATGTCGGATGAAGGTTTTCTACCCTAGTTTCGGCTCCCCAAGCCCTCTTTTATGCTGCACATGTAGCGGTGAACCCACTTAACCCTTTTAGGACTGCAGTCCCCTTCTGGGGACAAACCAGTCAAACTCTAAGTAATTCGTCCCCAAAACGGGACTGCAGTACTAAAAGGGTCAACACCATCCGGAATCTGGCCACTGTAGAGATAATATATAGGACCATTATTAGAGATCAAACCACGTTTTTGGGCTTTTGTCACGGGGTCACGGGGTGGACTCTAAATGGGTACTTGTACAACACTAACACTGACACTGTTTACACTGACAAGTAGTTTTAGTGTGGGGACTTCCTTGGCGGCTGTCCCGTCAAGGCCCAAGAGCACCGTCAACCGACATATTTGCGTAAATCGCGATCGAAGTACATTCACACACAGCTTGCAAAGATGAGTTTTGACGACATTGTTCGATCTCCACAGCTCAGGCTGGCTCAGAGGTACTCTTAACTTTTAGTGTAAGAACGGCAGTAGGGGTATAGTATTAATTAATTCAGTACGGCTTCAACCATGAGTTTTTTACACCTTACCTGGTACCTGGTACTTTTTTAGAGCCTACCAGGTATCAGGCACCAGGTATGCCGCCGGTAACACCGGGATACTTTAACCAGCATGTACCGGCAGGTACCGAAATACGGAGAATATACAAGTCACGGCGGGGGTTGTTGCCGACATAAGAGCTCAGGGGCGGTTTTGGGGAATAGTAGCGCTCCCAGTGGGTTCCTATGATTAAAATTAATAATACGAGTACTCGTACCACTGTACTTTTTTTTGCTATTTGGACGAGTACCTGTTGGTACTACTGCTGTTTCGAGTTTCGATGGGTCTTGGAGAGGTGGATGATCGCGTGCAACTGCTCGGACGCCCGCGTGTCGCTGGCTTTAGGGCACACGACACACGACACACGGCACGGCTTTCCCCCCTTTCTCATCGTACCAGGTACCGGCAGTACCGTACCGTACACTTCACTCGTCACCAGTCACCAGGCAGGAATCTCAATAAATTTACTGTCATACCAGGTACCAGGTATATAGATACGTCTGATCATGATGCCTCCGTGCTGGGTGTGGTTCTGCCAGTCTCCCCGGGCTCCCCGCCTCAACGCTTTGGCAGAACTACTGCACAGCAGTAGTGTGCAATTTGTACGTTACCCATTACAATGTCCGGAACCGGAACATACCTTGAAGCCTTGCTTCGACAGCCGCAGGCAGACCTGAAGAAGAAGACAGGAGAATATCGAAGCGCCGCACGTTACCATGTGGTAGGATAAAGAGGCACAGGGGAAGGCAAGGTTGGTCAATGCCCATCGTCGCATACTATTAATACGAGTACGACTATTTATACGGCTGTTTGTACTGCTGTAGTACTCGTACGAGTATACCTGGTATACATATCGAGAAGGCGCGCAGGCAGGCAGCACCCTCGAGCATGCTCAAGAGTACAGCCACCGATCATGCGCATCGGGTACAAGCACGACGAGGACGGCCTACAAAGAAAGACCCCATGGCATGTGTAACACCTCTCTACCCCCGTGAAGCGCGCGCAACAGGAAGGAAGCACGGCACGGGCATGATCATGAGTCGTTTGGGCTTGGAGCAGCATGCCGCCGTCCTCACCAGCTCGCCAACTTGGCCCGAGGCACCCACAACCAGCACTTTGGCATCCTTCAAGGGAGGTAAATTCGGCTTGAAACCCGCGCCCAACTGAGCCATACCAATAATCCAGAGGAAAGCTACAGCAGTTCGCAATATCTTCATGGTTGTCGCGCTGGTCGAGGTAGAGACGCCGTGTTCCGTGTAGCACACACAGCCGGAGTTGAATATGATGCACAAAGCAATTTCTGGGGAGTTCACTACCTTGTGTGCCGTGTTTGCGGTGGGGTTACCTTATGAGAAAGCATTCAAGATCCAGAATCATTTTTCGTTTTTGTCAGTTGTTTTTTATCACGATGTGCCGGCAGGGGGGTTACCGCGGCAGCCGCAGCCACGCAAGCTTGCAACCACACGGAGATCATGGCGACGGGGTAATGTGAAAACAGCATCAACAGTACTATATGATACGAAGGGTTGTCAGCTGCTCGATAGTTGGTACCTGGTACCCGTGGTACGTATCATGCAACCCCAAGACTTTTAAAAGTATCTTGTTCAAGACAACTCGTGTTGCAATAATTTTTATACAGTGGGCGAAAGTGCCGTTTTGAAATACCTGGCGGGGTCCATTTGTTCAGAGAAAAGGGGACAACTCATACGAATCATGCCGCTCTTAAGGTCGTCTACGCAGTCCAGTCTACAAGGGGAACTAGAAGCGGTGAGCGGGGCGGGTTCGGGTCACCGGTAGCTATTATACTGCTTGCTGTGTTTTTAACCCACTACTAGGTGTGTATGTGGGCTGGCTGGCGGGCATTCGATGTAGATTCGGGGGTCGATGGCCTGGCTAGTTTGTGGATGGGTGTTTGCCATCAGGGCAAACAGATCACACGATTTCCGAGTTCACAGGTGCGTCCGCAAGAAGAGCGGCAACGCCCACGGAACTTTCGGTGGTTGTCAGCGAGTCAGGGCGCCGCGCATCGGGACGAGAAAAACCATCGATGGGACTCGACCTGTCGGCCTCGTCTTATACACTACTCCTCCTGTAGTATAACACACCACAAAGCATGGGAGTTGGACATGAGCCAATATTCCATGTGCGAGGGGGGCGTTGAAATATGATGTTGTCGATTTTATATGCTTTTAACGAAGACGTGTCTCCGTCGCGGTTGTATAATAACAAATAAATACCAGGTAGGTTATACGGAGTATTTATTCACAGAGATAAAAGCATATTCGGTTCGGGAAAAGTGCAGTTTTTCAGTGGAGGTATATAAGTACGTCTCCCCGTCCGTACGCACGGTACATGAGATGTTTCTCCCTACCGCCCAGAAAACATCGGAGTAAAACGAACGGCGGTGACATCTATAGTCTAGGAGGTTTTACCTCCTTGCCTTCTTGTCGCGCTCCACTCTCCCCCCCGGTGATGATATAAACATGTGTGTGTTCATAAATGAAGTGACATATCATTGAGCCGCTCAGTCAGCGCTGTGAATTAACTGGGTGATTCGGTGTGGTTTGATTATTTTTAAATAAACGAACACAAAAATAAGTACCTTTTGAGACCGATACAGCCCCCCACCGATACGTAGCATCATCCTCCGGGGTTGATCAAGACCCTATAATCAGCGCCTGTTTTTTCCTTTGTACAGCCCCACTCTCTTAGTCGTTCGTTTTCTGTGACCCAAAGTGGTCTACTCCACTTTCGACCCTCTGGTATAGTGTTATTTCATCGTGGTTCTCTACACTTCTTGATTCCCACTTTCCCCCTCCCGGAAAAAAGGGGAAACGCGACTTGGGCGGGACATGCTACATATTGGTAGTACCAGGTATATACTACTATACTACTACTACTACTACTACTACTACTGCTACTACTACTACTACTACTACTACTACTACTACTACTACTACTACTACTACCATCACTATTTTTCTTTTCTTTTTTCATCTCGAATCATTTTCACTTTCCAGCTTAACTCATACCTGGTACTTCGTAGGAGGTTTTACCCTCAGCGGCCTTCTTCTGGAGAAGTCGTGGTCACAAGTGTCGTCCCCTCTCCCCCCCGGTACGTGCCTTCTTTTTTTATCACGCATAATATAGGGCTCAGCATTCCCGCTGCTCGTCGATTTTCACCGAAGGTAGCTAACTCACGGTTTCGCGCTTTCCACTATACTGTATACTGCAATCAATTTGTACCAGAGATGCAAGAAAAAACCCTTACGATTATGCACTCGGTGAATATACTTGAACCCACGAAATTGATCTTAGAAGGCACGCGGACCACCTACTACTAAGCCTCCGGGGACGTCGGCTACTACACTGTTAGTATTTCTAATAGTTCTTGTGGAAGCAATTTTGTCGCAGTGGCAGCGTTTTCCATGAGGGCCTTTCGGTGTCTGTTGCGCGCAGCTTTCGGCGTTTGTTGCGCGCAGCGCAACACGAGCGGCACGAGCCGCAGGCGTGTTGCGCACAAGACGCGCCGCAGGCGTGTTAGCCCCTCGCGGGGGGCCAAGAGGCCGCACCCCGGGTAGGAGCCGCCAGAGGAATCTATTCTGAGGCATACATGCATGGACACAGGCCAGAATAAACACCCGACCAAATACGGCCAGACGCCTAAAAACACTTTTCATGGGTCCCCAGAGATTGTCAAGGACTCATTGTACGGACTAGACACGTACGGCTCCATGCGAAGACCAAGGACCTTGCTGTTCTGAAGAGGGGGAGGGTGTTCTAAGGCGTAGATTGGGTACGAGTACGAGGAAATTGGTTAACCTTTTACTAGTACGAAGCCCAACGGACTAAGACCCCAAACACCACCCAAAAAACAACAAATGCCAGTTGGCATAAAGAGGGCAGAGACAAAGAGGACAAAGGAACATCGAATTACGGGATCGGTATTTTTTGTTGAAACGTCTCGAGTTAGTTGGTGTCCGTTGCGGTTCGCTGTTAGGCCGCAGGTGTTGTCATATGCCGTGCAGAGAGGCTTTCGTACAGGGCGGACGACAAAAACAATAGCAACATACCGTAATAAGGTAGTATCGGTTTGGATATTCTACCGAACAAACACCCACATCTTTTTTACGGTATACCGAACAATCCCAACACCGTTCGCTTTGGGCGTGGTAAAGTTCCGGTATGTCTTTACCGAGACCGTTTTAAGGCATTTCCGGTGGGGGTACGGTGTCGGTATCCATCACTCACTGGTGCGCATGTGTTGATCTAGACAAAAATCATCAAAAGTCGAGAAATACATGAACCAACGTCTCCTACTGCAACGCTTTGCACACAGCATGATCATACTGCACGAAACCATAAGAAGAACCAGACTCATGAATTCATGAAGGGGCATAACTGGAGCCGCCGATGCCGACACCGTTATGGGAGGCGGGGATTGTTTCCTCAATCAGAACTCTTCTTCAAGTCAGAAAAAAACTGTTCGTCCACAGTAAATGGATTATCACAACCAAACACGCAGAAAACCACAGCATCCCATGATGGAAAAATCTCTGGGAAATGTCATCGCAAATCAAATCAACGAATGGCTCTTCGACCGTGACAACAGGAAGCTGCACCAAGTGCACAAACCAAGCTGCTCCATGCTCAAAAAACTTGCAGCGAAGCGATCACTACAGCCTTCGAGAGAAGCCATGCGGATTCAAAAATTGTGAGGACAAAGTTCCCCAATTACTGTAAACCAATATCAGTGTCAGTACAAGGTCCCAAGGGATCCACCCTCCCAATCCACGAATTTCACCAAAAAATGTTGAGCGCCGAGCGTTCAATCAACCCCATGCGCGCGCGCACGCACAGTCACTGCATCTATTGACAGCTCCTAATGCCTAGCCGATTTTTTGTTTTTTTCAGCGTCTCAAGGAGGCCGGAACAGAAAAAAAGGCGTAAAAAAAGGCATCAATCGCCGCCTCTGGAAAACGAGAGAAAAAAAAACCATGCGGCATTCCAAGGCCTTGCCATCATCGCACAAATTGTATCTCAGTTTGAGCGTCTCAAGGTAATCCACAAATCTAAGCCCCCCCCCCCCTCCCCTCCTCTCCGCCGTATCCAAGTGGCTCGATCGCATGCACCAAGCCTTAGTCGCGACGCTCGCCGAAACCACTCGAAGGTGGGGGCGTCGGAATTCCTTTGAACACGTTGAGAAACACAGAGGGGCAAGTGTGGCGAGCTAAAAATGCCTACATCACCGCATCATAATATTACAGGACTTTCAGTGGTCTAAATCATGTGCTTGTCGCACCGACAAACCAGTACACACCGCACACACAACTCCTCCTCTATATGATATAGATGCTCCTCGCCAAATGAAGCACCGGTCGCATTGGGTTTCATTTTTACAATGCCAACGCTACTACTACGCCACGCTACCCCGCCTGTGTGGGCCGCTCCAAGCTTTCGTCAAAAAGGCGCGGTCGCTCTCACGACCCCGTCTCTCGACGCTACACAAGGGGAGGCCTTGAAAATAGCTTGATGTCCCTCCGCGACACGTCCGCCACAAAAACAAAACAAAACAAAACAAAACAAAACGTCTAAAAACGGTATATAACCCGCGCACGCAGCACATTATGTACATGCGTGGCAACTCCTGCTACAGCATTCCTGCGGCGGGCGCGAAGGGAAGCATAAGCCGCTAGAAATACTATTCTCGCACGCACCAACTGTGGCAAGCTCTCGTGGGAAACGCTGGTGATGCCTCTCTCGTATACCATTTACTGGTATGCATGAGAGCAAAAACTTCAGACCTTTTGAGGGTACCGAAGGGAGAAAAAAAAAAAAAAATCAGCACTTTTTCTTCCGGCAAACCGTTACGACGTTGGAGCGAGGCTCCCTGCCGTTGCTGTGGAGCTCCGACTTGTCCATCACGCGCTTGAAAAAGTGCTTCGCTCGGACCTCGTACCCCTCCGCCGGTCGGCGCACGATCTGCGTCAACACCATGCCGTTGCCGCCGTTCTCGAGCGATCGGATCGCGATGACCTCCTCGCCCTTCTCGTGGCAGATGCTGGACAGAGCAAGCTCGTCCTTCGAGCCGTGCCCCGATAGATTCGCCCAGTTCAAGGTGATCTCGTAGCTCTGCTTGCCGATTACATCCTGCGAGAGCAAAAAGTGGCAAAGAAACAAAGCACAAAAGACAAAAAGAAAAAATCAAGGAATCGCAGGCGTGAGGCGTGGCACGGAGGATGGGGGTGCTGAGAGGGGAGGGGGTACTCATATCGTGCACGGCCGTAGTCGTACGACTATGGACCTTCGGATCCCTACAATGCAGGGACGGAGCACGTCGGATTTGCACCAGCCAGGCCACAAAAATCTGCACCAAGCGCTAAGCGCCATGAGGTGCTGGGCGAGTCGCATGAAGGGTGAGCTGCATCCTCTACTAAGGACCGCTTTCGAGGCAGATTTTAGTGCTAAGGGGGGGGGGCGGCGGGGGGATGACGGCAGGAAAACAGAACGTAATCTAAGGAGAGTCTTCGATGCGGCGGCTCGTTATTACTGAGCGAGCATATACTCCGTACGAAGCACGCCTGATGTACAATCAAATGTACAGCGGTACGCAGTTACGCAGACAGTACTTGAAGGATGAGTGCCATGTACATGTTCAAATGAAATATTCTTGTTCAACAATTTGAAGAGGGCACCACCGTGTTTTGCATTCGTGCGCGCTTCGGGTGTCACGAAGCAACTCTGTTGCCTCCCCAGCACACACGATTGAAATGATCCATGGTGACACGAGGAGCTACGTCATGGATGGGTAGTTCTGAACGCCAACTGCGCAGAAACTCTTCGCCAATGTTAACTGTAAACGAGAATAGTATAACCAAGCTCCCGACAAAGTGTGACTGCTGTCAGTACAAGCACACCATCTGCGAGCAGACGCGACACATATCGATGGCGGACGATGGACGATTGATGGCGGGCGGGAAAAAAGGGGGGAAAAAAACGCGGTTTTACTCTTCGTTTACTCACTCGTTTCACATTATACCTGGTACAATGTACCCATACGTAAAGCTGCGCTACGGGTACGAGCAATCCCCTGCGAAAGAACAAAGATTCTTCGTGATATTGTATTACGTAATAGCTTTTTACCCTTGCACTTTTCTTTGTAGATTTCTTTCGTTTTTTCTCTCTCAATATATCTGGATTACTGGCGTGTGTATGCTGTGCCTCTCGTATTCAGCAAGATGACATAGCTCTGCGGTGTCTACCCCCCTTACGCGTAACAATGTACAGTAGTACTGTAGCATATCTCTGTGTGTGTCGTGGGATTGTGGCCATGGAGGTTGTATCTCTCTAGGATGAAGAATTGGCATGGGCGCTGGGTGTGCTGGATATCGACGGGTAGAGATTACGGTTTAATGCGAAGAATACACGCACGCAGGGTGCGTGAAGCTTCGTTCCGCGCAACGATATAGTGATGTACAGGGCCGGTCGCCCCGGTGGTTCAAGTGGTTAACCTCGAATTCTACTTGTTTGAGTCCTGGGTTCGAGCCCCAGGTGGGTCGGGCTTTGACTTTATTTGCAAAAATAAAAATATAAAAGGATTCAATTGTTGAGAGCGCCTTGCAGCGTGGGTAGGCACAATTCGATGCGAGTCGACGAGGGAAGAAAAGGCTGAAATCCTCTCGCGATAAAAATGAAGGCACGTTCCGTAGCGGGAAGGGGGGAGAAGAGCCTGCTATGTGACCCCGGATCTGAGTTACGAGTTGGAAGGAGAGAGAGAAGAAGATGTGCGAAGATAATGCATGGGTATTATATACTGGTATGATACAACGATACCACACGCCACACGGTCGCATGGTATCATAGCCGGTCGCCCCGGTGGTTCAAGTGGTTAACCTCGAATTCTACTTGTTTGAGTCCTGGGTTCGAGCCCTAGGAGGGTCGGACTTTGACTTTATTTGCAAAAATAAAAAAAGGGATTCAATTGTTGAGAGCGCCTTGCAGCGTGGGTAGGCACAATTCGATGCGAGTCGACGAGGGAAGAAAAGGCTGAAATCTTCTCGCGATAAAAATGAAGGCACGTACCGTAGCGGGAAGGGGGGAGAAGAGCCTGCTATGTGACCCCGGATCTGAGTTACGAGTTGGAAGGAGAGAGAAGAAGATGTGCGAAGATAATGAATGGGATGGAAAATAAATAAATAAATAAATAAATAAATAAATAAATACCATACATCTACGCATGGAACACGGAATACTAATAATATCTGTGTGTTGTACGAAGGTCCAAGGCGTGTCCGTGTAACTATTTCTCGTTTCGAAGGAACATCTCGTGTAGTATCTCGTAAAATAGACGGCAGAGGGCATATGTCATATTTCGTGCAAGGCAGTACTCGCACAAGGTTGCGGGCGGTGCGGACGCAAATCATCGTTCCGCATAACAATACCACACACGACGAAACATTCGGAGGAGGTGATCAGATGATCAGGGCGACTCAAGATTGCGAGAAAAACCATCCGACTTACACGAGCAGAGACGCGAGACGTGTCGAGAGGCAGGTCGATCGTGTCAGGCGTCAGGCATCACCGCACCGCATCAGGCGTTCTATTTAAAATCTCGATCATGGGCGGACGGACTTCGGGCAATCGCGTGTGTGTGTGTGTGTGTGTGTGTTCTTCACATTAAACCGTTCTTTCTACCCGTCGACATCCAGCACAACCAGTGTCCGTGCCGATTCTTCCATCCTAGAAGAGATACAAGTTCTGTGGTCACAAAGCTACGCCACAGAGATACTACGTTGCCACGTGTGCAGTGTGAACTGCAGTGGGCAATGCAAAGCCATGTCATCATACTAGATACGACAGGCACGACATACGCAATCTATGAAATAGTGAAACGAAAAGAAACAATCAAAGAGAAAACAAAAACAAGGTAGACAAGTCGAAAAAGAAAAAGAAGAAAAAAATGAAAGCAAAATCTAAGAGAAACAATCTGTCGTGCCCCCCCCCCCGCAGGCGAGGTGGCCTACACTTGAAAAAGAACGAGCTGGAAAAAAGAAGAAATAACAAAAGACACCACTGCTTGTGAACAGAGTAAGACAAAGAACCAAGGAGAAAGTAACAAGGAAAAATAACAAAGGGGAAATAACAGGCAGACCAAAGCCCAAAGCACCTTCTAGGTGGCGGCAGCAGCTTGTGGTACGAGTAGTATAGCCAGGTTCTCCCTGCTAATCCGCCTGGTACCTTGCTACCCAGACTGCCGTCTCCGCCCTGCGTTCGTCAACTATGCCCAGCCCCTTGGCGTCAGACAATACGAGCCGAGCAGAGCAGGTTCGTCTTCCTACCACGCCACACGGCTCCTTGAGTACGGCTTATCAATCAGAAAAGGAAGAGGAAGAGAAAAAATGAAATGAAAATCACGGAGAGTCAGCGGAAGAAAGAAAAAAAAACAAAACTAAAAGAGAAGACAAGGGAAGACCACGTTCGAGCCAGCTGCACCAGTTGGTAGCACTAGTAGTATGGTCATATTCTACTTCCTAGTCGACTTGGTGCCTTGCTACCCTGTCTGCCATCTCCTTCCTACTTTCGTCTACCGCCGTTTCCCTTCTACCCCTCCTGTTCCCCCCCCTCTCCGCATTCACTCGGTCGGGCTTTATGCCACTTCTCCTGTTGCCCCCTCCCCCCCCGTTCCTTTGGGCACCATCCACGGCGGATGCGCGGCGCTGTCTACTCATCTCAGCCTCAGCCTCGTGCCACCTCACCATGAACCGTTCGGCTGCTTCAAGGATCCCCCGGTACCACTTCCCCACCTTTTTGGCTGCAGTGGACCACAACGCGGTCTCAACTCCAAACACCAAGGGGGCAACTTCCGTTGACCCTTCGGTGGCTCGGAACTCCCTAAGGTCTTCGACTATGCATCTATGCCAAGTCTTACACTGTCCGCCTGGTCTCGGGTTCTCCCCACCAGCTATCGTCCCGAGCATTACCCGATTGGGTAATCGCTCCTTGCTTTGCCGTGCCACGCCCCCCGCAAAGAAGAGCCGCCGTTTGCGAATGGTCGTTTCGAAGCTCTCGCAACGTGTCATCTTGAGGGCCTTCGCGTACGAGAGGGTGGCATGGTCAGTACGAAGTCGGCGCTGGAAGCCAATGACTCGCAACAGGACTTGGTGGTGAGCCGTTCGAAGCTTGGCAAAGTGTTCCGCTCTGAGGGTCCACGTCACACACCCGTACAGCAGGGTCTCAATCACCTCGGCCTTCAGCATTCGGACTTTAAGGCTAAGGGGGGCGGTCGTCCTATCATACAACTCCGGGCCGAACCGTTTGAAGCATGCTCGCATGAGGCGGATCCGTCGGTCGATTTCGAGCGAGAGGTCAGCGTTTTCGTGGATAACGCCGCCTAGGTATAAGAACTGGGTCGTCTGCTTATACCTCTGACCTGCCGCTTCGATGACGAGCGGTGGTGCGAGGGTTGTCCGGTCTGGTGTACAACATGGCGTATCATGGTATATCTGGTGCCAGGTATGCAGCACTCAAATAGTGTACCAGGTAGTACATACGTGCCAGAACACGAGATTAGGTCGTAGGGCTCTTCGAATCTACGAAAATGCAGTAGCAGTCAAAGATGTCAGGAGACATGTCAAGCAAGACAAAGAGTGCGCTGTCAAGGGTGTAGGGCCGATCGTTCCACACTAAAACCTAGTAATTGGTGTCAGTCAATGTCAAGAGTTGCTGTCTGTAAAGGGGTGAAAGTGCTGTCTTCTGCCATATTTGGCTGCAGTGGGTGCCAAGATGCGGACGTCGTCTTGAAAGGAGAATATATCACGTACACCTGGTGTACGAGCGTACCCTCTGGCACGTGTGATAGACAAGAAGACAATCAGTCAATCCAGTGGTGGGGGCGGTCGTGGGGGAACGGGGAGGGTGCGAAAGATCTGCTGCCTGCCGAGAATCGAGCAGCAATCCGCACATATTTGCAATTTTCGCACTACAACTTGCAAATATTAATAGGCTTCTGCCAAGCTGTCTCGTACAAGGCTGTACGGAATGGCAAAGAACAGACAAAACGGAAAAATGGGAACGAAACAAAAAATGGGAACGGACGGTTTTTTTTAGAAAGCAAACCAATTCTGTACAACTCCAAGAAAAAAAGTTGACAGTCCTGTGGGGCTGTACAGCAGCCTTCGAATGAGCTGTCGCTCAGGCTGGAAGTCCTCGGCATCGCCGCGGTAGCCAGCATCTAGAGAAATCGCAATAGAGCCAGCGTATATCGCTTTTTGCGCCAACCCGAAGGCACGAGATGGAGCATGACCGTTCTGACTAGCTCCTCTCACAGGGCTGGCCAAGGGGTTTCGCAGGATCATTTTGGTTCTCTGATACACCACATGGTTCTGGAGATACGGCTTGGTTCTCATTTTAGGCTTCGTTCCCATTTTTCCGATTTGTCTGTTAAAGGAAGGTGCCCTTCCAAAGAGTGTGTGTGTGTGTGTTCTTCACATTAAACCGTTCTTTCTACCCGTCGACATCCAGCACAACCAGTGTCCGTGCCGATTCTTCCATCCTAGAAGAGATACAAGTTCTGTGGTCACAAAGCTACGCCACAGAGATACTACGTTGCCACGTGTGCAGTGTGAACTGCAGTGGGCAATGCAAAGCCATGTCATCATACTAGATACGACAGGCACGACATACGCAATCTATGAAATAGTGAAACGAAAAGAAACAATCAAAGAGAAAACAAAACAAGGTAGACAAGTCGAAAAAGAAAAAGAAGGAAAAATGAAAGCAAAATCTAAGAGAAACAATCTGTCGTGCCCCCCCCCCCGCAGGCGAGGTGGCCTACACTTGAAAAAGAACGAGCTGGAAAAAAGAAGAAACAACAAAAGAGTACTCGTAAAGAATGTAAGATTCCAAGCTGTGACGACGCAGCAGCAGTGAAACGATTTTTTGCCCTGGCGAGGAGCAAGATACGACGGAAGGTCACAAGAAAACCCAACGGTAGGATAGGTTCGATCAAGGGCGATGCTTCCTCTAGGGGATTTGGACAGGCGGGACACTCAACCAGAACAGGAGCCGCCTCGCAGACACAGCAGCAGTTCAGCATTCAGCATCCACACGACCCACGCCACTCACCGATCACGGGGTGGCATGGCCGTGCATACCAGCTCGTGCTGACAGAGCATAACGGTTAATAATTTGCTCATGCTCACACTACTGCTGTTTGTTACCTGGTACCTGGTACATGGTTACGGCACTGGTACGATACGTGGCGATTCTTGAGGACTGAGAAAAACACGAACCGCGTCGGGGGCGGGGGGGGGGGTCACCAGAGTAACTTGCGGCTGATTCCGGCCAGCAAGCACTGCCAGGACTGCCGCTCCGAAGCGATCACAAAGTAATGCAAGTATCGCACAAGTTTTGCACCCAGCTACGTACGTACTGGTAGTAAATATGAGTGTGGACGAAATCCTTGATCTCACAGGCAAAGTACTCCTACCGTACGAGTAGTGTGCGTAAATAACCCGAGATGTGAGATGCCGAGATATATCAGATGTACAGAGTAATAATATGGCTAGGTTGACACATCGACAATATCGAGGCATTGCTCGAGGGCAAAAGCGTCAATACGCCATGCGCATGGAACCCTGATGCCTGATGAAATCATGAAGCAATCAATCGTGGATGCCTACAGAAGTATTGATGCTGTAGTGTGATGTTTCGGTACGCAAAGAGGAGGCTGTAGCGGTACAACTACGATACTCGTAGTAGGCCAGTACTATTAATAATACGAGTGTCACAGGTACCAATATACCTTTCGTGTCCCGGAACTTCGACTCCGAGAAGGTTGCATGAAATTCACAGCAGCAAGACGGAATTCAAGACTGGCCGAATACTGACGGCCCTCGTGCCGGCGTGTGGTACGCTTATAACGACAGGGGTCAACGCAGCACGTTGGCAGCGGCAAGCACGAAAACGACGAGGGTATGCTACCAAAACCAAGCGAATCGTGCTGCTGTAGGAAAACCAATATCCATCCCATTCAAAATCAATGAATTAATAGCCGGTATGCCGGTCGCCCCGGTGGTTCAAGTGGTTAACCTCGAATTCTACTTGTTTGAGTCCTGGGTTCGAGCCCCAGGAGGGTCGGACTTTGACTTTATTTGCAAAAATAAAAAAAAGGGATTCAATTGTTGAGAGCGCCTGCAGCGTGGGTAGGCACGATTCGATGCGAGTCGACGAGGGAAGAAAAGGCTGAAATCTTCTCGCGATAAAAAATGAAGGCACGTACCGTAGCGGGAAGGGGGGAGAAGAGCCTGCTATGTGACCCCGGATCTGAGTTACGAGTTGGAAGGAGAGAGACAAGAAGATGTGCGAAGATAATGAATGGGATGAAAAAAAAAAAAAAAAAAAAAAAAAAAAAAAAAAAAAGATCTCGAAACAAGCCTTGACAGTTGATACTTACTTACTTGATACCAGGTACTCAGTAGTCCGGAGACGAAAAAAATTGTTCACAATATATCCATACCTTACCTGGTAGCAAGCATCCCCAGTCCCACTCGTTTTGGGCAAGCAAGGAAAACACCGTAAAAGTTAACCAGGCCACAGAGATATACACATCACACAGGCAGCAGTAGTTCATTATCCTCCCACAGGTCACAGCAGCAGCAGCAGTCTCTGAAAGCTCAGCGACTATTACACTGCTGTGATATTGCGTGCGCCGTATAAAGTACTCGTATAAACTCTTCGGTGCGAACAGAAGTCTACATTGAATCCTAGACATATCGTATAGTAGATATCGCAACTCACCAGTCTCGGTTCGTCTCCAATGAACATCGTATTGTCCACCTTCGAAAGCCCATTCCTGACGATCAGCCGGAAGTAGGTCCCATCGTGATCGATGATGTGCACAGGATGCTTCCGCGCCGCCATCGCTACCGCACGCTTCGGCACCCCCGAGGACAGCAGCAGCGCCTCGTAGCCCTCGGAGCTCGTCCTCTTCCACACGCCGTAGAACGCAGGCCCGTCCGTGTTGCTCCCTCGGCGCTCAACGAGCTGCTGCTCCAGGAAGGGGTTTGAATCAGTATCAGACTGCTCGAAGTCAGTTTCGTTGTCCGTGTGGCCGCACGAGCTGTCTGATGAATCAGAGTCCCAAGACCCGGTTTGCTCTGAGCGGCGCCGAGGGGAGTGGGGCGCTTCCCGCAGCGACGGCGCATCGATGCCGTCGCCCATGCTGTCGCCCGAGCTGTCGACGCATGCTGCTGTTGATGCTGGTGCTGCTGTGGTGGTGGTATCAGCCTCAGGCACCACCACCGCTCGAGGCGCGCTGCTGATGATGGCTCCGGCAGGGGGCGCCGGAGGGGCAGGGCGTGGCAGAGGGGCAGAAGGGACACCCGTGGTTCCAGTCTTCATCAGCACGGCATCCTTGCGGAAGAGCGCAAACGGGGTCTTGCTCAGGTCGACCACAATGCTCCGGCGGTCGTAGTCCGAGACCGCAGGCCTGATCGATGTAATTGGTTGTGCGTCGAATCGGACCTTCTTTTTCTGTTTCGGAATCAAAGGGGCTGGTGGCGCCGTCTCATCGAGTGCGAGGGCGCAAGGCGAGGATGGGGTCTTCACGGGTGCAGCACCCAACAGCAGCACGTCGTGAGGGCGGGTGCTTGGGCTCTCGCCTGCCGTTAGGTCCGTTGGCCCCGACCATGCCGGCGGGCGTTCGGTGCCGCTGCTAGCGCTGCCGCCTCCGGTCTGAGGCAACACCTCAACAGCAATGTCTCCGTCGAGTCTTACTTGGGTCATCGCATCGCTGTCAAAGCTTTTAGCGTCCCCTTCCGCATCCCGAGCAAGGTTTCTCGCCATGGCTTGTAAGCGCAATGTCTGAGTGGCATGTAACAGCTCACAGCTCACAGCTCACAGCTACAGGTACGTAGATTGCGGCGGAAACGAGGATACTACTAGCACCACACGCGAGAGTTGAACCGAGTGCGAGGAGGCACGGCGGCGGTCTCGGATTGGTATTCTTCGGCAGAGCTTGGAGGGCAAGAAAAAGAAGGGTGTCCAATTTTATTTTATGATTGCCTTTTTCCTGGCAGCCCCGAACCCCGCAAGACGTTTTTGTCTTTCGCGGACTATGACGTGGTTTTCCGCGGCTTCAAAAGTGAGGTCCCTCCAATTCTGATTGGACGAAAAAGATAAATGGGACAGAAATTCGGACTGATGGCTGTGTGTTGTGTGACTGGTGAGGCGGATTGACCGATGACGGATGATCATACCATGATGACATGACGTGTGATGTTCTGGTGACGATATTGTGATGGCGTGTTGCGTGCACGAGCGAGTAGCACGAGCGAGTTCTGTGAGTGACACGGTGAAATGTCTGGGGTTTCGGCGTTTTTTTTCTTTTCACTTTTGACGTCCAGTCCCTGCTTCTTCTCTGTGAGCGTTTTCTATCCCAACCCAGTCCAACCTACCAAGTACGAAAGTAAGAGTATTCTTACTCGTACTCAATACCAGTACACAATTATTCCACTACAACAGCAGTCAGTACATATTACCTGGTACCTGGTATCAATAGTACTATTAATAATAATATGTAACGCTTTTTTTCTCGTATCCTATTCCACGACACGAGTAGTAGTACGCGTACGAGAAGAAAGAGGGAATAATCCTATTTGAACGTTTCTCTGACTCAGTACCCTCGTACAACAACTGCAGCAGTTCTTCTCTGTCCCATCGCTGCTGCGCTGCCTGTTGTACTCAACTCGTGGCCGTATTATCATCACCGTGAATGATAAGCACGAGAGCGCTTTGTGGTTTGGTTGTGTTGTATGTCGGTAGGGACACAATTAAATAACGTGTGTACCTTCTGTGTGTGCTGTTTATTACAAGGTACTCGTATTATTTATTATACCTGGTACGTACGTATGTGTGTATGTGGATGCACATGCCATACTCGTATATGACGGTCGCCCCGGCTGCCATGATCTAGGGGTATACCGTCGAATGCTTCTACGAGTATTAATATATATACCTCGTGCACAGTAAGTACCTGGTAGTAAACTAAAAAAACAGCAGCTAGCTACGTGTATACGACGCGAGCTGTGAGATCAAGGATTTCGTCGAAACTCTCATCTCCGCAACCCGCTTGTGTGGTACTTCGATCGCGCGTGTTCTGCGGGCTATACATGATGGCCTCATTCATGCAGGGAATACAGCCTTGCTGCAGTCCGTATATATATGAGGAATAAGGCAAAATCCGAAGCTGTGCGTATAGCTGCGAAATCCGAAGCTGTACAGAGTTGACCCCAATCCATGATGAGTTCGAATCCCACCGTCGTCGTGGTGGTGCATTATTTTTCTACAATAAAAGAGGAATGCATATAAACTGCTGTCGGTATGGATAGGCAAACACGGGGTAGAGAGGCGCAATCAAATACCTGGTAGACGCGAGTCGGCGAGAGGAATAAAGGGCTGTGCACGGTCTTCTCGCGGCGATAAAAATGAAGGTACGAACCGTACGTCTAGTGGGGAGGGGGGAGAGAGCCTGCTATAGATATGTGACCGCAGATCTGAGTCGCGACTATTAATACTTGAAGAGGGAGAAACAAGAATAAGGACGACGAAAATAAATGGGAAGAACACAACAAAAAAATGTGTTTGTATGTGCGCGCATACACGCTAAACACACAGCGAGGCACATCTGAATCACAGCAGGTATAAAAATGAATGCACATCATCAGCAGGGCACACCAGGTTTACTTCTCACATGCGCTGCGTTTGTCTCCATGTGTGTGTTCTTCGTTATTTCTAACTGCCGACATCCAGCACCACAACCATCACACATCAGTGTCCGTGCCGATTCTTCTATCCTACTCGCAGAGAGATACAACAAGCTATATGTGGTCGCAAAACTACGCTTCGAGCAGAGATAGTACCTGGTACGTAGTTATTAATAGTACATTGTCAATTTGATTGTTATGCAGTAAGCAGAGTGGACAATGCAATACCATGCATGTCATCGCACTACACAGCAGTAGTAGTAGATGAGACAGGCACGACATACTACTCATTGTATAAAGGAAAACAAATACCAGGTACCAGAGGTACTACGTAAAAACTGAAGAAACAAAAAAACAATCGAAAAAAAAAGACAACAAAAAAAGAGGGAGAAAGTGTCGGGTCCCCGTGTTAGAGTGGGGATACATAACTGCTGTGCCCCGCTCTTCAGAAAGCAACTCCCACGAAAGTCAGCCTTTTTGAACAAGAAAAGAAAAGAAAAAAGTGCGTTGGCTCCTTTCCCTGTGGCTGTTCCTGGCCCAAGGAAAATATAAAGGTCTTCACGGGGACCAAAACAAGAATGTGCAACGTGGGTAATTTTGTGCTTTCGCGCCCGCCCAGAATAAGCTTCAGCCCGATTTTAGCGTTCTTGTGAGAGGGCCGGCACTGTGTGTGTACTACTGTTTTACCGCTTCTATATACCAGGTATATAACATCAGATTGCACCAGGAGGGGAAAGATATGCACGTAATAGTGCCGAGGCGCTTGATTGAGTATACCTGGAAGCCGGAATGCCCTCGCCGGGAGGACCGCGGAGGACAACGAGCGGTACATATATACACCTATTTACCCATCCATGTGGAGGCGAAGCATTGTTGCTGCGATGAGCTAAGCGTATAAATTAGATATAGACCGAAAAAACAGGTAAAAAAACAAACGACGTGTTGCACCTCGGGTACAACCAGGCCAGGTATGGGTCCGGGTAGAGGTTGATGTGAGTATGGTTTTATGTGCGTATGTGCGCGTATCATGCAAATCGCCGTTTTAACGCGCGTCGAACATTTTTTTTACGTTAAGCCCTTCAAGACTGCAGTCAGTCCCGTTTTGGGGACAAAACCCTCAAATTCTAAGTAGCTTGTCCTCAAAACGGGGCTGCGGTCCTAAAAGAGTTGACTTCTCTTTCCAGGCCTGTTTGGTCCTCTCCAGAGAGAGGTCTCCCTCCGCAGATATTGGACGACGTATGCGTCCAATGGGATGGTGTTGCTGGGTGGTGATAAGGACAGGTAGGGACTCGACTGAAGTAGGCCCTATTAATATCAAGAATGCCTCTACACCAGTAGCTATCGACGTACCTGGTACAGTATTATCGACGTACTATACTACTGTAGTAGTACAACAATGAGTACAAAATATATATGAAAACAAGGAGTGTCTCTTCTTGCAGACAATCTCGGTTATCAAACAGAGGTACGCGTGCCGTAGTCATCTCGTCGAGGGGGTGCCTCTCTCTTCACTGCAATAATAGCGCGGTCGCCCGGGGGCTATAGGGGGGGGGGGGGGTGACAGACAAACACCCATGGGTTGGGGACGGAACCTGGGGACGGCTTAGAAGGCAAAAAGGCATCATTGTTGTCGTCCTTGTGGTTTCGTTGCTTGGCTCGGCGTGCTCGTTGTGTTGCGCGTTCATTATCGGGCTCTACAGAGTATAAGTATGCCAATAAATAGATGTATCTTGGTTCCACTCATCAGTGAGTTTTCTTCCCCCCCTTTACGAGAATATATAGTAGTGTGAAACACATGCATACCTGGTATAACGGCTATACACTGGTAGTATGCGTTACTTAGTACTTCCCAACCCCTTAAACAATCAACTTGTTACGCAACCAAGAGTCTTGCCTACTTTCCACGACACTGTTGAGTACATAACCTTGTAAGAGGCTGCACGAAAACTGGCTCTAGAAAATATTCATGCTGGCACCAGAGCAACCCTCATTCGTAAACGTAGCAAACAATGGCGTGCATCTCCTTGTCATAGATAGGGCTATACCTGGTGCGCGCAGTGCGTAAATACGCCGTGGAAACAAATCTAAAGAAGAGGAAATAGGTACGATTACGTACGGCATTGTAACACAGCGAACAACAGAGAGCGAGTTGAACCCTGTATCTTACCACGGTCGAAATTCTTCGCCGTGATACCAACTACGTGCTCAGTGTGTTCAAGCTACTGGTGGTTGCTTGCACCGAGTATGTAAGTCGCTGAGAGGAGCAACACGATTGATTCTAGGACTATAGGGGGGTGGGGGTGGGAGGGAGGAACAAGAGGAAGATAGTAGGACTTTTGAGAAAATCAATAATATGCCAGACATGTCGATGACATGTTTGGACGGATAGTTATCATGGAGAATGGGAAGAGTTCTGTGCCGCTTATTCGGATACCCACCGAAAACACACGAGTGACGCAGATCAGCCGTTAAGAGGAGTCGATCGAGCTTGGGAAAGTAGATTGAAAAAGTGGGCGGGGGGGACGGGGGGCTCCCCTGCAATGGAATAATACAACAAGCAGAGAGTGAAGTGTAGTCGAACCGCGGATCAATAAGAAAATAGATCGTAAGAAAGGGGGGAAGGGGGGGGTGCAAAAACACGGGGGGGGGGTGCTCCTATACCCCTCCCTCCCGAGCGATCCTTAGCAGGATGCAGCTCACCCTTCATGCGACTCGCCGAACACCTCACGGCGCTTCGCGTTCGGTGAAAGAAAATGTCTACCTTGTCAGTGAAAACCCGACGTGCTCCATCCGGGCATTTTAGGGGTGCGAAGGTCTATGGTCACACGACCACGGCCATGCATGACATGGTGTACCCCCCCCCTCCCCGCGCCCGGCAGTGGAACGATGCCACAACCCAGAGAGTGACGTGTAGCCAAATCGAGTAGAAATAGTGAAAAACGCCATAGATAGATAGGAGGGGGGGGGGGGGGGGGGGTTGGGGGAGGATAGGAGGCGGGGGAGTACGCTGCTACGGTATAATTGCCCAACAAGAAATGGACATTGTCAGATGGGAATATCTAACGCAGCATAACATGGTTTTATAACACCCGAGAAAAAAGAGCAACACTCCTGGGTGCACTGCCGACGGGAGTGAAAAGAGGACATACCCCACGCATTTGGTTGATAAGCGTCACCCCGCGGTAGGGTTTAGCTCTTCAGGGTCTACGCGTCTCTGACCGGTTGAGCTCCGCAAATGACCAACTGCCGGTTAGAGTGATATCAATACATACTGGAAAAATATTTGTTTTCGGACTAGAGCATAGAAGTCTTGGGTGACTCTTGTGCGAACGAACCCCCCACGAAGTCATGCTCCGGCTGAGATATTGGGCTCCTCACGTGAGGAGCTCAGGAAGTAAGCCACCGTCCCCACCGTGCTATTTTTCGCCTAAGGGGGTCAGGGCGAGAGGGTTGCGACAGCAGTAGTAGCTGTATTTGTCTCGTTCGACACGGTCACCCTCAACTGATGCGGTGCCCTCAGATTCTTGGGAGCTTGTTGTCGCATCAAGGCGATACGAGCACTGCTACCCGTTGTGGTACCGGCAGTGTTAGTAGAGACAGCAGTAGTAGTCACATAATAGACGTAGTAAATATGTGAACGTGTTGCCCGCTGAGCTATAACAGGGGTAAAAAAAAAGCTCGATCGATTACCCAGCCTAGGGTGATATACTTGTAACGCTCTCCCCCCATCTGAACTGCGGGATCTTTGGGGGCGCCGGTACCGTATACGGCCGTACGCTGACCTACCCGCTTCGGTAGTGAGATTCGGGCCCTTATCCTCGACGATGTCAAATAAATGTGAAGGTGTTGCCTACTACTGAGCTACGGGGGCAAAATATCGATCGAATACCTAGCCCAGGGTAATCCTTATAATAACGTTAACAAGCAGCAAAGTGGTAGTGGTCTCACGCACACACCACGCTCGCAAAGAGCACCGTTCGATTACGTTACGAGTAGCGCTGGTCGTCTTTCCCACGATTCTCTTCTTGTCGAGACCGGCCGGAGTATTCGTTCAAGAGAAACGCGACGTTGTGCCCCGATGAAAGATAATTATAACAATTAATATATCTATATTTTATTATTATTATTATTATTATTATTATTATTATTATTATTATTATTATTATTATTATTATTATTATTTATATATTATCGTACTTAAAACATACCTTCGAACTGCACTCCCCGAACCTCAATTACCATAATTGTAGCTTCTACAGTACGTACAGGTGTAACAGTTTATTCACTGATGCTACAAGGTAGCAGTTCACTACTCAAAACGGTGGCATCGCAGTGACTAAACGATTAGACCAATGCCACGGCATATAGGGAGGGTGGCTGATTTTCTGAGCTGCCTCATCCATATCTCACCCGAAACATGACTTTCGGAAGAAGTTTGTTCGCGCAACCCGACCAACATTTTACTGCGCTAATTATTAAATGTATGTAGTAAGAGTACATCATACTGCTAAGCTTAAGGTAGTTGCTCACTTGGAGAGCTTGACCGTTCAGAAAGATTTGCCTCAGAAGGCAAAAAAGTACAACCTCGACCGTGGGCTGAGTCGATACGACACAACATCTAGACTGGTAAAGGCGTAGAGGTGGTCGTCTCTATGTCGTGGTAATATTATTGCACCTTGTATGGTGAGTATGTACAATGCATCGGCCTTTGTGCTCATCCGCATTGATATATAGTTTAGAGTATTCGAGGTGTAACCACTCACTACTCTGTAGGCCGCCGGGGCGTCCCGTCACGAGTACACTGCATTGGCCTACTCGACGGTCCTTTTTTTCGACCTGCGGAACGGGCTGACCACACGACGATTCTTAACCCCTTTAGAACCGCAGTTCCGTTTTTGGGGACAAACCAGTCAAATTTCAAGTAGTTTGTCCCCAAAACGGGACTGCGGTTCTAAAGGGGGTTAATTGGATGCCACGCCTTTCGTTTTACTATAGGCTAAGAAGGCGAGCTACATGGGGAGGGGACAAGAAGGATCGTTTGTTCGTCGCTCGCACCATCGAATGATTGCAGCAGTATGATGAACAAACCGGGTGTACTTCGCGCGTACGCCATGCAGTTTTGAAGAGTCCTACATACGATGAACCTACGTATCATTCACGTCGTTTCTGCTGTGGTGTTGTTCTCTCACAGACAGCAGTACTACTATGGCCGGAAATATAATGACTTTTGAAGCACTTTAAAAAACCGAAGCGGTCCTTATATTTATGTCCAGTGTAGTATATCATATCCTGGTATCCCTCTGGCCAGAAAAAAAATCCCCGTCTGCACTCTTATTATTGTCATGTGATTAATCGAACGGGCGGGCAATAATAGAGAGACACGGCCAGAGAGACGCGAAAAAAACAGGGGTTTACCGCGTACGGGGGGGCATAGTAATCAGGACCCACAACAGACACCAAAACCTACATATTTCACGATTTTTACTGACCATAGTTGGTCCTGATTATTACTCTTCGTCTCCCGTAGTAGTAGAAACGACGACCGAAACAAGTGAACGAAGAAGTGTGCTGGTATTTACCGATCGTTTATCATGGGGGAACATACAGCTCTAACGGGGGGCCACATAGTTAACAGGACCAAATATTGTTAGTAAAAATGGTTAAACATATAGATTTTTATGCATACCATAGGTCCTGTTAACTATGGTCCCCCGTACTAGTAGTAATCGGAACGAGAGATATGGCGTGTGAACATAGGGGATAGAGGGATACATGTGTTTTCTGGGTCCATCGTGGGTTCTGATTATTAGCACCCCCCCGCCCCCCCCCCGTAAAGTTCGGTTGGAAGTGAGGAGAAGATGAATAGCCGATCGTAGACCAGTGTACGTTCCTTGGCGTGGTAGATATCTCAAAAGACTGTTCTTGGGGTACACGCATAGCTAAAGTAGTAGAGGTCGTGTTCTTGAGGAAAGGGCGAAGCTCACGTACGAGGCAAGATGGGTGCGATCCTATCAGACTCGCAACTTGACACAGCTGTTAATATCAAGAGACGTATCCGATGAATGTGGTAGTACCTACCCTGGTAAGCTAGAACATGCAGGAGAAGTATGGGAAGGGAACGCGAAGTTCGTAAAACAGTTGGAAACAGTTAGTAAAGATGGCAGCAGCTAAAATAACACCAAGATGCTCACGCACGACTTGGGATCCGATATAGTATCAAGAGCAGAACTGGGAATGCACTCACTCAACACTAATAGAGACACGAGAAAGTTGAAATGGTAGCAAGTATAAAGTAAGAAAACATACCAAAAAAGAGGTTGCCCGATTGAGCTATATGGGAGAAAGTAACAAAAGGCGACCTGGAATAAGGTGGGATAGCGTAGTTCATGAAGTATGGAAGGGTACAGGAGGAAACCAAGAAGATATGATATCCGCAGGGAAGGTTGGGAGGTACAAGGCAGAAGCAGAAGAAAGGACACAAAAATAAGGAAGAGGTTATAGCGCTAAGAAACAAGGTGACATCGGAAAAAGCACTCGAATATATACGGGGGGTTGAGAGAAGGAATAGGAAAGAAAACGTATTTGCACGGCCCCATGGACTTCGCGAAAACTCTGAAGCTGCGATTTCGTGTAGATGAGCTGGAGATGCCAGAAAAAAGAAATAGGTATACCAGTAAGTAGCCGGGAGGAGGAGGAAGAAGTAGATGCACAGATGTGCCCGTGTAGCAAAGCAATAGAGAGTAGAGCTCACATAGTAGGAGAATCTGAAATGTACGAGGAGGAACGGGATGTATGTGTCAGAAGAGGAGATGAGGGAAATGGACGAATGAGACATGGAGGAGTTTGACACACCAGACAGCAGCGAGAAAACAATTGCTGTCCTAGGAGATAGATGGTGGCCACAGGCGGCGAGACAAGAAGGGGGATAAAATTAGCAAAAAAAAAACTATGTGATACATGGAAACAATGTAATGAGCGCCCAAATGCTGGAGGTGTCTCTATTAGGATTAGAAACGGTGCCCCGTCTCGAAAGGGATGCGTGGTCAATGGTCTGATGATTGAGGCAAGCCACAAATGAGGACACCCCCCCCCCCCCCGCGCGTAGCTGTGTGAGCGCGCAGCGGTGCAAGCGTTCATAGTGACATGCTGCCTGCGCCCGCATGCTGCAGCTTCTTCTTCCATTTTAGCCGCGGCTCTGACGTGATCGCATCCTTCAACCAGGCAGTTGGCGATGCCGTGCGTAATCATTGTCATTTTTGGGGCGTCATTTTTTCTCCCTCTTTGGATTCTGTCTGCCCAAAAGATCATTAGCGCCCTAAGGCAGCGCCATGTATACCTCTCCCTTCCTTCTCAATCTGAATAGCACTCACTCAACGTACCATCCGCTGCTACTGTAAATCTGGCGCCCCCCTTCACCCCTTAAGCACGTATCCCCTACGTACGGATACACAGCTCTACTTGATACCTTTGCGAGTGCCTCTCTTCCCTTCTCTCTGTGGGCGCCAAGCAAACCCCTTCCCCCCCCTCCGAAAAAAAAAAAGAAAAAAAAGAGAAGAAAGAACAACTGCTCTCCTCTCGCAAGGTTGACGTTGTATCGTGGATTCTGCTGTCAAGCATCCCGGGCATGCAAAGGTTGACGTTTTCGTCTTCGCTCTGACGAAGAAGATACATCTACGTAGCACGTCGGAATAACAGCATGTATGTGGGTGCGCTGCATCTCATTTCTACCGGGTAGTGCCAAGTATAGTTCCAGTCTGATCGTAAATGTAAGGCACAGTTCGAAAAAGTTTGGCTACCTAGGTGTCCTTTATGTCTCCGGCCGGAGGGGTACCAATTACCAGGCACTTCCTTAGCTCCCTTTAAAACTGCGTCTATAATACGTACGTTTTCTGGGGGATAAAACTACTAGGAATCAGTATGTATCTCATGGATGGGGAGCTTTCTTTTTTTTCTTGCAGCAGTAGTGAATATTACGCTCATTTCAGCCATCGAGTACACGGTCCGCGAGGAACAACGTGTCCTCTTTGCGCTGGCCCTCCTTGTCGTCTCCCTCTTCGCTCCGCCCACGCGCTTGGCCCTGTCACCTCTGGCCGCTTGCTCGCCAGCATTCTCGATCGCTGGAGCCTGTCGAGGCCGTTCAGTGTCTTCGCCGGTAACCACCGCTGAGTTCGTTATCAAATCATAGGGGGGAAAGATGCGTTGTAGATCGCCACAGCAAGTCGGTCGGAACACAACGCGAAGGAAAAAGCGACAAGCGAAAAAAAAACGTAACGACGATGGGCACACCACGACCATCTCAAGGACATGCCTTGTCCAACAATCAAACGGGTGGGTGTAAATCGGATCTCATCCACCAAACCATCCACAATGTCTTCACCCTTCATTCGTTGCCGTCCGCCGCGACCAGTCCGGTACCGCGACTACTGTCTATCTAAGACGATGCCATAATGTGAAAGGGTCCTTCTCGCTAGGAACTCGCGCTTGGTGAAAAAATTGTAAACTGTCGTCAATTGTGTGCTTTACTTTAAGCCTTAACCTTTTTAAAGCTCGCTTCAGGTGGCGCTAAGGCTCAGGGATAAAACCCGCTACAAGGCGAAGAGTCCGACATGAGGCACATTTCAATGCTCATGTGGCGCAAAAAAGGCTCACGAATAAGGCCCGCAACAAGGCAAACGATCAGAGATGAGTCAGTTTTTTTTCAAGGCTCATGCAACTAACGATTTGGGGATGAACTACTTGGTTTTACAACGGAAGTGTTTGTTGCAGAACCGAACTGTTTTTGTTTATTTGCCTTCGTGGCGATTGCCGTGTCCAACCATTACGCCGTCAGACGGGAACTCCCAAAAGCGCACAGGTAGAAGGCAGTGAACGAAAACAAATCGGAGATACTGTAACGTTCTTTCGGAGATTTTTCGGTCGGACGGGCGGCGCGGATCTCTGCCTTCACATTTTCCATAGGATCTCCATCTTGGCGTAGCTAAAAAGTATGGCATGCCCTATACGGTATATAGGCGGCCGCGTGAATTAACCAATTACAGCTCTCTTCGCTCGTGCTGGTATTTTCTCATTTGCTATCCATCAACGTGCAGCATGCGCTTCAACGTCGTTCAGAGTAAAATAAGCAAACAAGGGGGACCAGAGAGGGAAGCATATTGTACCAGTCTTTACCGCTGTAGTTTCTGTCACGTTTCGTTCTTACCGTACACAAACCAACTTACCGTACACAAACCAAAACGGTCGAGAGTGGAAAACGCGCGTCTAACAGCACAACATTCAACGTTTGTTCCCTCTTACCTCGGCCTTATCCGCAGTCCTTCTCAATGGGCGTACTTTGCGTCCCATTGCTGTCATCTCAAACGGCTGCTGCTGCTTCTGCTGGACTTCTGCACCGTCTGTAACGACTCCTCCTCGGCCAAGCATCCCCCCCCTGCTGGAAAGCTGCTGCCCCCTGTCCGATCGACCAAGCCCCTTTCCCATCGACGACGTCTCCGCTTCGCTTCTGCCTCTTCTCGCCGCCGTCCGAGGCCTGGGCATGTAACCCTTGCCACTAGTTGATAATGGGTTGTTTTGGGCCGCTTCTATCGCTGCTCGAAATCGGTCGTGACGACCACAAGATGCAGGTCGAGAGCTTGTCTGAACGGAGCAGCGGCTTCCACGGTGGTAGTCGTCGTGATTTGCTCCAAACCCTCCTGCTACTTTGGCGTCGCAGCAGGTATTGGAGGCGTTACTACTCGCGGACTGCTCGATGTCCAGAAGAATGCGGATGTCGGCATCGTCCTCCAGGTTCCAGCTGTCGCGTCTTCGTATATCACAGGCACGCCGGTCAAGCAGCGATGATCGCTCCTGTTGTGTGGCAGAAAGCAAAAACATGAAAACGTTTCAAGTAGATGGAAACACACGTACATGTATAACCACGGAGCTTAGTTTTTGGTTGAGTTGACGTACTGGTGGCGGGATGTGTGACGAGTTCTTGCGTCTGCTCCGTCGATACCACGATAATGCGCAGCCGAGCGCAAGCTTAACTTTGGGCATGATCATCTTTAGAACGGCTTGCTGATGAGAGTCGCCGCACATACACTACATGGAAGAGGGGAAGGGGGGGAGGGGAAGGGGGGGGGGGGGGAGGAGATGTTTGGTTCGGGTATTGGGAACACACTTTTGATTGAAAGGGGGGGAGAGAAGAGGTCTGGTTTGGGTATCTGGCGGGACATGTACGTTGCGCATGCATGGCTTAATACGTGTCTGGGGCTGTTCCCTTTCTCGTACCATGTAAGTGTCGTCGAGCCAAGCGGTGGTGGTAGTCTCTCGTCTTCGTGCCCCCGCCGACCGCGCACGGCGTGGATTTCGTGAAACACCCGTCGTCGCAGGCGGTGTCGAATCCTTGACGCTACAGTCACCAGCGTCTGCCCTCTGAGGCAAGAGGCTGGGTGTGCTGCTCCAAGGGCCTTGCCTGCGGGGTTGAAACACGGTCCTACTCGGACACGCGACCGTCGTCGTGTCCCCCGAAAATGGCAGTTCGGTACGCGCCGTGGACTGTTTTAACCGTTCCTCCATATCCTTCTTGTCCCCAGCTTTGTTGTGCCGATTTCGAATTGTCTGTCGTATGAACTGGGAGGCGTTCTTCGGACCAGAGTCCCTTCGCCGCTTATTGACTGATGTTGTCCGGAACGCCTCCTTGTCTGCTGCGAGGCGGGCCTTGCTTGCGCTGGTTTCTAACCGAGTGGCTCTGGCTGTGAGAGTCTGCCGAAAATACGCGTGTTCATATAGCAAAACACAGCGTATCAAGATGGGTAATTCCATGCGCACTGATGACATACCTGGTATATAGCCGCATTAACTAACCCTTTCAGTGGGTTGAGACCCCAGGTAGAGCACTGCGAGCACAACACATGTAGTAATGCTGTCCAACCAGCCGGCTGTCATCGTACTGCTGTAAGCCACCCGGGGGGACAACCAGTGAAAATCGCCCAGAGTGGTCTATTAACAGTGGTTCAAGCCTCGCAACTACAGCAGCACTGAGAGACAAGTAGGTCGTGAGCTTGAAACGTGCCGCGCAGGATTTTGTCTTCTGGAAAACTTATCTTTGCCGTAAACGCCCATCATACAGTAGATCGTACCGTGTACGCACAAACCGACGCGAGTCGACGAGGAGGGGAGGCATTGCTGAACTCCTTTTTCTTTTTTTGCGCCCCGGAGAGCGAGATCCCCGCGATAAAAATGAAGGCATGTACCGTAGAGGGGAGGGGGGGGGTGCAGTCGATAGGAGATATGTACTCGATCTCATGCATGGCCGTAGTCGTATGACCATAGACCCTGGCATCCCTACAATGCCGGGACGGAGCATTTCGGGTTTTCACCGACCTGGCTGACATTGCTTGCACCAAGCGCGAAGCGCCGTGAGGTGTCTAGCGAGTCGCATGAAGCGTGAGCTGCATCCTACTAGGGGGGGGAGCAGGGGGGGTGCCCGCCATGTGACCCCAGATTTGAGTTGCGAAAGGGAGGGAGCTGGAGAAGTAGGGCAAAATATAGCAGATGGGGTTGGGGAAAAAATAATGAAAAAAGTACGACGTATAAGAGTGCTACTCGTATCAATACAAGCAACATACGACGTGCATACAACAGGTAGTAGTGTGAACGCGCACCAGTGCGTACCAGCAACACCATGGTGCGTAAGTGCTTTTTCTGTACTGCAGTACGAGTAGTTCGGACACTGCAAATTAAATAATAATAGGACGCCCAGCAGCCCATTTTCTTCGTGCAGCCGATATGTACGTGCGTAATCGATACCAGGTGCCGGCACCAGGTACCTTGGTGTTACTACTGTCTATGTCATCCGGCACGTCGTCGTCCGTACGCATCATAACGCGTGCCACATGCCATGCGCCGCGTACCACATGCCCATGTGCCACGTGCCACGTGGTACGACAGGTTTCTTTTCTTTTTTTTTTCGGGTGAAACATCCAAATGCTGAACGATGAACGCGGATTGTGAACGCAAACTACGGCGGATAAAGTAATAATAGTCAGTTTAGACGGTTGATAAATCATGTCCACAGCAGCAAGGTTCAACGACAATCACGCCGCAATAAGACCCGAACAATCAGGCGGCCCCTCGCTCAACCGAGCTGTACTCTTGATACCTGGTACTTGCTACAGTGCTGCTGTCGACGAATTCCGCAGCCTTGGACACGGAACGGTGTCACACCGAGTTCCACCACCCACCTTGGTGAGAAGCGACACAGCCATAAAACTGAGATCTGGAGTTGACTTGCACTTCCCCAGGCACCGAGCAAGGGATGCGAGGCGGTCAGGGTCCGTGCATTGCCCGATTTGTCTGCTTCCTGGGTCCTGACACATGATGATCGCCATAGCCCTCCACTCCCCAAGCCCCGGTGTTCGAAGCGAAGGTTTGCACTACTTGGACTCGGGAGTATGCCGTACTTTTGTAGTAACAGTAGTAGTGGTGGTGTATACCGTTGAGCACCCAACATGCGTCAGAAAATGGATTTCTGCAGGCAGGCAAAGCGGAGAGTAAGAGTACGCGGCAGACAGCAAAGTAGCAGGAGATAAGTAGATACCAGTACGAGTATCAGATATTGGTACGCAGGTACGCGTAGAAGATACGAAAGGTAACAAAATGGGCTCGACGGTTTCGCTTTTTGGTTTGTTTTATGTTCCTGTTCGACAATTACTTGTCCAAATGCGGCGAGATTATTTACGAGCACCCTAGCACCCCGCACACACCCCTGGAGCCCTGCACCCTGGTGGAGCGAGCATGGTCCAACACTGTGGGCAAGAGAGAGCCAGCGGAGCCGCCACTGCTTTTGGTCTTGGCAGCTCCTGCAAGAGGGCGGCATTGTAGGCCGGAACAACGCGGTCGTATGGCTGAGGATAATCATGCTCGGTTTCCAAGAGCGGGGCGCGACAGATTCAAGCGCGAAGCGAGTGGAGTTCGGCTTCCAAGACTCGTCTCCACCGTGATATCACTAGATCAAGAAGGCAACGGCGAGGTGATCGAACTTCACCCTCCTTACTATAAGTTGCTGCCGTGTATGTACGCGCGAGCCGGCCGCTTGGCAAGGCTGACACATACTTCCGGGACGGTGTCGATGATGCTCACGTGTTGCTCGGTGTCCCTGATTGATACTGGTACTCTTTTTGCCACCCCATGCACTGCATGCGCGTGTGTGTTGTCCGGAGAGGTGATAGTACCGGTATCGCCCAACCAACTGACGGTTAGAACGAACAAATGTTTGCTGAGATGTGTGTTGCGTTCAGTGCTTGGGTACTCGTACGTATCTACTCTATTGTTTTGGTGCTCTTGTTCACTCGTATCATATCATACTGTGTGACACCTCGTATCAATTTGACGAACTGGCATGATACCCTCTTTCCCCTTAATTTTACTCGCAGAATACTGCTGTCAAGTTAGAATCGTCTCCACACTTCGGTGCTGATGACGATGGACTGCTCGATGTATACAAGGAGGGGCTGAGCTCGGACTTCCGCCAGACCCCATGGAAGAAACCGTCGGAAGGTGGGGGGGGGGGGGGGGGTCTGACTACTGACGTGAGACCCCGAGATAGCCACCGAAACACATGATGCCTGCGGCAGAATCAACAGCCTACGAGCAGCCTGAGCACCCAGCAGTGCTGTACGGGTGGGGAGGGCCATGTTGCGACCGTGCCGTACGACTCCTTGCATCAACCATTGTGACGCTGACACCAATTTGTGTCACCCTCCTGCCACGCAGCAGTAGTGGCCGTTGCTACTCGTAGTCGTCCTTTGTTGTCGTCAACGTTTTTTTCCTCTGAAGTCCCAAGAGAGGTAAACACTGCCACACTTAGTGCACTGCACATAAGCCGGTGCATTCATTCTCCTCGTGCCCTTCACCTGGTACTGTACTGTATCGCAGTGAAAGTGTCACCGAGGGCTAACTAAAAATAGTAATAATACTTGTTCCGCTTGTGAGAATCTCCGGTACGAGCATGTATGGTATGTACCAGGTGGTCGAACCTCAAACCATTATTTTTACCGAAAAAAAATGATGAGGGTTCGCCTTATGATCGGGCCGTACACCAACGAGCAGGACGCAGCCGCCAACCGGCCGTCAACGTTCTAAGAGTATTGCATGCGATACGGGCGATACCGGCCTTCTGTTATCCATTTTAGCACTGCACTACTGTACGGAAACCTAATTTCGACTCATATTACCAGAGTTTTTTTTTTCCTACAATGGGAGTGCAGTCCCAAAGGAGCTTTACGAAAAATAACGGAATCGGGATACTGACCCTGGGGCTAAGATTTGCACTCGATAAACGGCGTATTCCCCAACGACTTTATAGCATAAACCGCTCCCGAGATCCGTACAATTTTGCTCCGAAACCTCAGGCTTTGAGTTGCTTGCGGGGCTCTTTCTTAGGAGAGGGCCGATACTGTTTGCGAGTACAATGTAAGCGCGAAGATCGCGGAGATGGGCAGCGTAAGCGCTATTAGTAGCTGCATCAAAGCACACTACCTACGACGTATTTATGGCCGTGCGACAAGTGCCCCTTACCTGGGTGCAGATGGAAAACGCGCCGCCCTTTGAAGTCCGGACGATAGTACGATCCATGACATCCCCTGGCGCCTCTCGGCCACCGTCGCTTCTCATTTGCAGATCTCGCTGCTAAGCACCGCGCATCAACGATGCACGCTAATGGGAACGGGGTGGTGTGCGGCGGCCCAGACAACAGTATGTTCCAAATGGGCGAAGGTAATACATCTCTAAATCTCCAAGTGGTGCGTAGGCCTTGACGTTTGTCGGGGTACCGGCGTCTTGGGCTGCCCCCAACCGAGCTTCCGATCACCGCTACGCACTGTCGCGTACCAGGTACCGGTATGCCCCCCAAGGTCTCTTTTGGTTTTCGATCAGACCCAACCTGTAGTATGGGTCATTGCTGCCGGCGTTTGTTTTGTTTGCGTGCTCCGTGTAATGCTGCGTGGCTGGAGATGGCCCTCACGGGCGTGCTGGACGAACAGCGGCGTCACTCTTTGGAGTGTGTTTCACGAGCGGGCAAAGCGAGTTGCTAATACAGAGGATCGCCTCAAGTGTACCACTTCGAGCGCAAGTGGAAGGGCTGATTGGTCTCCATGTTAGTGTCCGCTGTAAACGGTCCTTATGTTTACGCCCAGAGGGGTAGGGGGATGGGTCATGCCTTTAAAGGGTATGGCTTACTTTTGAGCTGGGTGAAAGTGGCTGAGACCCCACGGCGATACGAGGATGACGATAATAGCACGTGAAAATTATCGGGAAGTGGGTCGGAGATGTGGCTCTTCAACGACATCAGAGACATGGGGCTCGAATATACCCACCCCACGCCTCGTAAAATGACATCAAGGTGCCTGTTGAACAAGCTAAATTCGATGCAAATACTGAAAGAAGATGCCTCACGTAGAGGAGCCATCTTGTACCATGAGTGTTTTTTTTCCCCCGTGGTGCCATGTCACCTAACGTGGGGAGTTGTACCGATGGTAGTCACGGTTCGACGGCCAAGTCCTTAATGAGTTGGCGTCTGTACCGGTACATACGCTGTGGGAAGCGAGTGTCGCCGCACGAAGAGCATGCGCGCACTCGCACGTGCGGGGGGGGGGGGGGAGGAGTCGTTCCTTAGTTTTTGTTTTTACAGTCGCTTGAATGCGCCCGTATGGATTGACTCTCGCACAGTCAAGCAGCCTGTAACTGTCTCGCGCGGCTTCCCCTATTTGCTTGTTTTTTTTTCTCGTCCCGTGCTTTTGTTTCTCGCGCACTCTACGGCACTGCAGGCGTGGGGCTGTACTTCGTTTTCGTTCGTCGAATGATAGCGTTTTCCGTCGCCGCCACGGTGCTGACACTGCCGCATCTTCTGATGTGCCTGTTCGGGGACAGTTTGACCCGCGCAGAATTGGACCCGTTGAGGCTACTGACATTCGCAGCGGGAAACCACAGGTGGGGGAAGGCTCGGGTAGGCCACATTCCGAACCGCTGCAACGGAGAGGGCACGTGGTACCAAGTACTCCGAAAAACGTAACCACGCCTGTCGGAAAACAAACCCTACAATAGTAAGCATGCGAGTCCTTGGTGGTTGGCTCGTATACGAAGCACATACCAGGTAGTTAATGAGGCGACTCAAGAACGCGTGGAGGCCGAGTTTCGCGGCGTGGTTTACTGCTCTGTCTTCTCTCCAGCACCCACGTATCATTTTATTTGGCCGCGATTTTTCGCCGACTCTGGACTTGTTGTTAGTTGGATCGCCGATCAGGCACAACCGCCAGGCATTTCCGTTGCTGACAATCCCTACGTATGCGGCCGGTTTTCGCGTCGGCCGTAAAATGAACAGATTCGAAATTTTGACTCGTACCGATGGACCCTTGCAAGTACTACATGAAACTGCTGCAAAGCTGCTGACATGGTTTCGGCGTTCCTACGCACCCAACACCCGAAAGATACTCTCTATCTCTACACGTCTTCGTTCGTTCGTTCGTTCGTTCGGTCTGCAAAGGCTCGCCAACGTTTCGGACCCGACGTCGACGGACTTTCACCCTTGCGAGGGGGGGGGAAATGAAACGGTGAATGCCATTTTCTCGGGAGGCGGAGCAACATGCGACGATCAGTTTTTGAGACTGTTTGAAGAACCCGAGGTGCTGCTCACAGCCAAGAACGGCTCTTACCTGATCATGGTAAGTTCTCCAAGAACAATCGCCTCGTCTGGTGCGTCGGAGGTTCTGTTTCTACCGTTTGTCGGGGTGGCGGGTCCGCGAAAGAGCTAGCTCTCTGGCTGACCGCAAAAAAAATCGAGTGCAACAAAATTAAGAAGATTGATGCGCGCGCCGTCGTAGACCGGTGTTGAAAAAGGCGCACATTTATTTTTGTTTTTTTCTAAGCCGACCCCGCCCGCAGTACACAGCTCAGCAGTGTTTCGGTAGAGCACGAACCACTCCTCTACTCCTCCACTGCCCCCCTGCATGTGTTCGGGCATATGTACTCGTGAACGCTTGGAATACCTCTATGATACGTACGCAATGATCGAGACTGAACAATGCGAACAATGAGTTTTTCAACCCACTCACGTCAAACCAGAGCGACCGGCAGCAAGTATTGAAGGTGAACATTTTTCGGGCAAATATTTTCTACGATACGTAAGGGTGGCACTTTTGTTTGCCTTGCAAGGCAACTTTTTTTTACTGATAGAGCGGGGGGGGGGTCTGCTCAGTAAAAACAACTAAACTACCCAACACCGTTCGTCTTTTTACGATGATCGTTTTTGCTGTGACAGACCTAGTTGGCCATGGGATGGGAGTGCTCACCGTGTTTAATTAAGCG
Organism: Nereocystis luetkeana; assembly: GCA_031213475.1. Taxonomy (NCBI): domain Eukaryota; class Phaeophyceae; order Laminariales; family Laminariaceae; genus Nereocystis; species Nereocystis luetkeana. Next base: position 1,225,039 of record JARUPZ010000030.1, on the reverse strand, counting down.
CGCATTTTTATGTTCTTATTGTTTGATTTAGTGAGATACTGTTGTAATACAGCAGCTCGTCAAGTGAGCGAAGAGCTTCAGAAAAACATTGCAGGTGTGCACCCTCTTAATCATCCAACACCATCGTTGCTGCGCGGCCGGGGATGGAATCCATACCGACATCGTCTGACCCTTGCGTCTACACACATGGTAGCGATGGAACATTCGCCATTCTCACGCTGTGCGTTGGCGATATCCGGATCAGTGGAGGCAGCTGTGAAGCAGTCAAGCGGTTGAAGAAGGCGCTTGTGGACCGCTTTGCCATGACGGACATGGGCGAAGTTAGCCTCATTCTCGGCATGAATGTGACCAAAAACTACAAAGAGGGCACGTTGACCACTACGCGAAAAGACTACGTCCAGAATATTCCAGAAAGGTATGGGATGCCGGACTGAAACTCCGTTCACACACCGGGATACCGACCAGAATTGTCCGAGGAACAGCCGGAAGATAAGCTACTCGAAGGTCAAGGAGTCAAACTCCACCAAGCCATCGTGGGATCAACCAACTAACAGGTGTAGTGCCGCGGCACGTCGCCGAAGCGGTTCAGCACATAGTCGAAGACCGACTGGGAGAACTGCGCGCCTCGGTCATGCGGAGCCTGGAAACTGAGTACACTCTCGTAAAAAAGTGAGCGCATGCCAGGTACGCTGAATGAATACGTGAGCGTGATAAGATACTGTATATAGTTCGGAGGGTGTAGACAGAAAGTCGAACCGCCGGAGTAGAAAAATAATGTGTGATACTGTACTGCATACAATAGGTACTTCGTGTACCTGTTTCCTACCAACGCTGGTGACCGTTGGCCATGATCAGCTCTTTAGTAAAGCTCCTACTGTTTCCAACGAGTGCTGGTGATCGTTGGAAACAGTAGAAGCTTTACTAGAGCTGATCATGGCCAACGGTCACCAGCGCTTGTAGGAAACAGGTACGCGAAGTACCTATTGTATGCAGTACAGTATCACACATTATTTATCTACTCGGGCGGTTCAATTTTCTGTCTACACCCTCCGAAGTATACATCTTATCACGTTCACGTATTCATACTACATACCAGGAATGCGCTCACTTTTTTACGAGAGTGTACTCAGTTTCCAGGCTCCGCATGACCGAGGCGCGCAGTTCTCCCAGTCGGTCTTCGACTATGTGCTGAACCGCTTCGGCACGTCTGCACTACACCTGTTAGTTGGTTGATCCCACGATGGCTTGGTGGAGTTTGACTCCTTGACCTTCGACCTTCGAGTAGCTTATCTTCCGGCTGTTCCTCGGACAATTCTGGTCGGTATCCCGGTGTGTGAACGGAGTTTCAGTCCGGCATCCCATACCTTTCTGGAATATTCTGGACGTAGTCTTTTCGCGTAGTGGTCAACGTGCCCTCTTTGTAGTTTTTGGTCACATTCATGCCGAGAATGAGGCTAACTTCGCCCATGTCCGTCATGGCAAAGCGGTCCACAAGCGCCTTCTTCAACCGCTTGACTGCTTCACAGCTGCCTCCACTGATCCGGATATCGCCAACGCACAGCGTGAGAATGGCGAATGTTCCATCACTGCCATGCGTGTAGACGCAAGGGTCAGACGATGTCGGTATGGATCCCATCCCCGGCCGCGCAGCAACGATGGCGTCGTGCCACAGAGCGGGCGATTGGGACGGGCCATACAAACTGCGCTTGAGTTTCATGCCCATGGGTTTCCCGGTCTTCGCGTCATTTGCATCGTGTCCAGGAGCCGCGTGGACGAACACGTCGTCTTTTATTGTACTCTGGGGAGACGCAACCTGTACATCGATCTGGTAGACGGGCCAGTCGTGCTGACACGCTATCGCTAGCCGTACGCGCTGGCCACCGACACGGCATACCGGTGCAAACGTTTTGCCGTAGTCGATGCCGGCTTCTTGGGTGTAGCCTTGTATCACTAGTCGCGCCTTCTTCTTGACCACAAACCTCGAGCCGATAATTTTGTGTCCCTTGTGTACACTGGCGATGGGTGCCAGGTCGTATACGTCGTGGCCCGTTCGGCCAGTCATCTCCTTTTCGACTGCTGTTTGTCAATCCGTACGCTGCGGGCATTTGATGGCATCCGCGTAGCTGGTCGGGATCCTGATTTTGGCCTTCGTGTCTTGGGAGGTGTGGTCGATAACGCCGTCGAGGTAGGCGTCCTGTTCGGTGTAGTCGACCTCCTTGTCTTGCGGAAGCAGAGCATGGGATGGGGCTAGATCAACTGGGAACGAACAGAGACCCACATCGTCGTTCAGTTGCTGCAGAGGCATCTCGATGTTATTCTTGCTCGGATGGGGGTTTCCTGGCTGATTGGCGGTGGAGATGCCCCAAGTAACTGCATCTGAGGAAGAGAAGATATGGCGATTTAGTTCTGACATGACCATGCTGGGGAAACCTACGTCATAATTATTATCAGCCTTGTCGGTGATGACGCCAGGTATAAGGCCAGTGGCGGTGCCCGGCAGTATCTGTTTGCTGGCTGCTCGTATTGGTTTCGGCGTCTTGAGTACGGCATAGTTCAGCATTTTCTCCTTGAGCTCGGGTATTAATTCATCATCTACAAAGTGCTCCGTAGCACCGCTGTCTACCAGCAAGGTGATCTCGCTGTCGTTAGGCAGGAAGGTCCGACCATCGGATAAGGCCATCCACATGAAGCCGCCCTCGAAGTTGAATTCCTTGCTGAGATCGAGATCGTTGTTCCTACCAGCCGTGAGATCAGCGTTCGAGTTGAGGGTAGTGGTCGTGTGAGATGTCCCCTCTTGCGGGCGTGGAGCACTCTGCTGGTAGCAGTCGACATCGTTATGAGTCATGGAAATATAAATGGAACACCAGTTATTTCCGGTGTTGCCTTCCAGCCCAGTCTTGCCCTTTTCTAAGGCAGGTTTTTGTTCTTTCTATCCTTAGTGAACAAGCGCAGCCCCTCTGGTAGTGTGCCGGCTTGTTGCTGTAACGGCAAACCACTTGGTTGGGGTCGGACTTGGGCTCAGCCGACAATGGCCGCACCGCGGCCAGTTATCTTTCCGTCGTTAGCGTGCCTTCGTGACAGGTTATCGAGGTATAGGTGCCTCATGGTGCTCTGGATCTGACTGAGATTAAAAGAAGGGTCGGGTTACATATTGAGTTTGATGCCCTTGGAGTTGCCCGTCAGGCCTTGGACCATGATGTCCTTAAACTTCCTGTCCGCAATAGGTTCTCCCATGTTCTCCACTTGGTCCCGAAGGAGGGAGGCGCGGAGGGAGTACTCGTCCGTATCTTGCCCGGGCTTCATGGCCGTGGCCACGAGTTCCGCAGATTTGCATCGATTAGTCTCATCTGTAGCGGGCATATACTTGGAGTGTAGCTCCTGCCATGCCTTCTGGCCATGGCCACGGGTTCCGGTCGTTCCCTTTCTGTGCTTGCGCACGAGGTAGGATGCTGGTTTCTCCGCCATCAAGGAAAAAAACGGCGAACACTTCATGGTCAGCGCGATCGTACGTAGCCTGGCGTTGGGTAAGTGGAGCCTCTTCGGTGGATGTCTGCTCGGTCGGCCTGATCTGTCCTTACATGACGTTGTGAATGCCCGGGCGGGATATGCTCAGCATGAGGCTAGTTTTCTCGTACCAGGTCTCGAAGAGCGTGGGGTCTTTCCCACTGAACAGATTCAGTCCCCTCGTGGGATTAGTGACATTGCCGTTATTGCTTGGTGTTTCCATCATGGTCACTTCTCGTTGTTCAAGTTGAAGTACGTGGGGTACCTTGGTGTTTTCGGTTGTAGGCTCTAAGCTTCTGTTCGTCATCTTTGCTGCGTCAGTCTTAGTCCGCTTGAAGTACGTGGAGTACCTTGTTGTTTTCGGTTGTGGGTTCTTAGTTTCTGTTCGTCATCTTGCTGCGTCAGTCTTAGTCCCGCCTTCCGTGCGCTCGTGGTGTGGCGTACGTGGTCTTTTATGCGGCAACCCGCAGCGTGCCGCTATACGTCAGCGCGTTGCGTGGGGTACGTTTTCTTCTGCGGCAACTGGCGGCGTTCCGTAGTACGTTAGCCCGAGGCGTGGCGTACTTGGCCTTATGTGGCAACCCAAGGCGTTCCGAAGTACGTCACCCTGTGGCGTGGTGCGTTTTGTTTCCTTTGCGGCAACCCTCGGCGTTCCGAAATACGCCAGCCTGTGGCGTGGCGTACGTTTTCTAAATCTGCGGCAACCTTAGGGTTCCGCAATACGTCGGTCTGTGGCGTACTTTGTCTTTTGCGACCGCCGCCCGTAGGGTGCAGCAGGTGGTGTCTTTGTTCTTCGTGAATCGGCCACGTATCAAGAACGAATCTGGGCTTCAAATAGGTTGCCCATCAATCAATAAAAAAATCAGATCGAATCAGCTCGAAATAGTATGGTTTCGGTGCAATTTAGCAAGTAACAATCCTATAGGGCTACGAGGGCACTCGAAGTCTCGAGAAAGCAATCCTGCTCGATTTCGATTGGGTGTCGCTCTTTCGACAAGCGGTACGAGGCTATCCCGCCTTGCGGGCTTCGAAACAGCAGAAGCAGAGTTACTTCTTCAAGGAAGCGGCAAGTTTCACGCACGTGTGTGTTGGCCCACTCTTCAAGCCGTAGCACTCTTCGCTTACCACATATTTCTTAGTTTACCTGCATTTGAGAAGAAGCGAGTACTTGAGCCGCTGACGACGAGTACCGGTCGAAGCGTTGGTCCCTGGAGATGTGATCACCGGCAAATCCAGCAGCCATCACAGGGGTGGCTCGTTGCAGGTACGGGGAGGGTATTCTGACGCAGTCCGGTGCTTCCCCCAGTGCCGTGCGCTAGCGCGTGGACGAGGCTCATAACCTCTTAATACCCAGGTCGTCTGGTGATGACTGTACTCAAGTCTTACTACTGGGACTGGTCTCACACGCATGACAGATGAAGGTCTTTAGAGGCTAGCGCGAGGAGCTCCGGTTAGATAGCCCTGGCTGCACTGGTGATGAAGATGTGTAAGACGATGGTATCTTAATTGATACTTGTCGCTCTTGGGGCTTGTTGATGGCCTATCATGGTGAACTGCCAAGAGTTCAGATGAAGGGGGGTGAAGAAAAGTGGCATCGCAGGGGGGTTGCGCACTCGTTCTCGTCCCACGTGACTGCCTACATATCTCGCTGCAACTAGCGCTATACCATTAACTGTCAATTCAAACGACGTAGCGGCGCAAAATAATTGGTCATCGAACCGTAACTTCGCTACAATTGGTTCGTCGAACCGGAACTTACAGGTCTAGACGTGCACCAAGATACGCACACTGCATATACGTATGGCATATCAGTATACGGTATAACTCGTCATATCGCTGCTGCAGAGCATCGCTACAATATGATACCATCTCATACAGAGTGTATTCATTCCTTGACACGAGCAGTCCCACTTACTATAATATACTGCTCGCTACTATCAGGCAGGTACGTACTGCTGCAGAGTATTGACACAATCTACGATCCTACCGCATAGGAGTAATCTAACACACCACTCTGCCGACTATATAGCATGCGTCGGATGGCGTATGTATGCAGGGACAGGTTGCTCGCTGTTGGTGGCGATGACATGCGTATTACACTCCGAACCCCCCTTTTCCGTGTTTTTTTTCCCGGAACAGGCCTGCGACGTGCTGTGTTGCATTTTGTTCACCATTGTTTACTGGAGGGTTGCGCACGAGATCGTCCAGTTCGAACAGCGGGCGGAAAAGGAGAACGTCACGCCCGCCGACTACAGTGTGGAGGTTAGGGGGATCCCGGAAGACGCCAACGACGAGGCGAGGGACTGCAGTGACACGCGGCTATATGCTGCAGTGACCGCTCGCTCGCTTGCTTGATTTTGATCTTGTTGTCCAAGCAAATAGAAAAAAAAAGATCACCGAAGTATTATTTTCTTGTTATGTTGTTTTTCTTTGCACCCCGCACGACCGTCTTCGATATTGTTTCACGGTGGCTCTAAAGCCATTGAGAACATGAAGTCAGCACGTGTCGAAACCGCCGGGACTGTTATCGCAGTGGAGGACGTGCCGAGGGCAGTGATACCTGCGTACGTTTAGTTCTTGCAGCGCGTTCTTTTTTAACGCGAAACTTGCATCCGGCGACGATATCATTCGTTTGGCATTCCCCAGTCGTGGGGTATGCTACACAAAGTCAACGCTGAGCGCCGCTTTAAAGAGCAAAACACACCACACGGCACCTTGTCACGTCCTACAAAATACGCGCATCAACTGGTCGCCGGCAAAGAGAGGAGGAACCGACTTTCCAAACGCGCCGGCCAGCTCTTTTTCCCACCTAGCGTCTGGCGTGTGCAAAACCCACGGCCTCGCTTTTGGGCGTAGGGTCAAGCTACTGTCTCTTAAATATAGCTTTCTTTTGTCTCTTCAAGCGCACGTTCAACCCTTTTACTCTGACATAGCTCACCCCATCGAGCAGGAGGTGATTCGACACTTCTCTGAGCTGTTTCGCTTGGATAAGCCGGGGTGGACGCATCCCGGGTGGGGGTGGGGATCGTTCGGGAAGAAGACGGCGGACATGCCCGAAGACGTGACCGACTGTGCCGGCGTGTCCATCGGGGCAAGTCTTAAGCCCGTCAAGTCCACCTCGCACTCGAGGTCAGTGGACAACTCTTTTCGGGGAGAAGAACAAACAAGAGCGATTGGGCGGCGGCGGCGGCGGGGGGGGGGGGGGGGGGTGTACTCATTATCATACATGGCCTTAGTCGTATGATTAGGGAGGGGGGGAGGGTTGCTTCGGGGAGGGGAGGGGGGAGAGGGGGGGAAGGGTATTCATGCCATGCATGGCCGTAGTCGTAGTCGTACGACCATGCTTGGAGGGGGTGGGGGAGGGGGATCTTTTTGAGAGGGGGCAGGGGACAATTTCTGTGGCGGTCGTAGAAGGGGGTAGTTACTTGGGGGGGAGGTTTTGGGAGAGGGGAATAGGTTACGTACTTGCTCTCGCCTATCCTGGCGGAGGTATTCAAGCAAGACAGGGCCCTAAAACGGGGTGGTGATGATGACCTTCTCGGTTCAGTGTCGGCGGCGGTGGCAGTGGTGAACAACGCGCAATGCTACAGTCTTGGACGCCGTCAGTGCGGGGTAGACGATGCGGTGGTTCGGTGTCCTGCTTTGAGCATATGTTTGGAGGCGGCGGCAGTGCAGCAAAAATGAGCTTGTCCATGCGCAGTACGTACGCGCCGACGGAGTGTTTTGTGCGGCGAGGCCATGCGTAACCAATGCAAACAAAGTATCCGACTCTGAATTGAAGGAATATACTGGTGTCTCCGACACGTGCGGGGGGGGGGATGGGGAAGGCGAAAGGGATTTTTCTCCTTTGGCGAATATACATTTTTTACGCTCAATCGACGAATAACGAATGTGAAACCCTGCTCTGGACGTTGGTTTTTATGTTGAAGATGAATCGGTCATCCACAATAAAAAAAAACAACAGTGCGCAAAAAAACGCCCCCCCCTCGCCTTGTTCGTCACTGGTGCACAAGATTTGACCACATCTGCCACGGCACCTGGTTGGCGGAGTGTGCCCTGGCTCATCCGGAGGGCGACTTCATTCGGCAGGCGAGACGTCGCAACGACTGTCATGCTACTTTTCTGGAGTGGGTTTAGCGGAAGTTGTTGGTCTAGTAGAAACTGCATATTCCTCTTTATAGCATACCTCTCTCCCCGCGAATCCAGTCCCCCGCGCTGCGAAGGGTGAACGTTTCCTCGCGTGCTACGTACGAAGTGTTTCCAGCTTTTTCAGGCGCTGTATGAGGCGGCCGCTGTGCCTGGCGCTTGGTGGCGGGCAACCGCGAGTGCCCACACGGCTTGCTGCCGCAGACCATGGGATTGGTAACTCTCTGCCCACGGCATATACAGACCACGCGCGAGTCCCCGTTCGGAGCAGCAAGAAGCTTACGAAGAGGCGTCTGCGACGAGCACGAAGTGCGCCCCCGACACCAGCCGCTACGCAAGCGTAGGATCTTCGTACCGTATTTGCGTTGTGCAGGTGCCGTACAGTCGCATAATATTATTAAGCAAGCATCCTCCTTTTTGGACGACGGAGACAGACATGCTTCCAGCGGTCGAAGTGGGCTTTGCGGCACCCAAAAATACTGCGAATCTGGACGCAACGATGAGGAGCATTTGTACATTATAATGGAGAAGGATCGTTCCTTATATTGACAGACACCCAGAGTGGTAAAAAGTTGGGAGCAATCTTGTGCAAGTGCTCCTACAGTACCTCCTACGCCTTGACTTTTTTGTAGTCTCGTCTACCAGGTATTAAATAGTGGGAGAGCCGTCCTCGGAGCCTCTCAACTCCGCATCGTGGCACCTGTCTGTCAGTCTGTCTGTCTGCCTGTCCGTCTGTCTGTCTGTCTGTCTGTCTGTCTGTCTGTTTTCTGTTTTTTGTTGTTTTCAAAGGTTTCTACCTTCGTCTTTCACCCAGTCGCCCAGCGACCCCACCGACGATGATGACGCTACGCTACGCTACGCTACGCTAACGTAGCCTACACCCCCCACTTTGGCGTACCATACTGTACCTTTTCGACCTTTTCAGGCCAGAAAAATGACGGCGATGAGCGAAAATATCCTGGAGGCGCGGGCCATGGTGAAGAAGGTGCGATGTGCCCCCAAGACGAGACTCAGGAGGCGACAGCTCCGTAACGCGGAAGAAAATCTGGCGACCCTCCGGGAGGCGCTCGAACGCGGCGCACGAGAGGTATATACATACTGAAGTATATATAGAGGCGTTCTACGATAGAGGTTCACCCTACGTTTTCTGAGGCTCCTCACTTGAAGAGCTCCATACCTCACACGAAAACTGATTTCAGCAGAAATCAAAATGTATCTCGGTGATTAACCCCACGGCCCAAGTATACCAACACCTTCTTTTTCGAAACAAGATTGGCATTCCGACGATTTTGGGTTAAGGAGCCCTGCCATTCAGAAGCGTTATAGCGGAACTGTGCTACCTCTATCGTAGAACGAGTCTATATATATATGCTTAATGCGAAGTCAGAGCGCCGCTGGCTAAACTGTGCCGGCTGCATTTTAAGTACTTGCTTTTCACATCGGCGTCCTCTCCTTCGTACGATTCACGTGTCGCGCGTGCTACGCGCTCGTGAACCCGTTTCCGAGTTCATCGAGCTGGAAACACAAAAACGAAAAACGGCATTGTGTTTCGACGGGCGTTTTTTTTTCAGCAACATGCTGAATACACAGGGGTGTTTATGGCCGAGTTTACGAAGACGGGCGACTGACGTCACCAACAATCTCGGAGAGCTGCACACAGCGACAGCAACCTTTGTTGTAGGTCCAGCGTACAGCAGTACTAATGCTGTCAGTTATTTGCTCAGTAGTTCATGCGATATTCCCGGGATGTGTGAAGCGTGGTGCGCTCACTTGTCGTTTTTTTGTTTTTTTTTTCCGGCCTACGAACACCAGTGCTCGGCGGCGGCGGGGGGGTTACCGAGACTTGGTGTGGAGTCGCAAATCCAGCCCCCGATTTTAAAAAGGAGTCATGGACGACCAAGGTCCATGGCACCGACCGACGTCTACTCTAGGTCTAGAGAAAATGCATGCTACGGTAGGGTGGGCCTATATTTTTATGAGGCTCCTGCTACTTGAGGAGATATCTCTACATCCTCACCTGATCAGAAACATTGAAAAGGGCCAAACCCAAACAGCAAAACCCCATAGCCAAGTTACGTCCACGAAGCAATATCGCAAAGACAAGTTTTTTTTTTCCGTTTTGTTGTTCTGTTTTTTTTTTAATTTTGTTTTGATGATCACTTTACTTCTCAGCTTCTGGACAAAAGCCGTGGTCACCGGTATGTTGTCCCTTCCCCCCCCCCCCCCCCGAGAAAACGATCGCTATCCTAGGAGATAGATGGTGGCCACAGGCGGCCAAACAGGATGGGGATAAGATTAGCAAAAATTTTCTATGTAATATATGGAAACAACGTAATGAGCGCCCAATTGTTGGAGGTGTCTCTATTAGGAGTAGGAACGGTGCTCCGTCTCGAAAGGGATGCGTGGTCAATGGTCAAATGACTAAGGCAAGCAACAAATGAGTACGCCCCCCCCCCTACCTATCGAGTACCCCCCCCCCCCCCCTACCGGTACGTGCCTTCACTTTTTTTATGGCTCGTAGGGTTCAGCATTCCCACGGCTCGTCGATTTTCTTTTCATCGAATGTGCTACTCCCTTCACACCCTCACGCTTTCCGCCCTGTAGCTCTACCTCCGTCGTACCCCGCGCAGGAAAAACTTATGTACGAGGTGCTCAGCACTCGCACCGCTCGATATACTTGGCGCCGAGAACGCAAACAAACACGCCGCCGTGCTACCAGCAGTGACGTTTTTCTCCCGCTCTCCCAAAACCACGCTCGTGAATCGCAGATGAAACCGCTCTCGCTACGTACGTACAGAGGGGGAAAAAAAAAGCGATGAAGCGCGCCATCATCGAACGCGACTTGTTCTCTTCCAGAGTAGAAGCGACTGGCGCAGCCCCCCTGCTATTAATGACAGCAGTCTGCACGCCAGAGCTCCATCGTTTTTGGAGTAGACGCGATCAACAGTTCTAAAAAGAAGGGGATCGAAATGTCCACAGCGTCGAATAGAGAATATCTGCTAAACTTGAACCATTATCTTGTCATCTACATCGTGTGCCTTGTAGATGGAAGCATACTATTAATAATGTCTGAGCTATTAATAGCATGAGTAATTACAGAAATTGGCGCCATATCGTAGTTTTTGTGAGTTTTTTGGCGTTTTTTTTGTGTTTTTTTTTGTGAATGTGACGAACGATATACTCGTTTTTGTTTCGTGCACGACATGACAGCACAACTCACCCCCCCCCCCCCCCCCCCCCCAACTCCCCCCCCCCCCCCTGCCTGCTCTTTTTCGCTCTCGAGCAGCTAAAATCGCGCGCGAAAACGTTCGAGAGTATCAGCTGGAAAACCTCGTCGGCGTTCGTCGTCTTCAACCACGAGACCTCGGTCATCCGCTGCCTGGCGGACTACGCGCGGTATCCGCTGTGGATGCAGCCGAGCAAGCTGAGGTTCAGGCAAACCCACAAAATACTTGTCAGGCGGGTGAGTCAGTCGCACAACGATAGAAAGGAAGCCCGTATTTTGCAAATACTACCGTGAGCATTGTTCAGCTCATACTCAGGCGAAAAACATCCATAACAATACTTGTCAGGCGGGTGAGTCAAGTCGCACGCACACAACAGCGTAAAACATGACGTCGATGTTTTTTCCACAACACTAACTACTGCATCGGAGGCATTGTCAAAAGCCCAAATTCAGGCAGAGCACCCCCTTTTTGTTTAATATGGCAGGCGCGGTGATTTCGTTGCACATTTTTTTTGTTAAAACACGACCAACGTACGTACCAAACATTTGTCTCTAGCCTCCATGACTTGAATGATTACCAGGTGTGCGCGATTGATTAATTCATTGATTTGGTTGTAGAATACCGTACGGAGGCGTTTTAGAAGGAAGAGCAGGGGGAGGAGGCGCGTAACACGGTACTCTCGCTGGTTTGCCACTTGTTGGGAGGTCTAGCTTTGGGGGCCTTTCTCCGAAGGTCGTTGGATGCCAACGAGGGAGGGAAGGGGGGGGCGGGGCGGGTGGGTGGCGTACTCACTTGTCGCTTGCCTTAGGGTCGATCTTAACGACGAGTGTTTTTTCAGTTTTTTTCGGTATTTTCCCGAAATTATTTCGGGAAAAGCCGAAAAACTTCACCCCCCCAAAAAGTCGCCTCGAAGTTTTTAGGGTTTTTCAGGAAATTTAGATACAAGGCCGTAGAGGATCGGGCAACCCCACCGCTCGAGCTGTGCCACCACTCGCGAACGCACAGACCTGACAGGGGTCGTTCCTAAGGTCACTCGCAAGTCATGGCCGAACGCAGAAGGCGCAATAGCTTTCTGGGCTCTCGTGGCCGAGTTCACAAGGTGACCGCACCGAGGTGGCCGACCGACTGAGCTCGGTGACAGCAATAGCAGAGATTTTGTCGCTTTGGGCAAGCGTTGGGCGTTGTTGCGTGACGAGTTGGTGATGGATTTCACTCCCCCAAGGCACCGTACGCATGGGTTCCGCGAGCGCAGCTGCTGTAGGGACGGTTCTGTGCCGGGTGGACGATTATTTCCCGAGCCAACGGAGGCACTTACTCGATAAGATTCAACCCTCGCTGAATTTGGTGAAATGCCGAAATTTCAGGAAAAAACGAAATACAAATAAATGTCGTTAAGACCGACCCTTCGCCATTTGACCATTGACCACGCACCCCTTTCGAGACGGAGGGAGGGGGGAGGGGAGTAACCATACTATAAATATGTACATTCATAGTAGCGTGCTACTACGGGGGGGGCACAGTAAATAGGACCTAGGGTACACACAAAAACCTATATATTTCTTTATTTTTACCAACAATATTTGGTCCTATTTACTATGGTCCCCCGCAATAGGAATAAGCCCGAAACAAAGGACGACCACTCAAGAAAAATGAGAGATATTTCTGGACCGGTCTGCAGTATAAACCGCAACAGCAGCAGGTCTATAGGTAGAATATGGAGCACGATTCCCCCCCGCACGTGACCTGCGTCGAAATCTCCCAAATGGGCGATGGTGGTGGTGGTGGTGGACGACGTGTATCTGTGCGTGTTTAACATGTTTGAGGTTGACGTGCCCTTCCTCCTCCTCCTCCTCCTCCTCCTCCTCCGCTGTACTTACCCTCCGATGGCAACCATATTTAGTTTCGTTTTTAGGGTGTTTTGAAAGCCACCACAGGGGTCTTCGGAGCCGCGCTACCCGCACCCCCGCACAGCGGTACCGTAGGGGTTTCCACTTTTGAGCCAAAGCATTTCTGATTGGCGGAGAAGCTCCTCGAATGAGGACGCGCGTTACAATACGTAGGGTTAGCGGCACATTTCGACCGTTTTGGGGTCAACACGTATTTCTGACTTGAAAAAAAGTTTTTTTTTTTTTTTGGTAAAAAATACCACCAGGGGTAATGACTTCTTGACCAACTTTGGTTGATTTTTTTTTTACTGTTTTGACTTCTTGATCAGTTTTGGTTTGTAAAATTCTGACTGTTTTTGGGTCGAAACATATTTATGACTTCGAAAAAGAAGAAAAAAAAAAAATATTTTTGGTAAAAAATACCGCCAGGGGTTATATGATTGTTTGACCAATTTTGATAAAAAATTTTTTTGACTGTTTCGGGCAGCTTTCTCAAATGAGGAACTACTATTATATTCATTATACTGTACCTTCTTAACCTCGTTTGTGTTTCGACGAAAAAAAACGGCACACCAGATATATACTTATATGTAGACCTACTGGTGTACGAGAAGGCTGTTTTTTTTTTTTTTTTCTCATCCCATTCATTATCTTCGCACATCTTCTTCTCTCTCCTTCCAACTCGTAACTCAGATCCGGGGTCACATAGCAGGCTCTTCTCCCCCCTTCCCGCTACGGTACGTGCCTTCATTTTTATCGCGAGAAGATTTCAGCATTTTCTTCCCTCGTCGACTCGCATCGAATTGTGCCTACCCACGCTGCAAGGCGCTCTCAACAATTGAATCCTTTTTTTATTTTTGCAAATAAAGTCAAAGTCCGACCCACCTGGGGCTCGAACCCAGGACTCAAACAAGTAGAATTCGAGGTTAACCACTTGAACCACCGGGGCGACTTATTTAGGCCATGGGGGCTAAGGGTACACTTTTCATAAACAAACCCGTTTTATCGAGTGAGGCTTACTATTCCGGGGGGACCATAGTAAATAGGACCTACGGCACACACAAAAACCTATATATTTACCTATTTTTACTAACAAAATTTGGTCCTATTTACTATGGTCGCCCTCAAGGGAGGATCCTGAAAACAAAACAAAAAAAACGAGATCTCTCCGAGGTGTTCAATATCTGCACATATTGCCAATATGTCCCAAAACAGAAGGACCATCTATACTTAGTATTCGTACACCTGGTACAAACGTGTCTTGTGTATCGGCACCGAGCGGTATTTTAGTAAAAACAAGGGTCTACGTGCGTACCTACGTCGTGCGTATATCTTTCGAAACCCTCGAGGGATTTTCGGCTTCGTTTTAATATTAGAAACAAGATACACCAGGTCATTCATGAAGAAAAATGTATGTTTTCTTGTTTTTGTTGTTAGGGATGGAATGGAAATTTAAGGGGGTTCCTTTCGCTTTTGTTGGTATGCCGCTTTCTCAAAAACGACAACGAAGTTCACGCATACATATATATACTCGGATGTATATATATAGTCATATACATATAGTATATGCCGAGCAGGGACCAAAGGCAGGTGCACCCCTCCTCGAGGTAGCATGCGTCCGAGGAGCCTACATACCCTCTACCTTCGGATCCGACGTTGCAGTTATTTTCACAGGTGTTTTTTTTTCGGTTCCGATATCTTCGTATCCCTCGTCCATGGGATTGTGCACCGGGAATGTTACAGCTTCGCGGTTGTTTATTTATTTAATTTCTCGTACCGCTCTGGGTGGACCATAATATAAGGACCGTTTATACATTAACATGAACACCAAGCGGTCCTTATGTATATTCAAGCAAAAAAAAAGGAGCCTCAGAGAATATAGGGTGCTCGCCCCGTCCCTGTTAGAGGCTCCAACGGTCTCCCGCTGGCGCGATGCCGCCTCGCGCCTATTGTTACGGGGGACCATAGTTAATAGGATCTATGGTATACACAAAAACATACCAGGTATATATTTACCTATTTTTACTAACAATATTTGGTCCTATTTGCTATGGTCCCCCGTAATAGTAGGTTCTTCTGAAACTGCGTGTCGGGCGTTGGTGGAAGACACAGCACTATTACGGGGGGCCATAGTTAATAGGACCTATGTTTCACATAAAAACCTCTATATTTAACCATTTTTACTAACAACATTTGGTTTTATTAACTATGGTCCCCCGTAATAGTAGCTAGTTCCTGTCGGTGACAAAAGTCGCTGGCAAAAATAATTTGTTCTTGGGCCATGGAGAAAAACGAGCCATGGGATCGGAGACAGCAGGAAGGGTTGCTTTTCCGGAAGTTATATTGCGTTTCGTACCGCAGCCCTGCCCGCATCTTCGTACCTAATATGTATGTAATAGCATTCGCTGACCCGAATATGTTGTCTGTTTTTTTGGGGGTTTTGTCGTTTTTTTGTGGGCCACACAAAGGCGCCGGAGGCCGGGAACATCCTGTGGGAGAACCTGGAGCTGACCGCGCGAGAGCGAGGGCGCCGCAAGACTTTGACGGTCTGGGTTACCGTCTTGCTTCTGGGAGTCAGCTTCGCTCTCTTGTACGCCAGCAACATCGCTGAGACTACCTTCAACTGGGCCGGTGAGGCAGTTGCCATGCATCGGTGACTCTTTTGAGGAGGGGAGGGGGGGGGGGGGGCGTACTCATCTGTTGCTTTCCTTAGTCATTTGACCATTGACCACGCATCCCTTTCGAGACGGAGCAGGGGGGGGGGGGGCGCGTATTCATTTGTTGGTTGTCTTACGTAGGTCACTTGACCATGGACCATGCACCCCTTTCGAGACGGAGCTTAAGGGAGGGCGTTATGTGGTTTGGGCACTTTACGTCTTCTTTCAGGCAAAGTTCTTAGTACGCAGCAGCCCGCACTTGTTTTATAGGGCGGTTGGATTCAATCCCCCCGCGATGCGATTTTTGCGTGGTGGCCACAGGCAGTCGTTTGCTTGGTGTTTCAACTCACCGCGCCGTCCGCATCGAACAGCCCTCCCCAGATGCCTCACGCGCCGCAAGCGGGTGGTGGTACCTCTACCAGACGTCTGGGACGAAAGTGGACTCGATGCTTTTTGCGCTTTCAGACAAAGCCCATCTTCTTTCTTCCCGCAGAGACAACTGTCCAGCAGAGTGTTGCAAGGGTGTGTCTCAGTAGGGTATTGTATACGGGTACCCGGGGTATTTTCGGTGGGCGTACTGAACTTGCCGAGGTGTCGGGTACCGGTATTTGAAGGTCGTACCGAACTTACCGAAGTGTCGGGTAACGGTACCGAGTTCGTACCGAACGTTACCGAAGTGTTCGGTATTCAAGGCATTGAGGCGGCCGTACCGAAACACTCCGGTAAAGTTCGGCAGGGTACTTTTCCGAGAAAATACTCCCGGTATGCTTACGGTGCGTACCCTTTGTGCCGAACATACCCTTGGGGGAATCTTCCATTGGTTTTTATGGGATATAGACTAGCAGTACGTAACAATACGTATAATATGTCATCCAAGGCCTCATCCACCCCATCCGCTTCCGTTAATTGGCTTGCAGCCTCCGCGAGCGAGGAGCGATGCCTCGTGACCATCCCGGCGGAGCACGGTCTCGAACCCGCGACACCGTACACCGGGAGCCTGGACCCGGGAGACACATGCGGGTCCAACGACATCTGGGTTACGCTGGAGGGGTCGCCGTACCAGGTGCACCACGGAAGGCAGAGGCCATCGCGCGCATCGCACACCCTCCCGCCGCAGCGATCAAAGCAGATACATCTCTGTTTCAATACGCCGCACAAATAATGCCTCGTCAGTATGATTGAAACCTCACATTCTTCGTGTATAGACCGGTGCCGCTATCCGCAGTACGGCACACAATCCCTTGAGCTTGTTCGAACTGCTCATTTTTTTAGCCTGCGGCTGTATGTACCCTTCTTCAGCGGTGCCCCCTCCGGGCACTATGTTTGGTGCCCCCCTGAAAATCATCGCGAGGAGCCCCTTTGTCACGGCGCGAACTCCCCTTTTTCTGTCTTTGCGCCGTATGTACAATAGTGCGGTGCGTATAGTCACGGCAGTTCAGTGCGCGAAGCTATCCCCGGTCAGGCGTTGTTTGTTCAAAAAGCGTGCTTTGCACAGGAGTGCCGTGAGGGGAGGGGGAGAAATAACTCTTCATATTCTGATTTGTCCGTGCTGCTAGATTCTCATGCCGAAAGGACAGTTCGGTGCTGAAATTTGTCTTCGGGAAAAGTACTATATATTTTTCTCGAGGATGCCATTGTATCCTCCCCACCCCGGGGGGTTTCGTTTTGGGGTCCCCGGCATGGGGGAGGGGTTTCCAACCATGTTGGAGGCGTTTTCCCTGCGGGATTTTGTTTTGTGTGCCTTGCGGGTAGGTGAGTCAGCATGCTATTACGGGGGACCATAGTTATCAGGACCTATGGTATACATAAAAACCTATATGTTTAACCATTTTTACTAACAATATTTGGTCCTGTTAACTATGGCCCCCCGTAATAGCATCCCCGAGTGCCGTTCGCACTCGCTCCCCCCCCCGGTGCTACGTAGACGCCAACGTTTGCCACCCACTCACCCACTGCTTCCTTGTGTTGCACCATGTCGTATCCTGAGCAGTCTGCCGGACAATCAAACTCCTGCGTGGAGCCGTGTGTGGACTCGAGCGATGCGACCAGCATCAACTGCGGAGACGGTGTCTCGTTCTCTCCTTGGGAGATCGCTACCTGCCTATGCAGGCAAGAAACGCGTATATATGATAGGATGTACGTACATTTTCGTCAAAAAATACGATGCTACTTGTATCGCGAAAGCGAATTTTATTCTGGAGACGTCGTCAACCCAACCTGCCCAAAATAAAAACATCACATCCCAGCGACTTCCAACCTGCATTTATTTGTCCTAGACATCAACAAGATGCTCATGCGGGGACCGGATTCGGTACAGCATGTAGATGATCAAAGACAGTTTTGCGTTTGATGTTTGTGACTCCGCCCGTCTTACGCACGTAAGAGCAAAACATCAGCTTTCGTTTTTTTTGCCGGTGGCTCAGCTCTCTCAGGTCGCATTTTACGTAGGAAAGTTTGGGCGCATTCCGAGGCAACATGTACGCACGCACGGCACGCACTCACAGCACAGCCCTCGATTAAATCTTATTTTCCCGTCTATTCTTCTTCGCGTCTTCGGGAGAAAAAAAAAGAATTGCCATTTTTTGCTGGCGCCAGAGGAAATAAGGGTTTCCAGTAATAATGCCTTTCAGGGGGAAAAAAAAAGCGGCGACGGCGACGGCGGGGGGGGGGGGGGGGGGGGGGAAGGTGTACTCGATCTCATGCATGGCACGCATGGCCGTAGTCGTATTGCCATAGACCCTCGCATCCCTACGATGCCGGGATGGAGCACGTCGGGTTTTCCCCGACCACGCAGACAGTGCTTGCACCAAGCTTTGCGAAGCGCCGTGAGGTGTGGGGCGGGTCGCATGAAGGGCGAGCAGCATCCTACTGAAAACTGCTTGTGAGGTGGACTTGCACTTAAACGACAGCTTCAATAATCCAATTTATGTTCCGGTGTGGCCACTTCCTGGGAGGGGGGGGGGGGGGAGGGCGCAGAACGACAGCTCATACTATTACACACTATCAATAGCCGCAGCCATGGTTGGAACCCTTGGTTGATTCCCGACCATTGTTAAGCTTGGACGATGAAAAATGAGCGGAGCAGATCAAGCGGTCATAGGGGGATACTTTATCCACGCATGGATATATATATATATAATTGACGCGAGTGGACGAGGGAAGGAAATACTGAAGTCTTCTCGCGATAAAAAATGCAAGGCGCGAACCCTACAGGGGAGGGGGGGGGGGAGGAGAGCCTGCACTATGTGACCCCGGATCTGAGTTGATACTAGGACACAGAGAGACGAAAGCAAAGCGAACGCAACTAAATGGGGTTGAAGAAGTGTGTATCCATATCTCTCTGTCAGCCACTGTAGTTTGGGTCTAACGATGTTGCTCGGTGGAGGGCGAGCATTACCGCGGGCAGGGGGGGGGGGAGAGTGACAAAGGTGCGCGATATGACGCTCCGTTACTGAAAACTAGTAAACAAAGACCCGTGATCCTTTCAACCGGAATCCCACACGTGTTTCATTTAGCCACAACACCGGAGTGGCCCTGTTTCCCCTTCTACCCCCGTGCCAACCCTCTCTGCGCGGCGCTGCCCTCATATCTGCTATGTATGGTGCCGATTGCTGCTGCCGTCTTGCACCCCCCTCCCTCCACGGTCCCGGCTCACACGCGCGCGCGCGCATGGCAGGCAGAAGATAGAAGAAGAAGGAACCAATGCGCTCGAGTTTGTGCGTCTCGCCGGCGGCGGCTGCTGGGCGTACGGGACCAAGTACGCCGTGGGTCAGATGCTGACGCTCGTGGCTTCGGCGAATGTTGTGGTCATCAACTTCGGGCTCAAGGTAACGGGGTGCCTTTTGTTGTTGTTGCAGCCAAACTGAAGTAGGAGAGGGTGTGACCCGGGGGGGAGGGGGGGGGGGGAGTGGCGGGGGGGCAAGAGTAAGTACCGCTACTAGCAGGAGAGGGGGGGATGGGTGGGGGGGGCATGGGGGGCAGGGATGGGGTAGTGCCAATAGTAGGGGAGGGAGGGATGGGGCTGTGGGAGGGGGGCGGGGGTGTACTCATGTCATGGATGGCCGTACTCGTGTGGGAGACGAGGGGAGGGGTGGGGGTAGGTTGCGCACGCCCTATTGGCTAGCAGGACCACGAAAAAGGTAGCAGGTGCTACATATAGTTGTGAAAAAACAACCGAGTAAAAGGAGAATATATATATTTTCTGAAGCAAAGGTAGCACGGGCAAGCATGTGGGCATCCCTGCCGATGATATGCTTCAAACGCGGTGTGCCCCAAGATTACGCAAGACGAGCTCTCGGACACACGCCGCGAGCGCACAGCGATTTCTAGGGATGCGAACCCACGCTGCCGCAGACGCTGAGAGCTGTGTACCCTCTCCCACATGCCCTCTTCTTTGTCGAAGAAAATGTCTTGCCAGATCTTCTGCAGCGCTACTTTGCTTCACCTTCCCCATCAAACACTGCCGTGACGTTGTTCTGTTTTGTTGGGCGGGTTGTTCTTGAACAGTATGTTCTGAAGCGAATGGCGGATTTCGAAAGGCATCCGTCGGTCACCGAGCAGGCGGTCAGCAATACGTGGAAAATCGCGCTCGCGCTCTTCATAAATTCGGCGTGCGTCGTTCTCCTGGTTGGAATTTCTGAGTCGATTTCGGTGAGTGCGAAGCGGTCAAGACGGCCGCGGTAGGCAGGGGGCGGGGGGGAGGGGAGGAGGGGGAACGGGGGACGGGACGGGACACGGGATACGGGACGGGGGCCCCGGTGCGTTATACGGAGGCGCTTGTGCTTGCAGTTCCATCCGTGATCCTCGCTCTGCTTTGCTTCGCCGGGAGGCTTCGCGTACAATGACACCCCGTGTTTCGGGGGCAGAACAGACAAAGAGCCACCCGTCGTTCCACGGTACCGGAAACACATGCAAGATTTGTGCATCTTTACAGGCCCTGACCCCCCCCCTTTCGTTCTTAACTCCCCGCTTTTCCTCGCTAGGCCACCTCGACAAGCCGCTGTCAACCCCCCCCGAAAAAACACGTGCTCATCATGTAACCTAGAGGCCAACATAAGCAACCTCGGGATGACGGTACTCACGAAGTGTTTTCTCACGCGTCATGTGTTGGTTGTCTGTTTTTTCGCTTTTCTTAGCGTGTTTTTGCTCCCTCCCTCCCTCCCTCCCTCCCTCCCTCCCTCCCGCCCTCCCTCCCGCCCTCCCTCCCTCCGTACCTCCCTACCTCCCCCCCTCCCTCCCCACGTAACTTCTGATGGCGTCGGCACACTACACATGACAAACAGTCCGCGTCGGTCGATGCCAGCACGGCGCGTTCGGCCAGACAGACCGCCGACAACGCCGAGTGGTACACGGTGACCGGCCAGGCCCTGATCACGACGATCGCCATCAACGTCGTCGCCCCCCGTGCGCCGGACCTGGTGGAGTACTTCGTCCTCGGCCCTTGGAGGAGGAGGTCGGCCAGCGCCGCGTCCGCCATAACACAGAGACAACTCAACAAGAGCTGGAAGGGTGAGCTACAGGGTAGACAAGCGATTTCTTTCAAAAGCCGCTGCCTGTCGAGAAAAACTCGCAGGCCCACTCACCCACTCACCCACTCACCCACCCACCTCGAACCGAAAGAAGCCGTTGTTTCAAGCTCAGGCTTTGTAAGATAGATTTTTCCTATATTTCCGACCTGCGCTCGCAGATCCATGTTGTGATATGATAATGTGAGGGGCGAAACTTTTTCTTTTTTTTCTGGGGGCGCCTGCCGACTTGAGGAGCTCTACGTATACCGCTCTAAGCGTGAATATAAGGACCGCTTGGTCTTCAAATTGGTGTGTAAATGACCCTCATATTTCAGCCCAGAAGGGTGTGTACATGCCTCACCTAGAAACGGACTCTGAAAAGAAGATGGCGGTGCGACCTGATGGCCTCCTCGGTACACAATGAACGAATAACACGTAAAAAAAACACCAACAGGGTGTTCCAACGATTAAGGTATGCCTTGCTGGATATCGCATGCCTTACTGCTATTTCGGTAAGACATGCCTTATTGCTTATTGGATAGGGCACGCCTTATCCGATGAGCATGTCTTATCGGATAAAGCATGTCATATTGGATAAGGCAACAAGGCGTGCCTTACGCTACAAGGCATGCCTTATCAATAAGGCAGGGGATAAGGCACGCGTTATCCAATAAGGCGTGCCTTATTGGACATTAATGCATGCCTTATTCAGCAGCTCCTCGGACACGGAGCCCCGGAAGGCAGAAATAGGGCGGTATCAAAAAAATGCTGCCTCTGTCGTAGGCGTTGCTCCGTACCAATCTGGACGGAATTAAAAGGGCCGTTTGTTTGTTAGTATGAAGACTGCACGATATCTACATTTCCGGCCAGGGTGTAGCGAGAGGTTCGCGTAACCCCACCTAACAAAAACAAGTACCCGTTTTGTAGGGATTGTTAGATACCAGGTAGAGCATAATAATGAACCTGGAACGTGCTTTCCGACATGCTCGTGTACCGAAGTGTATACAGTCGTTGGAAGGGAGGGAGGGAGGGAGGGAGGGAGGAAGGGAAGGAAGGAAGGAAGGAAGGTAGGTAGGAAGGAAGGAAGGAAGGAAGGAAGGAAGGAAGGAAGGAAGGAAGGAAGGAAGGAAGGAAGGAAGGAAGGAAGGAAGGAAGGAAGGAAGGAAGGAAGGAAGGAAGACCTCACAATCTGGAGCGAGGCGCACGCACGCAGTCGCCCCACGTGAAAAAAAAACAAATGCGATTGTATCGCAGTCCAGAGGTTGACTGGTTACATTTCCTGTTCGTTTTGGGCGAGAAGCGGAAACGCATGCCCCCCGCCACGGCTTTCTTGCCCTTTTTTCGAGTTTCCGAATCTGCAGCACGTCCGGCTACCGGCAGATGGAGCATCATGAGAGCCGAATGTGCCGGCTTGTGCACTATGACGTTACTATTAATAGTCGGTTCAGCTAGATTAATGCGGCATGTGTCGTATCCGTGCGCAGGTTTGGACGCTGGTGTATTGCGGCCCTGGCACGTAGCAGTGTGCCGTGGAAGAAGATTCGCCACCAGTTGGGCTTCGGCATAAGCGAGTCGTAGTGCGGCCGCTCACTCCACCACTTCTACTGTTAGTCGCCTTACGGCTTAATCGTGAAAAGGACACGCGGGGTTCCCTTGGTGGTCTGTCTTGTCTCCCAGGGCTCCCTCTCTCCTAGTTCAGTCCGGCATCATACCGCCCCCCAAGGAACCTTTTTCACCATTCCGGGGGACCATAGTAAATAGGACCAAATCTTGTTGGTAGAAATAGGGAAACATCTAGGTTTTTACGCGCACCGTAGGTTCTATTTAATATGGTCCCCCGTAATAGCGGTCAGCATGGCGTGACTACACAGGCCGCCGCCGAGCCGCAACATTCCCGACCAAGCGTTCCGCTGGGGCGCAATGCAAATGCAACCACTTGACAAGTACGTACTGTAGCGTGGATTCATTAATCGTTTTGTTTCAACCCTTTTAGAGCTGCAGTCCCGTCTTGGGGACAAACCACTCAAATCCCAAGTGGTCGGTCCCCAAAACGGGACTGCGGTCCTATTATTAGAAGGGTTAAGGAGCCGATGCACGAAGGGGTATCACTCACCCCCTCGATGCCTCCTGCAAGCAAGTCTTCGTCGGAGTGGCGGCCCTAAACTGGAGCCGTTGTGGATGCTGTTTAAAAGTAAATCCATGCCGTATTGACCGACTTCTCCCCGCCTCTCGGAACAGATACTGCTGTATAATAACGTGCGCACGTACGCACAGCACCAGAGTACGTACCCTCCAGTATTATTTTGCGTCTGTTCCCTTGTTGTGGTATTTCAAGCCGTCTACGATTTCTTCTCCATGCCAGCGGGGGGAAAGTGTCCACCACTCGGGACAAATCACGACACACACGTAGACCTTCTGGATCCTAACCCGTCGCTGAGAACTGCCGTGCAGGATCTGCGTCGTAGTGCATACCCAACCAAGGAAACGTGTACTTTACCGGCAGATCATACAGATTTTACGCGGGTTTTCACCTCGCAGCATGAGCTATTTCCAGCAATAGATCATACTCGTGCATATCAGATACCAGGTATACGGTGTATATATTCCTTGAAATATCTGGATCGGAGATATCCGAGCGTGGTCTGGATCTATCCGATCGTCATGCTTTTTGGTTTGATGGCACCCACGCTACAGTATGTACGTACGCCCTGTCGGATGGCAAACGGAACAACAACGTGTGAAGTATCCCCCAAACGTGAACAGCAGTGCTCTCGTTTTTTTCTTCTCCTTCCTTTTCTCGTTGTTGTTGTTATTTGCTCGCAGGGCGAAACTTTGACCTTTCGTCGCGTCTCCCCATCACCCTGATGATGATGGCGGTGGCCATGACTTTCTCCCCGGCCCTCCCGGTGCTCTTCCCGATGATCACCGTCTACCTCATGAGCACGTACTTCGGGGACAAGTTTCACCTCCTTCGGGTCTGCCACGTGCCTCCCCAGGTTCGAAGTACAGCAGCAGCAGCAGCAGCAGCAGCAGCAGCAGCAGCAGCAGCGGCAGCAGCAGCAGCAACGGTCCCTCAATAGTACCGGTTGAGTACCCGTGTAACACGCTATTAATAGCGATAACACCCACCCTCGGACGACTTTCAAAGCAGGGTTTCTCGATGACGGGGAAGGCATACTAAATACGCCGAGCGATGCGTCTATGCATCTATGCCACCTTCTCGACGAAATATTTCCCCAAGCCACCAGTTTCGTTGTGTGTGCCCCTAAAAAAGGCATGTTTTCGAGGAAACCGGGTCTGAAATTCGTCCCAGAGGGTGTGTTATCTTATCACCCGGTGTGATAGTGCGATACGGTAGTGCCGGCTGCCCGCTGTAGTGCCTCTTGACATCGCTTGGCACAGATGGGATTAACTTGACCAGTGTGGCAGTGTGTCGGTTATCGCTATATATAAGGCCGGTATTGTTGGCTGGGGCGTACATACCGACACTTCTCTAGAGGGGCCATTTCTGTAGGAAAAAAAAAACAAACGTTATGATACCGACCCACTTGGTATGCGGTGCTGCTATTGGCTCGACGAAGCCAAATCACGCCTGCCAACTGGTTTCCGGCAGCCTCCTTTGTTTTGGTTGTTCCGCTAGCTACTTCTTAGGCAGAAGGCCTCTCGGGGTGGACCAGTATCTTGCCGTTTCTGTTGAACGCCGACACGACCTGTACGGAATTGCCTTGATAGGATGGATGTGGAGGCATTCACAAGAATGGTGCGGGGCGTATATAACCCCGCGCGGCCTCTTTGTTAACATGTTTTGTTATGTTAGAAGCTCACGTGCTGACTGCTTCCTCAGGTATACAGAGAGTGAGCAGAACCCAACACAAATACTAATTGTCTCGGTTAAGTTCAAGGATTGAGCATAAACTTAACATATGATCACTCAGTCGGCTTTGTAAAAAAAAACCGAGAAAGATCGAGCGAACTTAATAACAGGTGAATCGACTCTATGTAGCGTGGTGAAGCCTCGACGTTCGTCGTACACCTCTTGTCCTTTGACCGGTACGACGGACAATACAACAGACAATCAATCCTGCCTTGTAACCGGGTACCACTGGGGCTTCGCAAGTTTGCTTTCCGAAACCCTTGCCGTCTCTCCGTCTCCGCGTCTGTGATACTGTTTTCGTCCCGCGAAAAGCCTAACGATCGCCTTATATGTATGTACAACCCAGCTTTCCAACGAAATATAGTCGATGTCCCTGCTTTCCCTGATTGCTTCGCCACCCAAAAGACGTTCGGTGTCTCCGCTCTGCCTGCTTGGCTGATTTCCCACCACTAGTGTGACAACCTGAGTATGTTCGGTGTGCCCACTCCGCTCGTTCGATTGCTTGATTGCTTGATTTCTGCCGCCGCCACGTAGTACGACGGTCGAATCGTCAAGGTTGCGGTGCAAGCGATGCCGTGGATGCTGGTGTGCCACTGCCTGTTCGCCTTGTTCGCGTACTCGGGCGACGCTTTCTTCGCGTCGGACCTTCTGTCGGACATACTCTCGCCAAGCGTTCAGGTGTGTGTGTGTGAGATGAGTGGGCAGTTGGGTGGGTGGGTTGGAGAAAATATTGTATAGAAACAATGAGCCAAACAACGATGAATCTGTGCTAAATTCAAGACATTCAACAGCTGCTACCTCCGAAGCGCATGTGATGTGGAGGGAGATATACTCGCCACCGTCGGAGCTTGTCGACGAACTCGAAAACACATAGTTTGTGGGTTAACACAGCACTACCCACTAGCCAACACAGTCACGTGACTATTTAATAGTGTTACATAGCCAACGACACAGCAGTGGCTGAATAATCGTTTTTTTCGAATAGTCGGGTTTGATGTAAGTCATTTCATACTATTACGAGGGACCATAGTGAATGGGACCTACGGTACACACAGAAAACGTGTATATTTAGCTATATTTGCTAACAATATACCAGGGCTTTTCGCGGGTCACTTGATGTTCAAAATGTCACGGGTCGGGTCGGGTCGGGTCAGGAAGTGTTCAAAATCTCACGGGTCGGGTCGGGTCGGGTCAAGAATTTTTCAAAGCTCGCGGGTCGGGTCAGGTCGGGTCAAGAGTTTTTCAAATCTCACGGGTCGGGTCGGGTCGGGTCGGGCCAAGAGGTGATGAAAAGCTTACGGGTCGGGTCAGGTCAAGACCCGCGAGAAGCGGGTCACTCGCGGGTCAGGCCAGCATGACCCGCGAGTTGTTTTTTGCTGACCCGTGGATCGGACCGGCACTTGAATACCTTCCCGCTCTCTTACCCAAAGGCTTATCTCGTACCAATACTCCATAACACCCCTTTGGTATCATATTCAGACATTAAAACACCGCCAAATTCATATACGCATGCCCGCATCCAATCATACCCACTACAGCCGGGTCAGACATCGCTTCGGGGCTCTAAAATGAACATAAATTGTTTTTGAAGTGCCCACCCACGGGCCAGATCCGCGGGTCGACCCTTCGGGTCAAGTTAAATGGTCTCGCGGGTCAAGGTGACCCGACCCGCATGAAACCCGTGTCTCACGGGTCAGTCGGAAAGTGGCGGGTCGAGTCGGGTCGGGTCAGGAGGTTTCGAAATCTCGCGGGTCGGTTCGGGTCGGGTCAAGACATTTTCAAATCTCACGGGTCGGGTCGGGTCGGGTCGGGTCAAGAGGCTTTCAAAATCTCGCGGGTCGGGTCGGGTCAAGTCAATATACCTAAAAAAAATCGCGGGTCGGGCCGGGTCAGCTGACCCGACCCGACCCGACCCGTGAGGTTTGACCTGACCCGCGAAAAGCCCTGCAATATACCTGGTCATGGTCCTATTTACTATGGTCCCCCGTAATATGAATAGTCCCCATCTCCGATATAAGAGAAGAAGAGAGATAGAGAGAGAGAGAGAGAGAGAGAGAGAGAGAGAGGAGAGGCTTCGGTTCCGATGAATGGGGTCCGAAGATTGTGTGCGAGCCCCGACAGGCGTTTTTGCTGACACGAAGTGTGTGGGGCTCCTAATAGTCGCAAGTATCCCACAAACGGTGCTCTCCGTGTTTATGTAGCCAATGGATGGGATTCCTAAGGTTCACCATGGGCCCGAAAATAGGCGCTCTGTAACCCAGGCGAGGAGTGTACACGAGTGCTCTGGTACTGTGGAGTAAGTACCCTGTAGCAAGTGCCACCGGCCCATTGTGTGCGTGCGTGTTGATTCCGTGCGGTCCTCCCTTTTTACTCTGCTTCGGGGGGAGCTTTGATAGCAATATAGGTATATAGAATATACGAATTATTATATATACATGTGCGTGTACTTGACATTGACATGAGGACAGCGGGAATGCCTACTTAGGTTTCCAGCTGCTGTTTTTTTAATCATGGTCCGCGTAGCATGCGAGGTGTGACACGCGGTAAAAGTTCACGATCTTGAAGAGCCACAGTCTTCGCCTTTTTTCTGGTACTCTGACCGCAAGATGCCAGTGTTGCGACATCGGAGGACACGCGACGTAAGCTCCCTGCAAAGGCAATAATACAATAAAACAGGGCATTCACTGAGAAGCCCCACCGTCGGTGAGCTCCGCCCCCTTCCCCTCCCCTCCCCCGTCCCGCCTCCTTCCCCTCCCGCACCTCCGTTTGCGGCCTCGTCGATTT
This sequence comes from Nereocystis luetkeana, assembly GCA_031213475.1. NCBI lineage: Eukaryota > Phaeophyceae > Laminariales > Laminariaceae > Nereocystis > Nereocystis luetkeana. The sequence goes on along the minus strand of JARUPZ010000030.1, from coordinate 1,197,454 downwards.
ACAGGAAAAAATCGGTTCGACCGGCCAAACATCGACCGGGTCAGCCGCGCAATCCCTCAGGATCATATGCGTGCCGTACATCATCATCCCCGCCCTGATCGCCCTACACGCGCTGCTTACCTCGACAGTGGGCCGCCTGTTCCGCCTTTGGTGGTCCGCGCTGACCTGTAAATGTTTGAGGTGAGGTTAGGGAAGAGGGGTGGCAAAAACAAAAAACATTGAAGCGCAAAGCGATGTCAGGGATATATCACAGCAGCACGCAGCACCCAAAGCAGTGCGTGGCACCCAAAGTTTCTGAGGACTTCCCTCCCATATCGAAGAGCTCTATTTACTGTACGTGTATACTTCACCCAAAAAACACCGACTCCTAGAATTTGTGTAAGCTAACGTATATTGTCGTGCTGTATAAGACGTAGTTCGGGTAGCAGGGGCTTCGGTTACTATTTTTTGTCCCAGTGGCCCGAACAGACTAATCAGTGGATGCATTCACACTGCGTACGCCTCAACACAATGCGATGGGGCCAGGCATCTAGCCATGGGAGCATTCGCCGCAACACAGTGCTGTATCGGGTCCAAAACACACCAATATGGCCGTAAATATATAGAACGCTTGGTATTCATATCAATGTATATATGTCGCTTATATTTACGACCAGAGTGGTATTGGATAGGTCCTCAGAGGGCACAGGAAGCTAAACAAAAAGGGCAAATGGGTCAATTTTCAACGGTGGCCATTATAGCATGTGGCGTGGGCCTGTCTGTTTCCTTTTCCTTCCACAAGGCCTCCGGTGCTCGGCCGCCTGCTTAGGGGGCATTTCCATGTGTGACACAGGCGGCAAATAAAATGGGTCGTTTATTTTTAATTAATGTTCGAAATGCTTTACGTAAGGTGGGGATAGTGAAAAAACTTCACAATACACGGGTTTGCACGTTTCGGCTCAACCTGAAGCGAGTAACCACTGTTACTAGTTTACCGGCTAGTAGGATAACCTCGCTCGTATTTTGTTTTTTCAAGGCTTACGAGTGTTCGTACGAACCGTGGCGCACTATAAATGTCGGTCGGGTTGCTCGAATCGAAGCCTCTTCGAAATCATGTTTTTGGGGGCGAGATATTGACCTCGTGCGAGGGGGCTCAAGAAATAACCCACTACCCTTACCTGGCGTTGCTGTTTTTTTTTTCGCGGAACGGCTCGGTACAGAGCAGTATGCACTACTTCTTGATGGCTGCCTCTTCTTTACGAAGCGATACCCTCCCTCGGTTGAGCCCAGTGTGGCCACGCTCGTGCGGCAGCACAAAAGCAAAATTACCAGGGGGTGAGAGGGAGGCGGGGGGGGGGAAACCGGCGCTAATGAAAACACTCTCGCACAAACGGAAGTATTGCTGCCCCACGCGATCTTTGCATCACACGCAGCAGCTTGAAAAATGTGAGGTTCGGCGAAATCCCTCGATCACGCACACAGCTGAGGTGTCTTTTTGTAAGTGTATGAACGTGAAAGTCAGGCAACAGCTTTGACCCGATAGCATCGAGATTCCCCCCCCCCCCCCCGCCCTCCTCCCCCCCCCTATTCTATATAGGTTGCGTTGGCGTCGGTTGGCAACGACACTGTAAAACATGCCGCTCACTACGTAAGCTAGACAACCAGGGTACCGTTTTTGTTTTTTTTTGGCGGTCGCCCACAGCTGGTTGTCGAGTTGGATCACTTGCGCGAGGTAAATAACCTTTACTCCTCACAAGTGGGAAATATCGTATCACGTAGTGTTCAAGGTAAGGCACCCAAGAGGCAGTCACATAGTACTCCCATTGCTGTCTCTGGAAACGCCTACACCGGAAATTAAATCCACTCATTGAAGCTGCCGTCCATATGCAAGTCCGCCTCACAAGCGGTTCTTAGTAGGATGCAGCTCACCCTTCATGCGACTCGCCTGACACCTCACGGCGCTTCGCGCTTGGTGCAAGCAATGTCTGCCTGGTCGGCGAAAACCCGGCATGCTCCGTCCCGGCATTGTAGGGATGCGAGGGTCTATGGTCATACGACTACGGCCATGCATGAGATCGAGTACATCTCTCCTGTCGAGTACACCCCCCTCCGCCCTCCTTCCCCCGCCTAGAGCCCGCAACACGGTAGCGGGGAGAAAAAAAACACGCCGGAATCCTGCCCATCAAGCAATAAAAAAATGGCGCAAACAGCCTTGAACCCTTTTTCCTTCGAAGCGCTACTCCTACAACGACCCAACACTAATTCTTAGCAGTTTTTTTTTCCCATATCGATTTTAAAGGGGGTAACGTAGCTACGTGCCCTATACATATTATACGTATCTCCGAAAAAAAAAATACATACCCTGGTATTTAAAAACAAATTGCGTGCGGATTAATTGTTTGCTCGCTCAAAAAACGCGGTCAAAGCAGGGGCTCCGCAAAGGTGAGCGGACCGAGGATCAGGGTGACGATACCCCCCTACACCGGGGTGTTCGAGCGCGGCTACCCGCCGAGGGAGGCGGTGCCGACGTTCTTCCAGAAGGAGATGGGGTGGATCGTCCGAGAGGACTCGCGAGGGTGCCACTTCCTTCACAAGGTTCGCAAAAGGTTTTCGTTTTTTGAGCCGGCTGCAACAGCGATGATGTGATGTCTTCGCTCATCAGCGTACTACTGTATCCATTAGTAGCGCTACAAAGAACCAATGTTGTGCATGTGATGAGTCGAACTTCGGCTTGCAGAGGGTCCTTCCAACCAGCGTAACGGGTGGTCGACTCGTGTGCACGATTCGTTGTCCTTCCCGCCCGCCCCCAGTCATATGCACACGCACGGTAGGTATTCTGGTTACCCCACACAACTCAGTACCTTCCTTGTTGGCTCTCAAAGCAAGGACTATAATACATACCTGGTACGAAATAAAACACCTATGGAGCACATTCGACTGTTACCTACAGCCCCGACGCGGCACAAATAACCGAAGTCACCCCCCCCCTCCCCCGACGTGCGCGGTCCCCGCATTGTATGCGACGGTCTATGATCATACGACCACGGCCCATGCATGCTAATGCGTACCCCCCCCCCCCCTCTTCCGCCCCCTCCGGCATCGGTTGGCAACGACACTGTAAAACATGCCGCTCACTACGTGAGCTAGACAACCAGGGTACCGTTTGTTTTGGCGGTCGCCCACAGGTCGTCCAGTTAGATCATTAGTGCGAGGTAAAGAACCTTTACTCCGCACAAGGGAATTGATCGTATCACGTAGTGTTCAAGGTGAGGCACCCAAGAGGCAGTTACATAGTACACTCCCATTGCTGTCTCTGGAAGTGGCTACACCGGAAATTATATTAACTCGTTGAAGCTGTCATCCATATGCAAGTCCGCCTCACAAGCGGTTCTTAGTAGGATTCAGCTCACCCTTCATGCGACTCGCCAGACTCCTCACGGCGCTTCGTGCTTGGTGCAAGCAATGTCTGCCTGGTCGGTGAAAATCTGACATGCTACGTCCTGGCATTGTGTAGGGATGCGAGGGTCTATGGTCATACGACTACGGCCATGCATGAGATCGAGTACATATATCCTGTCGAGTGCACCCCCCTCCCTGGACATGAACACTTCACCGATCCCCGAAGTCGTACGCAGTGGGCGGGCCTTCCTGCAAGGGGGGTGCTACGAGAAATACCCCCCCCCCCCCCTCCACCCCATACCTTAAAAAATGATAAGGGTGTGTAAATATTCATACGTATATATCTGATTTGTTGCTCTGTTTCTCGTGGTGACTCGCGCACAGACGAAAGAAACGTCCAAAACCCCCCGAAAACGGAGCCGTGGCAACGATGCGAAAGAGCGGAGTCGCGCCACCAACAGCGGCAACGATGGCGCAAAAGAGCCGGAGCTGATGCTCACGTGGGAAGTGCTGCGCAGCGTGTACCCCACGCACACGTTCCACATGGAGGACAACCTGGTGTACCGAGACATCGTCGCCACCAGGAATATAATCGCGCAGGTGGGTACCACTGATGAGGGACAAGAAGCCGCGAATTCCGAGATGCTCGTTCGTTCTCGCGACCGGGCATTTGCGGCGCTCTCTCCTGCGGCGGGCTCATGGCGGCATGCCTGCGTTGATCGGCTGGGTTTCAGCGCGCGCGTACAATTTGGTCATAGCAACCGTAATTGTTCCCGTAGTTTCGAGTGCGATACGTATCTTTGTGAGCTGGCGGTCGGTTCCACAATCCCGTCGACCTCCATCAAGTCCAATTACACGCCCGTTGTTGTCTCACCACCGCGAAAAAAAAAAGGAAAGAACATTCGCACCTCATGCAAAGACAGAAAGATGCACGCAGCGAACGAAGCAAGCAACCGGTAAGAATCTAGTCTGCATTCTCACGATATTTACCGTTTCTCAGCTACAACACCCTCCTCCGCGACCCACTGCCTTTCTCCGCGCCACCACCACCACCACCACCACCACCGACTTATGACAGGAACTGGGAATCACAACCCCGAAATCACCGGGGGGCAAGCTCTGGTCTCCCTCCCACTACGAGTCTTACACTAGCGAAAGGGCGAAGGCTTCGGTTCTGCGGCAGCCGAAAGGAACTGGGTCATTGTCGCCACGCACCCCGCGGCGTCGATAGACTCGGGGGGGGCACACGCAGCTCATGGACGGGAAAAATCTCTCCTCCATCGCGCCCCGGGCGAGGCGTTTCGTTTTGTGGCGTTCCTTAGGCTGTGCCCACTGACCCTCCAGTTAGCGCGCTTCCGACTTGGGGGAGGGGAGGGGGGGGGGGGGGGGGGTGGAGGGAGGGGAGGCGATGCTCGTTTTTTCGGGTATTGGGCCATGTCGGACCTCCAGAAACATGCTGCTGGCTTGCGAGGCGTTTTTATGTACCCGAATCACAGCAAGCAGTCGTGCGAAACGCCGGATTGCGGGCGGGATCGGCCGACGGGCTGCGGGGTTGCCACGAAAGCTCATTAGAAATTATGTACAAACAAAAAGGGAGTCTGGGGTGGCAAAGTTTAGTGCGCCCGGTGTCTGGAGAAGAAAACCACCATGTCGTTCTGCTTTTGGTCGTCTTGAACCAGACTCAAAGGCCCTTGTTTCCCATGTCAAATAAAATACCGCGAGTCGTTTCGGAGGCGTTTCGTTTTTTTTTGTGTGTCTAGAGGGACGTGCTGAGAACGTCGTGCGAAGTCTGCATGTACACGTACCTATACAGTGGCTCGTTTCTGGTAGTCACTACAGTAGATATCAGGGGGGGGATCTATATACAGAATCTACAGGAAGACTGCTGCAGCCGCAAGCAAGCACGACTACGACAATCAGAAACAGTAGAGAGAAAGAAATGGGCGCAATGCTGCCTGATACATGATGCCGTAGGCGGTGCATGTTCGGGTCCATTGAAGGCGCTTGTGCGGGTTTTTATGGCTCGTGCTCCTACGTAGGGTGCACGTTTTAATCCTGGCCTACTTTAATTCCCTTCAAAATGCAGACAACCATGCCAAGGCTTAGTAGCAGCTGCTGTCGGTTACATTCCGGATGTCATGCGTACCTACCAGCTATGGCGTCCTGCCCCTGTCGCTGATGGTCAAACGTGCGTGTCGCTGCGCCTTAGCCGTGGTAACAGCTCTTTGCTACGGAAATCGAGGGGAGAGTGCTCCTCCAGTCGTTTTTATTTTTAAGCCTTACTGCACGCTTGCGTGGAAACACAAGACAAGCCTTGTGATTCCATCGGTTAGGAGGATGTATGGCCACTGTTGTAGTGCTCCACAGGTTGCACCGTACGCGACACAAACGTACGGGCGCCTCTACAATCGACGTTCAACTGCCCGTCGAGGATATCCTTTTGGCACGTGTAGGTAGAAAAAAAACTCGTCTCCGTTTGCTCCCCATGACGTGAAGGTTGACCTGTACATAATGCGCGAACAATGTCGCAAACTTCCGGCCTTTAACGGTTGATGAAGACCGTGTGAGTACAATCCCCGTAAATATTCATTGTACGGAGCTGGGAAGAGAAACAGGTATCGGCAGTGCGTTAGTCTCGTACGCCCAAGGAACAGGCGGTCACACCAGTTTTCAATATATAGCTCAGTGCTTCCCTAAACATGTTTTAAGTACATGAGCTGCCACACTGCTGTCGGCATTACAAAGCGACGAAAGCCCGCAAAATATCCGCGGGACGAAACCTCTCGCGCAGGTACATATACATGCCGTGCGACAACGCATGTCGGCTATCTGCAAGCGTCAGTTACGTCATTGCCCCCGCGCGTTGTCGCCCCCACGCCAATTTCTGTAATCCGACGCAGCTTTGGCGGTCTTCGCGGCTTCCTTGGCAGCGCCCGCCTTTCGCCTCTCGGCATTGGCACGGTCCTCCTCTTCTTTTGTTGCCGCGTAAGCTTCCTACAAGCGGGCGGCAACAGTTGGGCGAGCAGAGAGACACAACATTCAGGACAGCACTCAGACGCAATACTTACATGTTTCGTGTTGATGGGACCGTGATTTCTTCTTGCGCCAGCTTCAGTACTGCTGCTGTTGCTGATGCTGCTGATGCTGCTGCTGCTGCTGCTGCTGCTGCTGCTGCTCCTGTGTCGTTTTCTTCGTACAAGGCAACATACGACATTTGGTTTCAAGTATGTGCCCGCGCGAGACGTTTCTATCAGCCGGTGACTCGCGACGTTGCGCGCACTGGTCTCCGTTTTCTTTGTTGAACCACGCAGGGGTGTCATATGCACAGCCGCGTGCAACAGGCGTGTCCGGCAAAGTGGGTTCCTCGGCAATCGACAGCCACAATTCCCACCGAATGCACACCATGCAGCCCTTTCGCGCGTTGGGCAAGCCGCATTATGTTACCTGCATCCTCTCGCTCTCCTCGAGGTCGTAAGCTTCCTTCATCTTTTTGCTGAGCACCCGGTCGCCCGGACACCCCTTGTGCACTTTGTCCCATGGAGTTTCCCCCGATCTATCTTGGATCGAAACCTTGCCACCGTACCTATTACGTTGATTGGCCGCGAAGGGCAACATTAGGGCCAACCAAGCCACTGACGACACGCACCTCGTACAATACAGGGTACTGCGAGTACAATAGCGACGAATGAACCCTTTTTTTTTCTCGGACTCCTATATACCTTCCCAGCTCCCGAGAATTTCCCGAGCTTTCGAGCTTTCGGGAATCCGATATTCCGAGCTCCGACCTCGTGGGCGACTCCGAGTTTCCTTTTTCACGTGGCAGCAGTAGTTCGCAGCAGCCGCGGAATCATAAAGTTCGCAGCAGCAGCCGTGCACCAACAACACGCCACCAACACCGCCAGCATCAGAGGCACGTCGTCAGCAATGCGTGGTTTCACAGCGTGCCGTGCCCTCCAAATGCTCCCGCCCAATAATGTACTGGTATAATATTATATATATATAAATATATATATGTATACGTGTGTGTACCACGTATGGAGCATTAAGACGCCCCACCCTCGCCGCTAGTATAGGCTCGAGTGTCGGTGCGAGCTTTACCAGATTTAATAGATTCAAAAACAGCTGCGCATGTGTATCGACAAAAAATAAAACTCTTAGGGAATACACTGCTCGGTCTCGAATACCCTAGTGTACAGCAGTGTTGTTGATACTCTCTCTCTCTCTCTATATATATATATATATGGACTCAAACGATAAACCACCTCAGCCTAACTGCCTCAGCTGTGAGATGGAAATGAAATATTCAAAACTCAATGTTTTGCAACCTTTAGTGTTCAGAGGTCGTGTTTTTGCAAGGTTTGGTGTGATGCTGCGACACTAGGGATACCTCAATCGAAGCGTGCGGTTTTTTGTTAGAGTGGTCTACATACAGTATAATCCTGCGACACCCAGCCCCCGTTTAGCGCAATGAGATTCACTAAATGTCACGATACTGCGCAAATTGTTCATTTCATCCATACCATTTTATGGCATCAATTAGCACTACCAATATACGAGGCACACAATACCTCACAGCTTATTTGAATATATGTCCTTTCACACCTCAGTAGTTTCTTTATCACTCTACGTAACCCCCCCCCTCCGCCCCCGAAAAAAACACCATGTGTCAATATATATATTTTTGATGTTTATAAAAAGAGACAAGCGCGCACTCAGAATTTTGTGGCTTCAGTTTTTAGTCTCCATGGGCCCTCCATGGGCCCTCCTACATACTACCGTAAGTATTTATATATGTATATGGAGCAGTGATAAGACGCCGCCTGGACAAGGGCTTTTACTTTGCTGTGCCTACTTACCGAAGGAGGAGGTTGGCTACGGTCGGCGCGCTCCCAGCGTAATGGAAGCAGGTCCCACCGTAGCTGTTGGGCAGATTGGGGTCGCACCCGTGCCGCAAGAGCAAGAAGACTAGAGATCTCTCGCCGGAACTGACGGCCAAGTGCAGCGGTGTTTCACCGCCGAGATACGTCACCCTCTTCGCGTCGGCCCCGAGCCTCAGGAGGGCTTCGGCCGTGTCTCGGTGACCGTTGGCGCACGCCTCGTGAAGGGCCTGTGGTGGATAGTCAGAACATTGCCGGCGAACGGAAGGATTCTCCGGCCATGTATATCCTTGCAGTTATACTATTTGTTTGTCGTTCGACAATGTATCGTACATGTTTCTTTTCGACTTGAATCGGATATCTTCTTATACCGCAGCAGTAATCTTTCTTCTATCACTCTGGTCCAATACACACCCTACTTTCCCTTCTTGAAGGCTCCTAGTCACGCCTCCCTCCCGCGGCAAACCCTCGTTCACCCTACTCCACGTCAATGTCTCGCCCCCATCATTCGCAGCTGAAATAGTCCTTGAAGCGAGCGACGTTTCGCATTTATTTGTATAAATACTACCAGGCATAAGCTTTATTAAAAAAATGTCAGGTGTGACTTCGACCGATTGAACTGAGTGGTTGCTACACAGCTTTGCGAGCAAAGCGATATTGTCGCCCGCGCTTGTTCTATGCTGCGGGTACGTGTTGTTTTCACAAATAATGCCGAGGCATTTTATACTGGTCTATATACATAAGTACGTAGCGACGGAATCGCCAGGTAGGTGCGGTCTTAGGATTAGGCTTTTCACCTACTGCTACGTCAGATTTTTCTTTCCAGCACTTATGAAGAACAATACCCCTGACGAATGCGTAGTGCCGACCAAATGATAAGTGTACAGCTATATTAAAAGTCTACATGTTCAGCCCATCGGTCTCTTATTTATTTATGTTTTTTCATAAATACGGAAACAAACAACAGTATGTTAGTAGCAAAAAAACAGAACCAAGGAGCATCTATCTCCGCGGGAGAATACAATATTTTTGAAACTCCTATCGGCCATTGTTGCTGTCAAGGGAAAGTGTACCTTGGTGCTGGGGGAAAACTTGGGAGTATCTACTTGGAGTTCGTATACACACGAGTACTATTAATAGGTTAGTTACCAGGTTGCTGTAGAGAGCTTTACCGACACCTGAATATTGTTCGAAAATGGTGGATATCGCCAATGGCATCGCCTGCATTTTTTTTGTTCATTTTTGCCCTCCAAGATCAGTGGTACCCTCCTGCTACTTTAGAGAGTTCATTTCTTGATTGATTTGATCAAACCCAATCGTGGTGAAAAATTCTTCATTTCTACGTAAAAAGAAAAGAAAAAGGAATCAACTATTAATACGATAACTGCTGAGAGCGCGCAGCGCGTGGGTAGGCGAAATTCGGCGAGCCAACGAGGGAAGAAATAAAATGAAGGCAATAACCGTGCTAGGGAGGGGGGAGGAGACCCTGCTATGTGATCCCGCGGCTGAATTACGTTAAGGAGGGAGAGAGAAAATAAGGTCAATATACAGTAGTAAATAAATGGGAAGAGATAAAAACGAGACAAAAAAAACTATCGCGCATGTTCCATTCCGAAATGAATCGAGCATCTCCTTTTACACCGCATTACGTTAGTATCTCTTCTACCACTCCGTAATTTGTATGAATCACCTTCAAATTGTATGGATCACCTGAAAGTTGTACCTGGTAAGTACGAGTATGAACCACACGAACCACTTGCGTACGTACCGTTCTGCCGGTAGCGGCGCTTCGTGTTTCGAGTAAATCGGGCGGGGCCGACCTCAAATGATTGACGACATCGGCTGTTCTTCCTTCCCTGCACGCCTTATGGAACAGGCGGAGCGCCTCGCTGACGAAGCCCGTGCTCGCCATTCGATGTTGAGGATGCTATTGGATGCTTGCTCCGGAGGAGAGCAATGCCACGGTGTAGGATCGAGGATCCAGTGGAGCATCTGCCGTGTGTGGCGTGCATTGCAAGCTGGAAAAAATGGCGGTTGGATCTGGTCTGATGGTCTGATACAAATTCAAAAAAATGCGGCGGAACTGTTGCCTTTTCGTCTTCGAGTGCCGAGGGTTTGCGACGCAACGTGCCTCGCTGATGAAGCCCGTCCCGGCCATTGATGGTGTGGATGCTGACAAGTGCTCGGTCGGGAGAGTACTGCCACGGTATGATGAACGATCCAGCGGGGCAGGGTTACCGTGGGTAGCGTGCGTGGGAAGTTGTGAGTTGCGAGTTGCGAGGTGAAAAAAACAATAGTGCGGCGGAATTCATGCGTGTTAGCCGTCATTGAGCCGTCGACCGCCGAGGGTGATGCGATCACAGAGTAGCATGCAAATTTCGCGGTCTGGACGAATGCGGACGATGGTGCCATCGCACGGAGTCCGCCCAGTACGCTCGCTATAATACTTAATCTAGAGGATGCTCGAGAGCAAGCACGGGGCGTCGGATATCAGCGAGAAGTGACAAGAGATTGGTGATGGCAGAGGTAGCTACTGAGCTCGGGTTGCAAGGCTCGGAGTCAGAGGATGATGACCGAACGGCAGCGGCGGCGGCGGTGGTGGTGGCGCCGGTGGCGGAAAACGAAGAAGTATCGGCACCTGACGTGAGTGCCTCGTGTATTCTACGCTGTACGAGTGGTATCCTACAGTAGGACACATGTCGCGACCAAGAAACGAAAGCAGGATATACGTACAGCAGTACTGTACCTTTACCAGGTACCAGGTATAGAGTAATTTCATCTAAAATATCTCTGCGGGTGATGTCATCAGTGTGTGCCGACAACGAAAACATATTATTACGTCATGCAAATTTGACCTTGCACATTACATACCAGAGGTACGTATGATTATGACACCAATACTTTGCTGTACGCACGACGTACGTGCAGTACTGCTGTACGATCGTAGGTTTAATGTGCTGTGATGTTGAGTGTTGTTGTATGATACAGACATGCCTACGAGTCCACGTTGTGGCTGTGCCGTTTGTATGTTCCACGCAGGGGGATCATAACAGAGAGCACGGCCCGGCTGCGGACGGTCGCTTGACTTGCGATCGAAAAGCTTCAGCAAATGGCGAACCTGTGGCTATTTGCGTGGAGTTTGTACCCCTGACATCGCCGGAGGTGGCAGAGACCCTGTATAGGATGGACGAGGCAGCCTACACGGCCGCGTGCGGGCGAAAGCACATGCTTCACACAAACAAGCGAAAGAGACAGCTGGATACAACCATGAATGCCGATTGCCTTGCCATGGTGCAGCACGGAAGTGGTATGAAGTTACAGGTGGGGGGGAAAGTCGAAGCAGCAATAGTTGGTACGTTCGCTGAGCTGGTCCACTGGAACGTGGTGTTGAAACCCGTGTTGACCCCGTACTACAGTAGTAGTACATACCGCTACCACGGGTAGCACTGGCTACGGGTAGCACTGGTGTTGGCACCAGTGAAGTTCAGCAACACAGCAGCGACGCCACGTTGAGTGTGTTTTCTCCTGGCCCAACACTGAAAGTGAAGCTGCACCTGGTACATACTACAGGTATCATGCTGCGATCGCGTTCGCCACTTTTCTTATTTCCAACATATTCGAGACAGAGCTGAGGCAAGCGTAAAGAAGTTTGAGCGAGACAACTACGTATCCGACCAGTGGTCTTTTAAGAGAAAACACCACAAGATACTATCCAACGACGCAACAAAGTACGGGCGACACCACGGGTTGACGCAGGAGGCCTCATCCAAAAATCCAATACTTACATCAAATGATCCAGGACATAGGGTCAGGATACTACAGTATCATGCTGCGATCGCGTTCGCCACTTTTCTTTTTTCCAACCCTGAAAAACGATTGGGACTTGTGTTTCGATCCGTTCCACGGGCGAACAGAGGCGGAACATCCTTGCGCGGCTACACAAATTGGAGAAGCGCCGCGAAATTGTACTGTCAGAGTTGTGGACTGCTATGAACAAGATTGAGTTACGTACGTGTCGAGCAGAGGCAGCGAGCGCCGCGTGGGAAGAATATTGCAGCGCCAAGGGAAAAGAGTGGAGGTGGGTCTATTTTCCTCAAATCAGGAAATTGTGTTCGCCATAGCAAGACATTGGACAAGTTACCAGAACGCTACGTATGCGCTCCCTGTACCACACGTTGCATTCAGCGCAGCAAGGACTTACAAGGGTGAGGACCGTCGCTTCGATATCGCGTCCTTAACATACAATTTTGCACGATTTTGTCTGTCAAGCGTGTGTATTTCCATACAACAACGTTTACCGTGAAAAGATGCCCCCTTCAATGCCGTGGATACTCCCCCCGCTCCACAAACAACGGACACATTTTCGCGTGTTTCGAACGGGTGCCTCCTTGACTGACTCCCGCCTGAACAACAAAACAGTCTGTTGGACGGGGTGCTATCAAGCCCCTTCGGTCGGCGCGCATGGGAAGAACATCTGCACAGCAAGCTCGTCGCCACAGAGTGCCAGGGAAAATTGCAGAAGGCGGATGCGTCTCCGCTCCGCAGGGCATCCCCACCTGGGCGAAGCGGCAGCGGCATCAGCAAAGGTCTCTTCCCGGAAGGAGAAGGGGCGCGTTCTCTGAACATAACGGAAGCGGTGGACGAAACCAGCTCGTCGAACGAAGTCGTGGCATCCTCTCGCGATCAGGCGCGAGAAGAATCGCCCCTCTCCGTGCTCGGGGAGGAAGAATATGATAATACCGTTTCGGAGACCAAACAGACAGCCTCGCGTGAATCAAGCTCTCTCGGAGGAGCAACCGTAGGAGCAGTAGCGATCATCGCGGAGGACCGAAAAGAAGTGACAATGGAGATAGACTCACCTGTTAGCATCGGCAAGCTACACGTGGCTTTGGAGAGCTTGATAAAGCCGATCGGGCAGGACGCGCGAGGGAAGAGCGGAGGCAGCTTAAACGCTAAGCGGTGCGCTGCTTTTTGCAAGGAGTGGGTGGGAGGCAAGCTCCCGACGTTTCTCGACCCGTCCCTTCTGCAGGCCGTCTGGTCGGCTGGGGATCAGGTGATACAGTAGTTCTCGTATGTATCAGGATGGGGCCGCCTGGTGGTAGGCGGTTTTTAACTTAGCCGGGACGAGTCGGCGTTGAACCCGAGCGTGGTTGTTGAACCGTGATATTTAATATTTCAGAGCCCATTCATGTTGCTGTTATTTTACCAGTTAGAACTCCGACGTGTTTGCTGCCCTCTTCTGTATTGCACATTGTCTGTGGCGATCAAATGGCCTCAGGGTTCATCTGGACGAAGAGTCAGGGGCGAAGAATTATTTGCCGCGAGAGAATCGGTTCGCCTGGAAGCGCAGCGCCTCTTCTTCCCGGGTTTTTTGGACAGCAGCGACGGCCAAGACTTCATAGTAAATGCCTTGCAAGACGGCACCCTCGGTCCAGCTGAAGTGAGAGGCCCTACGCACGGAGCCTTTGTCACGCGCGCGCACAGTCTGTACGAAGAGTATGGAGGTCACACGAGTCAAACTTGACTCCGCACACGCTAAATATCCCATGAAAAAGTAGCGGCGCAACGTCTCTACGCATGGGCTTAAGTTGGATGTTCGCTGCAACATTCGACATCAGTGCCACGTACCAGTCAGCCCCCCATGCACCCAGCTCACCGGGTTGTCGTCAACAGCAATGTGTTCACTGTTGATAACAGCTGTCAAAAGAGGCGGCATAGCCTGTGCACTGGCCATGGTTTCGACGTTCAACTGCGTGATGGATGGAATCCTACTAGAAGGGAGCATGGCACGCGCATCCCTACGTATACCAGGCGGGACGATATGTTTCTGCTCTCCAGCTACAACCTGATAGATGTGCAGCCCCTCCTGATGGGCAACACGATGCTTATATGGCTGTACTGCTTGTCCCCGGAAGGCCTCATGTTACGTCCGCCCTCTGCGTGGTGAACGAAGAAGATCCTCCCGTGTTCTTGAAATCGATGTTTCCCTCGTACTGGACTAACTGGTTGGATGATGAGGCCGGAAGCCCGTTTACACCATAGATAGGGTCAAGACGGACTATAAAACGATAGACGTTTTGAGACAGGCCACCCCGATACATGTACCGTTTCTAGGTCCAGGCTACACAGGTGATCATACAACGCGTTGGCTTCCTCGCCGCCGTTTCGTTCCTCAGGCGCAAGGGTTCGTGACGCACCTGACGGAGAGTGCTCATTTCGACGAGGATGCGCAAGGTTTTCGACGGCTGATCGCGCACGGCGACCATTGGATGCATTCCCGACTGGTCCATGAAGGAGTCGAACAGCGCATCAGGGTGGAGGTTAGTCTAATCTCGCTATGGAGTCGGTCCGTGCGGTGAGTATGCCCTGTTGCAAGGGGTGTATGCCGCCCGCCTCGATATCGGGAGGAAGCACCGTCGCTCTTTCTATCGTCAGCAACAATGGTAGTTCACGTCGCCGCGGTGGAGCGCGGGCGTAAACGTGGCACGCTTTCGCACTGTGGGCAAGCAAGCTGCGCTTATCCCTGCCTCTCGGCGAGTGAAAGAAGACTCGAGCTGTGCACGCTCGAACCCACCCCCCCGGCCAAACATATCGCCAGCAGTCGATGCTTCTTTGCTCACAAATCTTGGAAACACGTCGCCCATCCCTGTCTTCCCCGCTCATTCCGGAAGAACCATGGTACGAGCAAATGGGCAACTGTCTCAGTGATTCTCTCGATGCCTACAGTATATAATAGGCAGTAAAAACAAATGCGTGAAACGTCCTTGTCCCTGCCCGTTGGCAACCTTCGCCCCCGTTGGCGTAGGCGGCGGAGCCGCTACTTCGAGCCATGCTGGAGGAAGTTGACAGCCGTATTTTTGACGACCGCGGCGACCTCGCGGTGGTCGTGCAACACGCCTACCATCTCGCGGCGCTACACGCGCAGCCCGCAATTCGTGGTGCTCTGGCGCGTCTAAAACTACCCGCCAGACGCCAGGAGGCGCTTTCTCATGTGGGTGTAATTGCACGAGGGCAGGCACGCACAGTTGAATTGGTCGGCATGTTGACACCAGGAAAGGCTAGATGCACACGGGTAATGGGTCCGAAGAGTCGACATACAAGAGTTCATAATGTGGCGAAACTCGAGATTATACGTCTCAGACACGCCACTTCGTACCAGAGGTCCGACTTGGGGCTACCTTCTAGGTACACACGCATTGTGCACGTCCTACCGGTGTTGGTGTGCCCATGAAACTGCCTTGGCAAGATTGAGAGTAGGGGCGACGTAGAGCGTTTTGTTCTAGTTCGCCTGGCAGAATTATCTTCAGGCCGCGTAGTTTCACCCTGAAGATTGACCAAACAGCAAGGCTAGACATCGAGGCCCGGATGGCGCTCGTCTCGACGATCCACGACCGCGTGCCGTGTTTTGACGTTGCGAGCACGAGCTTACGCGTATTGTGCCCTAACTGCATCCCTTTGCTCCTGTTGTTCACGTGCGTTGCTCGATCACGTTTCCTGTGGCTTAATCAATGCATCATTATAACGCCATTATCAGGCGTTTCTCTGCGCAGCGGTGGAGGTCCAACGCGTATTTCGAGGAATTTTGGGACGGGACCGTGCTCAACAGTATAGGATTCCATTGTTGTCATCCAGGTAAGGATCTTTGAAATGGTGAGGGGGGGGGGAGGGGGGGGGGTGTACTCGACAGGAGAGATGTACCCGATCTCATGCATGGCCGTAATCGTATGACCATAGACCCTCGTGTCCCTACAATGCGGGGACGGAGCATGTCGGGTTTTCACCGACCAGGCAGACATTGCTTGCACCAAGCGCGAAGCGTGGTGAGGTGTTCGGCAAGTCGCTTGAAGGGTGAGCTGCATCCTACTAAGAGCCGCTTGTGAGGCGGACTTGCATGTGGATGACAGCTTCAATGAGTTAGCATAATTTCCGGTGTAGGCGTTTCCAGAGACAGCAATGGGAGTACTATGTGGGGGAGGGGGGGGGGGGCATCTTCAAAGAACATTCCTGTCCATGGTGAGCGTAGGGGCTGGCAACCTTTAGCATATCTTCTTTGAAATGTGTGCTACATATACCGTACTCTTGCGACTTGAATCTTTTCGGTTTTTGAGGTAACGTGTCCATTCAACAGACTTCGCCCGGGAGACAGGTACTACCCATCACGGTGTAAGCAAGGTGAATTGACGCGATTCGATCCTTCGAAACAACCTATCCCTTGGCGATCAAGCAAGTCCGTTGATAGGTTTCTCTTGTCACCCTCTTGGCCAATGATAGGAGCGATCGGACCGCAGCACTCCTGCACACCGCGCGGTGCCTCAAAAACAGCGGTAAATATGCGTCATCCATTTCGGTCCTCTCGACAGCAATCCCCCCAACTGCATCCCTCCCCTCTGCTGACACGCGCGCGCGCACGCATGCACCTGTTGGGCAGTTTTGCGCTGCTCCAAGCTCACGTTCGAGGCTTTCTGGTGCGACAGCGAGTTTCTCACAAGCGGTCCGAGTTGTTCAACTGCCAGGTGAAAATCGGGAATGCGTGGTGCCAATACACACAGCCAACCATTGCTATGTTGTGGCCCATGGTTTCGGTAGAACCCCCGCCTTGGAAAAGTAATCATTTAATTATCGGTGGATAACCACCGTGCTGTGCTGTCGGCGCCCGGTGTGCTTGCTGCCTACAAAATGATTTGCAAAGCTGTAGACGCTCCCGTACGCACGACGCGCTTTCTTACAAAGTTTCGCAATTTTCGTCCTTGGGCGCCGCACCTGTTTCTTTTCTTCTGAATCGGCCAGTTGCTGTGCTATACTCGTGGGGCGGAGAAACGGGGACGACAACTTGTAGCATCCTATGATCGCGCACAGCCCCACAATCATGGCCGAAATGCAACACTAACGTAGCGGCATTGCTTGCCTCACCAACTACGGCCGTTCGTCTCGGCGGTCCCTCGGACACGCACACCAGGCTGTGGAGATCCAGCGTGTTTATCGAGGGCACCGGGGTCGAGGTATGGCCCACACGACCTTGAAGGAGGAGACCCGGGCAAAGAACGCCGACCTCCACGTGTGGGCCTCCTCCGTAATACAAAGGTGCGCGGTCGCGACGACGAAGCATCGCCGTGGGCGTTTGGTCGATTTTCGGGGTACGTTCGGAACACGTACCCCGCTCGTTGGCGAAGCCCGCCTTCATTCCTGGGAAACCCACACACCTATGTATAGACACCTATGTATAGCAAGCCACCACGGAAAGTTCCTGGGAGATACTCAGGAGGCGTAGAGTTTTGCGCTGCCAGGCTATCGTCCGGTGGGCGCGAGGAGAATTTCGCGTGACAAGCGGCTCAAGGTCTGCCTACCTGTTAGGGGTCTGCAGGTCGTTGCTTGCGCGACTCCGAAGGATCTTTAGAGACATCGGCGGCAATGCTCTGCAACACCCGCCACAACCACGGCCGCCAGGGTTCGGTACGTTGTAGCTGGGATTTCGCGTGGCTCTTGCCAACCGCATGCACACGTGATTCGAGATAAGCGAACTTCGCACGATCCCCATCGCACGAACAGTGTCGGTATCTCTCAACGCGATCCATCTTCCCAATTTTCTTCCTGATTTCTATCGCTGTGCGCGTTGCTGCCCGCTGTGCCATCGGATGTTTTTGTTGCCGCCGTGCTAATCGCCACTCACTGCCGTGTTCCGTTGGTGCCGACGTTACGGCTCTATCTATCTTCCCCTGTGATCGCGCGTCGAGGGGGCCAGGCACGCCCGCGTTTGGCTGGCGAGGCAGGTAGTCCGTCTCAAAAGGGTGGAGGTTGGCTTAACCTCGAGGGTGAGCGAGCTCGCAGAGAGGCTCGCGACCGCCGAGGACAGTCGGAGCGTTTCGAGCGTGCTCAGCGAGGCGAGTGCCTCCAGCCGTTCGTGGGTGCATTGGTTAGCGCCAACACCTACGCAATAGGAGGATGCGGGGTTTCGTGGATGGATACCCACCGTAAAATGTTTACATGCGTGCGCCAAGGGCCAAAGTCGACCGGGTGGCGGTAATGATGGCGTTGGTGGGGTTTTACCGTAGCGAGGGTAAAGGTGGGCCATCCTATGCACCTAGAACTACCCTATGTATAGGGGAAAAACGCAGAGCTTCCCTCGGCGAAAAAAACAGAGGACCCAATTCTACGACCTATGGCGAGCCGTTTCCGCTAATTGTGCCTCGTTTTTGTATGCCGCGAGTATTGCGGCGGCAACCGCTTTGCGTGCCAGCGGCATCGTGTCCTTAACGTGCACGCTCTTTTCTCAAATGTTCTCTTTTGATCATCAACGACAGGCGAAATAGCATTCTCAGGCAAACACATTCAGTGCGTCGCACGTCGTTTGCCTCGAGATCGCGCACGACCACAACAACGGTTTTGGATTGTTGCTGCAGGCGTTTCCCTCGAAGAGAGTTTTGCACCGTCTTTTTCTAGACTCTGAGGCAAACACAGAACGGCGCGCGGAGGAGACCCCGAGAGCAGCAACAGTGAACCTCTAAAAACCAACAATAGTGACCACACCACACAGGCCCTGTGTTTGAACGCATATGAATAGTGAACATTGTCCTCTTCTCCACACCCATCGCTCCCATGAAACTTATACTGTGGTAGGTGGACAAAGACTATCGGAATTACGAGAACCGGATACGCAACATGCAAGCCAAGGAGAGCACAATGGCTGCCACGTTCGTAGAGAAGGTGACGAATTACTGAGCAGGAACCGTGAGTCGGCGTAGGTGCGGGGGGGGGGGGGTGGTGTGCTTATAATGTTATCTGCGTAGAGGAAACAGCCGACTGCAAGGAAAGTGAAACCCTGCGCGTCTCAGCCAATCCTATTGCGCCGTCCATCGTATAACATGGCTGCATTAGATCGAACAAATTATCGATACTCTCTATTTCTCTTCGGTATCTAAAGTCAGCATCCGCAGCCCACCATACATCGACGTTCTACTGTGCATGAGAGCTGTAGAGTGCATATTTCGCAAGGGACATCTTAATCGGTCTGGCGAATCAACATAGTCGCGGTGCCGCATCAGTCGCAACTACACTCCCCAGCCCCTCGAACGTTGTTGTATCTCGACCCCCCCCCCCCCCCCCCCCCCCCGGACTCCTCCTCCTTGACGGCACAGGTCCTCGAAAGACGAGATGCAGAGATCACAGGCGCGTGGAACTCCTTCGTCGGCGCGGCCGTCGGGCATGCGGCGACCCTCAAGCGGCGCAGCGACGCGAGACGAGCGCATCCAACGCTCGCGCTCGACGCAACAGACGGAGTCGAAGGGGGGTCCCATCGAAAGCTCCTGCGGCGGATGGAGAGGTGAGGTATCTGTGCTGTTTGATCGAAAAATATAAGTGCTGTGCATTGGTTTACTCGTTCAAGTCGCCGAATGAGTTATTAGACTAGGTATTACAATTTTAGTTGAGTTACGGAATACCTGGTATAAGTTTTTCGCTGAATTCTGAGTCCTTGTATCTGGTTGGGGCGCGTGTTCTTCGTAGCTCGACGCGTATATGTTTTTTCATTGATAAAATATTGCTGCACGTAGGTAAGTCGGGTCGTTGGCTTACTTCGCCACCCAGCTACATATCACAATACGGAATGTTTTGGCTACCTTATATATATATATCTCGTGGGTGTGCGTGGGGTAGAAGGGTACCACCGACGAAGGGAGAGGGGGGGGGGGCGGGTGAGGACGTGCGTGTTTGCTTGGGTTGTGTCGACGAAGGCACACCTAAAGAGCTCCGCTTACCTACCTATACCTGTTGAGAGGTAACGCGCACGAGGCGGCATTACCATGCAGTTGGTTATTGTAGCCTTTTAGGGAGCAAGGGGGATGTAGCCTAAGGCCGCATACTGAGCCTCAGACGCTAAGCATGACCCTGTTGAGTCCATAGATAACGCTTAGCAGCGAGGGGAGGGAAAACGTGTAAATGACGCTCACAGTATTTCTAGATCCCTCTGGGCTGACAGGCATTTAAGGTGCCGCATGAGTCCAAACCGGACAGCTCGACTGATACAGATTTAATCAAGTTGAGACCTCTCGCGCCTCTCCCGGGAATCAGGTATGTCACACCGGTGGCGGCCAGTACGCTCCCGAGCGCCTACCTACGCGCCGCTTTACCAGCGCACATTGAGCTCCGTGGCGGCGGTTTTGAGTCTGCCACCACTAGCAATCCAACAGCCGAAGCGACCAAAGTATACACCACGGCCCTGATGCCGAAGCGACGGCGTATCAACAGTGACCATCTCGCTTCGGACACGTCTGAACCTTCCGGAAGTCGGACTACCGGCAAAGCCTCAACAAGCGCGGTTGGCAGCAGTGGCAGCGGTAGCTGCTGGACCGGGAGCTATCTCGACTTCAGCTTATCGACGTCAGCTGCGGCGACGACATCGCTAGCGACGGGTAGTGTAGCTGCGCCTCATTCCCTCTCCTCTCCAAACGGGGGCAAGCAGCAGGTGGGGTCAGCGGCGTGTGGTGGGGGTAGGCAGAGAAACTCTCAAGGAAGCGGGGGCGGCGGCGGGAGTGATGCTGGCTGTGGTGGCGACGGTGGTGGTGGCGGTGATGGTGGTGCCGGTGGCGACAATGTCGCCAGGTCTCGCCATAAGAAGCGTGGGCATCCTTACACAACAGCTCAGGCGGGGGAGCAACGCACAATGAGCAGGGGCGGAACTTCAGCCCCTGACGGACAAGAGCATATTACGCAAAGCGACACAGCGACCTCCCTCAGCGCGCTGGAGTCAAACCCCGACTGTCACAGTAATCCTGGTGAAGAATCGCCACGCAGAGTAGGCTCGAGCGGGCGCAGTCCAGTCGGTGGGCACGATGGGAGCAGTGTAAGTGGGGGGAGGGATGAGGCAGGGCCGGGTTCAAGCGATTCTCGGCAACGCGGCGGTAATGGATGGGAACGCGGGTGGGATTGCGAACGAGAGAGTCGAGGGTTGACCGGGGACGGGCAATCCCGGTTCCCTGGATCGTCGGTGTGGCAGGCCATGCCTTCGGGCCTGGAAGAAGTCGTGGAGAGATTTTGTGGGGCGGCATTTATAAGAGGACACGTTCCTCAGGGGTTGATGCCGGCGGACACGCCGCCTGGAGAAGCTTACCAAAGGTACGCGATGCACCCTAGAAAACAAGAAGTACGACCATATTATCGGGCATCCGTAGGGGGCTACGTGATAAGCCACCCGAGATGACGTGTATGCCATGGTTGCGCCAAAATTAGACACCACAGACGGCGTATGGTCCATTGAATGGTCCTCAGGGGTTGATGCCGGCGGACACGCCGCCTGGAGAAGCTTACCAAAGGTACGCGATGCACCCTAGAAAACAAGAAGTACGACCATATTATCGGGCATCCGTAGGGGGCTACGTGATAAGCCACCCGAGATGACGTGTATGCCATGGTTGCGCCAAAATTAGACACCACAGACGGCGTATGGTCCATTGAATGGTGGACACCTCAGGCGCTCGAGACAGTATTTCCTTATGCAAGATATCTGGGTTTTTGCCACCCGCCTGTGCAAGAGCAATGATATTATCGCAATAAACCCTCGGTGCTTACTTCTCGTTTTTACTTTTTTTTGCTCTCAACTTCCGCTCCCCCTTTACATATTTAGCGTGTTATCATGCTAAACCAACCTTCTTGTAAACAACCGTGCCAGGTACCTTGAGCTACCACCCTCTTTAGCGAAAATTCGCCACGAGCAGCTGTGTAGCGAGGCATCTCGGCTCGTCGCCTCTGAACTTCGCTCGCGCGGCTTCCTGGTCGTTCAACAGCTCTTACCCGTCTCGAAGCTCAGGCACTTGTTCAGCGCGGCCGGCGCGGGTGAAGGGGAAACGTCGGCCGCGGTTGCTCTCGCGCGCGAGCTGAAATCGCGGTCGCCAAAGCCATCCAGCCGCGGGGGCACCGGCAGAACCGGCGGCGCCGGCGGCACTCGTCACATATTCTCCCCTCTGTCAGATTTCTCTCGACAAGCGTTAAAAGGAGGAACGCCGTCCGACGGTCTTGGTGGGAATGGTGGGGAGGGAAAACCAACCGGGGGCGGATTAGTGGGTGAACGCCGAGACAGAAGTCAGGCAGGGGGCGGGGGCAGGGGCCCGGGCGAGGAGGGGCACAAATCCCCAAAGGGCGAAGGAAATATCACCAGTGAGAAGAAGCAGGGGCCACTGCGGATTTGTCTCGCGGGAGTAGGGTTGGAGGGCGGCGCCGGTGAGGGCGAAGAGGGCGACGGGCGGTGGGACCCTCGACGGTATACGTCGCGGCCCGACGACTGGCTCAGGCCTCCTTGTAGCAAGATAAATCGACGTTGGGACGACAAAGCTCGGGTGAATAAAATAGTGTGTGTGTGAGAATATCGCTAACACATGGGACTCATAGAGTTGATTGAGCGCATGCACAATGCATACATGAGGACGGCTTAAGCGTCTTCAGGGAATTCTCGTCGGGCCATCACGAGGGTTATCTACTAAAAACCAGAACATGGCTCTATGTTATGCCGCAACCTTCATGTACTGTAGGCGATCTTCCAACTCTTGCCTCTACTCCTCCTCGCTATTAAGGCGAGAGATAATAACGTAGCAGCGCCAAAGCAGTCCAAGTCTTCGCGCGTGTCCTCCTCTCTCGCTTCTACGCACAACGGCCCCATACACCGGGCGCCTATGTCTCTCTCTCTCTTCCTTTCTGTCTCTCTTTTTCTCTCTCTCCCACTCTTTCCTTCTCTTCATTTCTCTCTCTTCCTCTCCCCTCTCCATGTGTCACGCACGCTTACGACACAACTTCACGCATGCCCCGAGGACAGGCGTTCGTGGCCGTCAATACCTCCAGTTCGTTTGACCAGCTCTACCGGAGACACCACCCCCTTCCCCCGCCATGCGACGGCCCGAACAGCGACGGATCACAGGCCGTCGTCAGGAACGACGATTTTCGTGACGAAGGCGAGCAAGACGACAACGAAGAAGGAGTAAAGCGGAGCGCGGGGGATGGCGTCCTGCCCCACGATACCCCCCCTTGTGCTCGGCCGAACATTCGCGAGCGTTATTCGAGACGGGTAGCGGATATCACGCGGGAGGAATACAACGCATTTTTCGACGGGATGACGCCCACTGCCCAAGAGCTCTATAAGGTATGGCGAGCCTAGAGCTCCATGCGCACCGCCTACAGTAAGCGAGCACGTGCGTGGAAAATGTCGTACGCCATGTGTTTCGCCCTCTAGGTTTTGACAGTGTCCGCATTGCAATGCTGCAGCACACCGTCGCCTCATACTCCCTCTTTCTATGATATGCTTCCGATACCGCCGTGTGCGTCACCCAATCAGTACATCGTGAATGAAACGGAGTCCTGGGGAACTGTGGAGGGTCCTATCAGCACCTTGCTGCGCCGGGCGGCGTTTTACGTGGTTGAGCACCCGTCCCCTGCCACTCGGGCCGAGATAGCCACGGCGAGAGCGAGAGACTGCCGGGCGAAGGTCAGAGGTTGCGAGACTAGAACTGTTGTGAGAGCAACTGAGAGAAAAATAACAGATACCCGATTTGCGCATGCTTAAGAACTGGAACTCGAATCTGATGGTAGTCGGACATACTATTAATACTTGAGTATTCAATCATCCGTCCAGAAAATCGCTGCATAGACACAACAAGCTTTGCACCGTCAGCCTTCGCAGAGGCATACCATGGGTGTAAACCTGATACAGTATACGATACCTGGTATAACACATAACCTCGTAGCGCCAGCGGAAAGAGGAAATTGGAAGGGTGGCAAAACGTTTTTATATTCCAGGCGAAAAATCTCGAGATCCAAAACCACTTACAAGCGAACAGTCACCGACATGCGCCGCAAGAGCTCACTCACTGCCATATTTCGAGTCGTGCTCTCAGGGGATTCGAGGAAACGAGAACAGGCTGGCAAGGCCGATAGCTCTGGCCACAAAATTTCCACCCGGGAAGTTTGAGCAAGAGCTGCAGGAAGCGGCAATGACTTGTCAGCATGTGAGACCACCCAGCGTTCTGCCAACGATCTCTCTGCGCATACGTCAGACAGTTTGGATATAGTAAACGGTGTAAGGTCTTTGGATCAGTCTTGTCCCAACCTGCACAGTGTCCACGGGTTCAACAGGATAGCTTCGCAGCTCCGGTTGGTTGGTGGGGCAAGGGGGGGGGAGGGGCGTACTCATTTGGTGCTTGCCTTAGTCATTTGACCATATGGGCGAGGGGGGGGGGGGTACTCGATATCATGCATGGCCGTAGTCGTATGATCATAGACCCTCGCATATCTACAACTCCAGGACGGAGCACGTAGGGTTTTCACTGGTCAGGCAGACATTGCTTGTACCAAGCGCGAAGCGGTGAAGTATTCGGCGAGTCACATGAAGGGTCAGCTGCATCCTACTGAGAACCAGCAGTGAGATGGACTTGCTCATGGATGACAGCTTTGATGCGTTGGTTTATTTTCCGGTGTGGCCAGTTCCAGAGACAACAATGGGAGTACTATGTAACTGACTCATGAGTGCCCTACCGTAAACACTGCGTGGTGCGATCATTCCCTTTGCGCGGAGTAAAGGTTATCCTTCCGCACAAATGACTTATGACTCGATCGCCAGCTGTGACCGACCGCTAAAAAACAAACAAACGGTACCATGGCTGCTCAGCTCACGTAGTCAGCGGCATGTTTTACAGTGCCGCCGTCAACTAACGCCAACCCAACCTATATAGTATGTAGGGGGGAGGGGTTCAAGTTGGCTCGCAGCTTCGGGTTACCGCCGAATACATTAAATCGCACATGAGCTTCGGTACATTCGTTGCCTTAACGCCCGGCGACATGCTCAAGGTTTATTCCGCCCTATCAATAGCCCGTCGTGCTGCGTGTATTCATCGACGACTAGTAATAGTGACCGGCACAAAGTATTTCGACAGAATACTGCAGCAGTAGTGGCTTTCCTCGTTGGACCTCCCCTCGCGAGCCTTCCGGTGGCGAGCCTCCCCGTCGTGGCGTAGTCGAGGCGGGTTTCCTCGGCGCAATGTCAGTATGCCGCGGTTTGTCACAGAACGAATGCTGCTGAACCTATGCATTTCTGGCTGCAATATAACGAGCAAATAATCATGTGCCGATCCACTCTTATTGTGTTAAACACCAGGTGGCGATGGGGCCAGAGGCGCTACGTGGCTTTGTCGAGCAGCTCGACGCGGTTGAGACGAGCCATCATTTTCCCCCCTCGTCTACGCTGGAATTTCCAAGCAACGCCAAACATGTTTGCTCCGTCACCGGCCGCTTCGGTTCCACCCTCGCGGACCCCCGGCGGACGCTGCTGGAGAGGAGGCTAGAGGCTGCGGAAACTCTGGCTGGGCCGTTCGCCCTGCGGCTCGAGGCGGACGGTGTTCACAGCGTGAAGGTGCTAGCGCGCGTGCCGGTGCGGGCGTGGGATTTACCGCCGTGTCTTGTCGAGCAGGTGGAGAGGATGATCGGGCTCCTGACGGCGAAGACCTGCGCCACCGACCACTACCAAGCTCACCATCGCCTAGGAAGCAACAGGAAATCTACCAAAATCAGCAAATCCATCGGCAGCTTGGTTAGAAGGGGAGAAGGAGGAGGAGGCGGTCATCTCCGTGCAAAGAAACGCAGCGGCGTTAGCGTTAGCGGCTACGGCAAGCATTCGGGGAGACGAGGCGGTGGTGGTCGTGTACACTGTCAGCGAAAAGCGCAGCACGGGCTTGCGTTCGATCCGAGGTTCCAGAGGTCGGCCGTCGATCCGTTCGGACGACCTCCGCGTCTCGAACGAATCCAAGCCGGTCCTGATCCGGGCCAGCACCGAAGAAAAGAAGGTGGTCGCCACCACGACGGCGACGATCGGAGGCTCCTGGAGGTCGACAAATATGACGATCTCGCCCCCGGACCTTGGGAGCGTCCGCCTGCCGCGGAGGGCAGAGCAGGTAGAGGCGATACCGATGGCCCCATTCCCGAAACGACGGAAGAAGAGAAAGCAGCGCGTGGCCATTATACCGCTGCTGGGGCGACCGGAACCGAAAAAAACTCACCTGGTTCCCCGTCGTCTTCCTCGCCTCCTACCAGTACCACCATCAAGACAGAGGACACACAACACGAGCTACTCCGTGAGCTGGTGTCGGCAGCTCATCCGGGCCAGTCGAAGTTCGACATCGAGCGCCGGAAATATCTTGATCAACCGCGACCTCGGTGGCGTCAGTCACGCCAACGGGGTGGCGGCGGCTTGCGTCGGAAACAGCCGCTCAAGGCTAGCAATCGAAATCGAGACCCCCCGACGAACGCGACCAGGAAAAATGACGGCAACCATTCAACAACACCCGAGGCCCTCGAGCCGACCACGCGACGGCGTTTGACCTGCCGAGTGCTGCACTGCTCCGCGGTCTTCTCGAGCCTTTCCACGCTTCGCGCACACGAGAGGTCGCACGCCACCGTGCCAGAATACCACCGCCTCCGCCGCACCCCTCAGCTGTTCCGAGACTCGCCGCCAGCTCCGTCTGAGGGCGATGGGGCGGACGCCGCCCGATTTCACCTGCGAACGACGCTTCCCGCGAGCGTTCGACGAGAACTGCAGCAGCTACAAGAGGAGAGCGCCTACCGCAGGCGCGGCAGTCTTTCGTCACTGCCCGGTCTCGCGGGGGCTGCAGCGACGTGGGCCGGGGTAGTGGGTCCGGGGCGGAAGGTTAGCGGGTTGGTGTGACGCCTTCGAGAGGCGCAGTGTGTTGACGTTTTTGTAGTTTTTTTTTTTTTTGTTTCCGCCGATAAAGACGCTCACCACCCTTGAAGAGCCTTCGCGGTGCCTGTCCGTTCTTCGCTACGCCGAGAAACCGGTTCTAGTGGGGGGTGATGCATGAAATAATGTACGGACTCGTCAACACTATTAATAGAAGAGCTCGTGGGGGGGCGGCAGGAATAGTTTGCACATCATAGGTTGCTGCCTTCACGCACGAGGAAACGCGGGGTTGCGCGTGTATCATAAGTGCTACTGTGGGTGAACAGGTGAACCGCGTGTGTTTCAAGCTTAGCAGGTAACGCAAGTTGGGGACGAAATTGTCCGTGGTGGCTCGCTCCATAGTGCAACGGCATACACGCATCAACAAATGGACAATTGGTGCGCGTTCATGCTTTGCGTACAAGTGCTGCAGTCTAGAGCTAGAAAACTCTTAGGCGCTCGGCAGTCAATGGCGGGGCGCAGGCGTTCCCTCAAGGCTCGATGCAACTACAAGTCACAACGTGCTTTGTTGTGGCTCAGTCGGATGATAATTTGCGCTCCTTCGGCGACAATGCCCATTTACGAAGCCGACGTGTGCCCAAATCGTCCGAAACTCTCAATCCAACAAAATTGACAAAGAGCTTCTACGACGCACACCAGTATCAGAAAATAAAAACCGCACTCGTACGCCCCCGTAAAATTCCAGATAGCACTCCGAAGCAAGCAGGTAACGAAGGCAGGCATTGGTTATTCTGCCCCGGCCCCTCTCCTTAACCGCACTTTCGTCTCAACATCGCTTCCTCGCACGGCAATAAACTCTACCCCAAAGTCGGCGTCGTCAACATTGCGGAGCTTCGAAGGCCTACCGAGGACCCGACTCCGCCGGTCCGGCCCAGAGAGGCAACAACGGATCCCCGTTGAATATTTCCGACCTCATCTTCTCTTCCTGTCGCCGGTACCCGTCAATCTCTTCCCGAATCACCCAGCACTTGTAGTCGGCGGGCGACAAAGTTGCCGCAGCCTTGCGCCGTCGGAACTCGTACTCCTCGTGCTCCGCCTCCGAGTTTTCCTTTCGCGCTTCCGTTAGACCGAGCGGGAGCGAAGTTACCCGCGTTCGGTCAAACGACGCCGTTGCCTTGCCTCCCACCGCGCGCACCGCCGCCGCCGCCGCCGCCGAAGAGAGCACACCATTCCCATCGGCAGCCCCGGCCCCAGCCAGCGAAACGCCCCATGATTTCAGGAACGCCTCGTCCAAATCGCGGTCGGCGGCTGCGGCTGACGCGGCGCGTTCCCGCGACGACCTCACCTTCTCCGTTTCAAGCGCAATGAGGCCCACCCTCTTCCGCAACTGGCGGTCGATGTCATCTTCACCGGCATCGTCCATGGGAGAGCTCTCGACGAACAGCTTGCTGTTGCCGCTCCCGTCGAAGACGTAACGGCGTTTCGTGTCTCCTTCGCCGCCGCCGCCGTTGCCGCCCGCCACGTTTTTACACGAATTCGTGCGTCTGTGCTTGTTGGCGCTCTCCGTCGGTCTCGCGTGCGCGATGAGCGGCGCCACGCGCTTGAGCGTCGCCGCGACCCGCGCCACGATGCCTCCCCCGTTTCCCGTCGGGTCCCGGGAAGGAGTCAAGACACGCGCGTCTATCGCCAACTCCGAAGCTCTCGACTCAGGCGCCGACTGAAGGATCGAATTCACGCGGGGAGCGTTTTGGGGGAGAGGAAGCGATCGGAGCGGAGCGGAGACAGGGGAAAAGAAAAAGAGAAGAAAAAGCACGCAGATTCGCAACAAGCGGGGGAGGGGGGAAGGGAGAACAAACACGTCAGTAGGTGCGGCGTGCGTTCAGCGAGGGAAGGCGCCGCACCTTTGGGGACGTGTTACTACTCTAGCATTCTCCCTGAACCGAAGGTAGGGTGGAAATGGCTCGACGAAACAGGATTCAACCCGCCGCTGGCCTACATTATGCAGCCACATCGCAAGTATCGGGCTGAAGACGGACCCACTGCGCAGTCCACACCCTTTTCGCACCGCCACGACGTCGCCTTGAAAATCACCGACACCATGAAAATCATCGATATCAAGGAACACAAACACACACGGACACGGTCGCGGGGCGCACTCACCGCTCTGAAATTCTCTGCCTCTAACAATCCCGGCACAACAACGCCGTCCAGCGACGACTTCAGACGGTCCTGCCCAGAGGCTGCGACGAAGTGGACAACGAGAGGGCGACCCCCCGTCCCTCCTCCTCCTCCTCCTCCTCCCCTCTCGCCACTTGACAACATAATCTTCCTCGCCACCGCATCGCGCACCAACGCGCGCCAAGGCGGGGGGCGTCCTCTCATCAGAACCCCTCCCGCCAACGCCTCCGTCAGCCGGTATCGCAAATCCCCTGGCAACAAAGTCCCCCCGAGGTACGCCTCCAGTTGCCGCACCCGGGCGCACGCGGTCTCCCGTCCTAGGGGGCGAGCACCCCCCTTCCCCGCCAAGACACCCGGGTCGAACACCTCCGCTAGATCAACGGGAAGAGGAGGGAAAGTGGCCGCCTCTACAAGAGCAGTGACCTTGGCGGCGTCGGCGGCAGTGGCGGCGCCGGCAGTACCGGCCGCCGGATTCGCGAACCGATCCCGTGGTAATATCGTCGCCCAGTCGAGGGTCAGGCCTCCCGACTCTTGGACAGAGCCCCGCAACCTCGCGATGGCGCCCTCTGGAGGCGCAAGCGGCGAGACTGTTATTTCTCCAGAGGCAGGCCGTGCGGCTCCAGGCACGTACACCACCCCCTCCTCCTCCACCGCGCTACGCGCACCCGGGCTGTTGCCGGACGGTGCGCCGGCCCCGGTCCGAACCGCGAACTCCCGCATGGGCCAGGCATCGCTCCTGCGCGAGAGCAGGCCACAAACGTGTCGCGTTGCGTGAGCCGCGGCGGCGATGACAGCGTGGAGCGGGGGGTCTTCGTAGCGGCATTCCGGCAGGGCGAGGCCTACGGCGTCGGCGTAGTGGTCGTCCGTCGTCGCCCGGGAGACGGCCGTGTTGAGCATTTCTTGGAGAGAGCGGGTCGCTATCAACGGCTGTCTCGGGGCTTGCCCTGACGGACGGACAAAATCGGCGTTTGGTTTTGTTGCGGCGGTCGAGGGTAGGCAGGCGGGCGAGTAGGCAGGCAGGCAGGCAGGCAGGCAGGCGGGCAGGCAGGCGAAACTTGGGTTGGCGATTGCCCGCGGGAGCAACAGTAGTATTATTAATACGGAAGACCATCATCAGTGGAACAGGCGGATTTACTCTTTTTTCTTTGTATCTTCCCAGAAATTTTGTTTCGGGGCCATTTTTTCCTGTGTTTTATGAAGAAGAATATCTGCATCTGGACTGTTCATCACCGGCCCAGACTCACACAGGGATGCTAAAAAAACCGTGGCGAGGTTCCACGGAAAGCTATTACGGGGGACCATAGTTAATAGGACCAAATATTGTTAGTAAAAATGGTCAAATATATAGGTTTTTATGTACATCACAGGTCCTATTAACTATGGTCCCCCGTAATAAGGGCTTCAGCTTTCCAACGATGACACTTGTAGGCGAAAGTATGGAGTTGGGCATCAGGCAGAGGTGGGCTGAGTGGGCAGCTGTGCCCTTTATTGGAACGCGTGTATCTCAGCAACTACTGGGAGTCTCGGCAAACGTCAGAGTCCGCTATGCGCCCCACATCCTAGGGACTCCAGCAATGCCAAGTATTTATCGTTGGTATGAGAACTTGGCTCGAAGACTTATCCCCCCCTTCAAATACAGTAGATTGGGAGTACATTACCTCTTTTTACCCACCTTTACCTCACCCTCAACCATATACCTCCGGCTATAAGTAGCATCATTGAAAAGCAAGAAGTTTTCACCTTTCAGTAGGTGCTACACGCGCTTTGAGCGTCTCTGTGTGTGTCTCTGCGGCTGCGAATCAGTCCAGCTCTAAAAATTGTCACTCCGTAAAATATGCACCCGGGGTATGTCGCAAACTTTTAATTCTGAGACGAAAAAAAGAAATTCCGTCGTTTCATTTATCGCGATCCTCCGTAGTGACACTATCAACGAACACCACTACGGCAACGAACGAGGGGGCGGAGCACACCTTCAACCCACGTCTGCACCAAAACAAGGCATACACTTCCGCGAGTTTCTCGCCGCCACCACCCCGACATTGAGCAAACACAGGGAGCAAGCACGCCTCACCTGCGAGCACGGCCAGCTTAGCCGCCACGTCCTCGGAAGAAGCCTTCTCCAACTTCCCGGCGAACGCGAGACCCTCCCCGGAGGCGGCGGCCGCCTTAGACCTGCTCTCGAACTCGTGCAGCCCCACGAGCGCCACCCGGAGGCTGAACCCCCGCTCAGCCACTCTCCTCAGCTCCAGTCCTTCCGACGCGTCCTCCAGAATTTTCGCGCGCGTGCGCTCCGAAGCTGCCGAGTCTGCCCCGTCGTTGTCTCTCTGCAAGGCGGAGTCCTTGACCGGTATAACGACCAGTAGGGGCACGCCCGAGGAGCCCGAGCCGTCGTCGCCGCGAAGAGAAGACGCGTCGAGGGCGTGCCGAAGGTCCTCCCGGGCATCCGACCAGTCCGGCTGTTTTTGACCGCGAACGGGGGGGGGGGGGGGGGTGTTGGCGGGTGCGCGGCAGACAAACATATCAGGACGAAACATTCAGAGGGGTCACCGTTGTTGCAGGGGCCCCTTCACCTAGGCCGTCTCTCGGAGCTGCCAAAGCGTGCACGGGGTAAGCTCGGGGGCCGACACACCGTGACAACAAAAAAAGAAAGCCGGGGGTTGTTTCCGCCTCTAACATTCGTCCACAAAATCAGCGCCACCGAGCCTTCCACGGAGGTTCTCTGTTCCCCACTACACTAGCCCGGCTCGAGCGTCGCCGGTAACGAGCCAGATATAGACACGGCGAGCGAGCCGCGGGTGGGTGCGGGAAGCTAGCTCCCCCCTCCCCCCCCACCCCTCTTTGCTTCGCGTCTCACCGTAGGGTGCAGAGGCGACCAAAAGAAGCGGTCTTGGTCCCTCGGGGAAGCCGCGAACACCAACACGCTGGCCGCCTTGAGCGTTTCCGACAGCTCCCGCGAAGGCCGGAGGCGACACCCCTCGCCGACGCTGACGCGCTTCACGCAAAGGTGCATCCATTGCCGTGGATACGTGTGCCTTCCCGGCCCCGTGAAAGCGTTCTTGGGCAGCTCTCTGCTCGATCGAAGCAAAATACGAGGATAAGGCGTAAATAATCAGGGCAAGAGGCGGTGTGCTCAGAGGGGGAACAGCACGTCCGGCGCATGCCATGTGCTGCCACGAGGCGGTCGAGCGCGCAGCCCACATACCTAGGAGAAACAGGCGCACGCATGTGGGCAACGAACAAAACCAAACACGACCGTAGGGACGGCCTCACGAGCGCAGCCGGTGTAGCGGCAGCGGGTAACCCCCGGCACCCCCCCCCCCGTCAACATCGTTACCCCCAGACCACGTTCCACCTTGTGATCAACGACAGATGACCGCATCTACCGCTAGCCCCTTCGACCTGTCCAGACGACCACCCCCGATCTCTCCTTATCTAGGGCGTCCAAACGCTTCTTGTTCTCAGTGGACAGAACCATCTACGAACAACACCAACCACCGTTCACCAGCAGGCAAATTATCAGCAGGCAAATGATCAGCAGGCAAATGATCGCTTCCCAGCCAACGCACCTCAGGGCCCGATAAATGAGCTTCGTGCCCCCCGAGCCCCCGCCACAATCGCCTCTGTAATGTTCTTCCGCGCCGAGCTCCGCCCCTTCCCGCGGCGCAGGGCACAGCCCTTGAGATGCCACATCCCGCGCGTACTTCGCCACCCCCTCCGCGCCTCCATCACCGCCAAACTTGGCATCGAGCCACGCCCCCACGTTTCCTCTCGTGCGCGCCGGTGCCACCAACACGGCCTTCCAGAAGAGGTGGGGCGGAGAGAGCGGGGGTTCTTCCGGCTGCGCCGACCCATCGATCCTCCTGCCGGCCGTCGCCACCGCCGCCGACACCTCTTTCTTCCGAACCGTCGTGAGTCCCACCGCGCGGAACGCTCCCTCCGCGCCAACGCCCTGGTTATTGGCCAGCCCCGGTGCCACGATAGTGGAAAGGTCTAGCGAGTCGGGCTTGCGGAGGTCCTCGGTGTCTGGCGCGTCGCGTCCCTGCGCGTCCGCCGTCAACATCGCCGCCGCCGCGGCTGCCGCGGACACCGCCGCCGCGGACGCCGCGGCCGCCACCGCTTGGCGCCGCAGCGCAAGAGCATTGCTGTCAGCACCTGACGCCGGCGCCCCGGCGGCGTTGAGAGAGTGGGAGCGGCGTTTCTTGTTGCGCTGCAGGAATGAGGCGTTTTCCGTGAGGACGCTGTGCTCCTCGAACCGACGGTTGCGGAGCGTCACCTACCGCCAAAACCACGGATCGTGCGATACGAGGACCAGAAAAACAGCAAGGATGCATGTTACGGCAACAAAAAAGTACACGTCGGCGGGTTCGCCTCAAACGGATGATGCAGGCAATGTCCGAGAACGTCACTTGCGAACGGCAACCCGAGAAAAATGAATAAATATGGAAAGGCGTGAAACGTGTTAAGTTTGGGGACGGATGCCTATCGTCCCCTTTCAAGGGGTTTCCAGTATAGATGGAGGTGTTTCCCACCAGGGGCCACTATAAAATTCCGCCAACAATTCTTCTGTAAGAACGTCGCGCGGATAGGCGAACACGAATCAACGTGACAAACGGGGTATGCATCCCTGCAAAAAATAGGGGACGGGCGGGTGAGCGGGCGAGCATAAGTGTGACCGCGTTTCCACGTGGGTGGCATGCTCTTCCACTCCATGAAAACTACCGAGAAGGACTTAGCCTACATGGGATTTACCACCATGCCCACTGAAGAGGTACCACATGACGGCTTGGGCGAGGCGTCTAGTGAAAGGGTTAGGGCTAGAATAGCATGCGCTGATTGAGCGTTCTCTTCCAAGTCTGGCGATAAGACCGGGACACACTACTCCCAACACCACAGAGAAACAAACCATCCATCCCTTTGAAGCAGCAGCAGGGGGCGAGCGGAATCAACGCAAAAGTGTTCCACCCGGGGCGTCAAGCATCAACCCTCCACTAGGGTGGGACGTCCCCCAGCCCTCACGTCCGTTTCATCAACACCAGCGTTCGTTTGTGCAAGCACACCCCGGCGGGCATCGGGAAGTGGGTTCCTCGTTTTCCGCGCACGTGGGGGGCGGTGCTGCCTTGCGCTCATTGCCTCCTTTACACGGACACCGCATACACGGCCATACCCGACCACAAACAAGGCAGAGGGACACCCGATCGCGAACGCCATCGGGAACTCCTACGCGAACGCTTTCAAACCCAACCGGAACGCCACCGCCACCGTCACCACGGTCCGTCCTCACCAAATGCTGTTCCTCCAGCGAGCGCACGGTCTCCTCGAGCCAGCGACTCCACGCGGCACGCCGCTTGCGTCGGGTGAAGGCGGGGCCCAAGCGCGCGAGAAGAGACCCTAGAACCTTCCGGCCCTCTAGCGCTGACCGATGGAGGCTACCGTTGGGAGGCAGCTGCGACAAGAGCGCGCCCACCAACGGACATACAGCAGCACCGACAAAAAGAAAAGCCGTGTCGGAAAGAAGGCGGTCAAATCATCCAACAAGCAATAGGTCATATACCCTCTCAATAGGCATGTATAACACAGGTAAGACCGCTACAAGAAAACCCACGCGCCGTCGACGCTGCCCACTTGGACACGTGCCACGGGAGAAACAACTCGGCGCCAACCCTTTTCCAGACCGAAAAACGAATAGCATACCGTGCCTGGATCATACCATACCTGGGCTATACCGTGCGTGAACCGTCACGAGCCATATCGTGCCGGAGACATACCCGTATCGGCTAGACCGACCAGCGATAACATCGACGCAACGGAACACGCAGCCTCGACTATCGCACACGCCCCCCCTCCCCCCCCATCTCAAGCACACCCAGCAACTGAACCCGTACACAGAGCGACAGGAACGACAGCGGAGCAGCCAGGGCGCGTCTACCGAGTCTCCCAGTAACCAACACTCACGCAGGAGCACGCCAGCGGCAAAACGCCAAAATACGCTTAAAAAACAACTCGACATGTCCACACCCGACACACAGCAAGAAAAACACACCGCGCAAGAAAATTCCGCGAGACCCCACCAACAAGAAAACAAGGCAAGAAACGTGACCAACTCGAAATCCTGATTTATCGCCAGTTCGCCCGCCAGATGGGAAAGAGCAGCGCCTGCCTCACCTGGTCGACAACGTCCGATGGGACGAGCTTCCCGCAGGCCAGCGCCCGCATCGCGCGCCCTTCCGCGTCCCGCACCCTCCTCGCTTCTCTCGCGGTCGCCGCTACCGCTGCTCGCCTGGACGCCGCCTCCTCTGTTTGTCTCTGCTTCTCCCTCCTCATCTCTGCGTCCTCCTGCTGTCGCCTGGTACGCATCGCCCGCGCCGCCGCCTCATCCGCCGCTCGCTGCACCGCGGCCGCGGAAGCAGCTGTCCCTCCCGCCGACACGCCTAGAGCGGTGCCCGGAGCCGCTGCCGCCGCCGCCGCTCCATAATTCATCGCCGGCGCGAAAGGCAACCCGCCCCCCGAAGCGCTTCCAATGGCCTGGGGGTAATCAGCGGAGGCTTCCGCGGCGTTGCTAACCGCGACTCCCGCCCCTCTCGTCGCCCCCGGGGCTGTCGAGTCGCCGCTCTTCGTGGGCGCGGCGGGGGCAGACGCGAAGGTGAAATTTGACAGCAACGATTTCTTACCCGAACTTCCCCTTGCAGCCTCCGCCGTCGCCGCCGACACTGCCGCCGTGACGCTCCCTCCAGTGGTGACACCCCCAGCACCTGACGCGGGGTGGACACCAGAACCTGTACCCGGGGCCGCTGACCCGCCGCCCGTAACCGCTAGCTTTGTGCCGCCGCTGGTAGTGCCGGAAGGGGCAAACGCGGAAGTCGACTCCGGTGAGCCCGAGCCGAGCGTGGTGAAGCCGGCGGGAGCGTCCTGGGCGTCGCGGCCCGAGGCCGAATCGGAAGCCCGAGGCGCAAACACGAAGCCTCCGACGGACGAAACCGCTGCGGCGGGAGCAAGAGAGGCCGACGCACCGACGGCAGGTTGTGGCGGGGCGGGCGACCCCTGGTGGGCAGACGAGGTCCCACTCGTCGCCGCCGCCGCCGTCGCCGTCCCATGCACCGCCGCAGGAGGTCCGAAAGTGAACGCGGCACCCGCGCCACGGCTGGCGAAACCGATCCCGGGCGTCGCCCCCGCCGCTCCGAACGAAAACCCCGCACCGTCGCCACCGGGTGTCGGCGCCGCAGGCACGCCGGCAGGCGACGATGCACCGAAGGAAGAAGACGCATGTGGAGGAGCGGGGGTGGACAAGGAGGCGGCGGAGGTCGGCCTCGTGCGCGACGAACCAATAGTTGCCGCTGCCGCCGC
This sequence comes from Nereocystis luetkeana, assembly GCA_031213475.1. NCBI lineage: Eukaryota > Phaeophyceae > Laminariales > Laminariaceae > Nereocystis > Nereocystis luetkeana. The sequence continues at coordinate 1,161,016 of JARUPZ010000030.1, read as the reverse complement.
TGCCGAGGCCGCCCTCGGCACAGACCTCGCCGCGACCTTAGCCTTCAACCGTCCACCGACCGACAAGGGGGACGAGGCGGCAGAAGAGGAGGAAGACGTGGCCCTCCTCAACACCGACGCCACCGCCGAGTCGCTCCTGGCACCACCGCCGGCCCCCCGCCGAGGGGCCGCCGCGGCAGCCCCGTGAGACTTGTCCGCAGCGCGCTCAAAGTCCCCCTTGCACACCCACTCGGAAGCCTTCCGCCAAGGCTTGGGCTCGACCAGGTCCTGCAGGGGCGGCGGCTCCGGGACCGCATCCGGGGGGCGGAAAGGAATTATCCAAGTGCCGCTTCGGTCCTTCTCCCTCAGAAGTACCTGCCGAGTCGAGGCGCGAGCGCAGCGCGTGCAGGTACGGCAAGTCCGCACCGCGTGCAGGGAGGGGTTGAGCGCGTGGGCGCAATATGGGCCGGAGAGGGAAGAGGGGGGGCGGGGCAGGGCGTACTCATTCGTTGGTTGCCTTAGTCATCTGACCATTCACCACGCATCCCTTTCGAGACGGAGCAATAGGGCGGGGGGGGGGTGACAAAAGGCCCGCGACCGGGGCACCAGGACGCCTCGCGGGGTGGAAATCAAACAACCGGTCTCGTCGACGCTCGGGCGGCAACAAGAGAGCGCACGCAAGGGTGGGCGTTCACGTTCATCACCATATCGCCAGGAAATCACTGAACAACACCACATCACTATCGAACAGAGACGGTCGGGACAACGGGCGACAGATCGGGCCAATAAGAATTAGTGCGCGCGAGCCTGAAACAAAAAAGCACGTCGTGCGACGCCATGGTAGCCCTCACCTGACCGGTGCTCGACACTCTTAGGCTGTACTCGCCCAGAAACGCGACGATCTGATCTTCGTTCTCGAAGCACAGCAGCCGCATCAGCTCAGACACAGAAAAGTCATAAAAAGACGCCGCGATCACCTGAAAACGTGTCCAGCCATCCCCGAAGCAAAGCAAAGCATAGCAAAGGAGGGAGAAGGGAGGCGCGTAAGGTCAAATCAACCCCCCCGGGGGCCGCAGCCATTGAAAAACACGCGGTGATCACAACATATCTGCATATAGTCCGCCCGGAACAATGTTTCCAAGCACGTGTTACACTGTACCAGGTAACTATTATGATTAATATTAATAGCGTAGACTGCAAATTTTGACGCTGAAAGTTGTACATTCGTGATCGCGAAAACAAGATGGATGGATGCTGAGATTTTGAAAGAAATCTATGATTCTACACACAAAAAAAAACAAACAATTATGAAACAAACGGCAGTTGTTTTTTTGAGAGACTGGGTCGAAAACACAACAAACTAGAAAAAAATGAACAAAACCTTAGATGTATGTATGTATGTCACTCCCAAAATATCTACCAGGTACCAGGTATTTGTTACAAGAAAAAAATACCTCACCCGTGATGATGGGCATCGGGGAGAGGAACCGTTTGCCGGCCATTTTCGATGAAACCGTGCCGTCGGCTATCGCATTTCTGGGCGAAGATGACCTTCCATACAACTTCCCCCCCCCCACATTACCGTCGATTTATAACCTTCTAACAAAATCGAAATCCCAGCGAGCGAACGTCCGAGACCTCTCCAAAAAACGTCGTTTATTTCTTCCTGAGAAAACTTTCCCCCCCCCCAGATCTTCTGGCGGAACAGATGTTACCTCTGATTTTCCTCGACATTTCCGCACAAAAGGGATGCTGAGGGTACACTCGAGAAAAACAAACGCGAAACGGTACAAAGCTGCGCCATGGAACAGGCGTGATGACACACATCGCTTTCAATTTTTTACGACCATTAGACATACGCGGAGAAAACTTGTGCATCCCAGTGCTTAAGGATAGGAAGTTTTGGGATTTTTCACCTGGATGCCATGTGTACCATACAGTTGTTTGTGATCACACAGTTCCGCACCATATCAGAGTACAATGTGCTCGCACAAACCCGGACACACCGCTTGACAAAATTGTCACGCTTGCACAGGTCATTCAGATCTTGCGGATCAGCCCTGCCGCGGAATTCACACGCAGATGATGCACATCCGTGGTCTGCACGTGATCTATGCTTGTACAGTGATCTGAGCGTGCTTGAGCTTTGCGATTCGCAGCCAGGGGCGGGAGCAGATGCCCACGGCCGAGCTAGTTGGGACGGGACCATGCCCCAGGAAAACAGCGGAGCTGCTGTTCCAAGCCGAAATCACGCGCCGTGACTGTTCCATACAGCTGATGAAAATAGGAAGGTGCGGTATTCCAGTTTTATTCGCGTGTGCCGCTGCAAGAAAAGAAGACGACAGCACTGCAGCATCGTGGCGCCGGAAGCCAATGCGACAAAGGCAAGCCCCCGGATACCCCCCTGCCCCTCTTCGCGTACACACCCAACGAACCCCCCCCCCCCCCCCCCTATATCATACCAGGTATATAGGTTGGGTTGGCGTCGGTTGGCAACAACATTCTAAAACATGCCGCTCACTACGTGGGCTAGACAACCAGGGTACCGGTTTTTTTTTTCGGTCACAGCTGGTGGTGGAGTTAGATCATTTGTACGGGGTGGAGAACCTTTACTCCGCACTATTACGGGGGACCATAGTTAATAGGACCTATGGTATCCATAAAAACCTATATATTTAACCATTTTTACTAACAATATTTGGTCCTAATAACTATGGTCCCCCGTAATAGGGGCATTATCGCATCACGTAGTGTTTATGGTAAGGCACCCGAGAGGCAGTTACATACTGCAGTCCCCATCTCTGTCTCTGGAAGAGGCCACACCGGGAAATAAATTAACCCATTGAACCTGTCATTCATTCATTCAAAAGCATGTCCGCCTCACAAGCGGCTTTTAGTAGGATGCAGCTCACCCTTCATGCGACTCGCCGGGCACCTCACGGCGCTTCGCGCTTGGTGCAAGCAATGTCTGCCTGGTCGGTGAAAACCCGACGCGCTCCGTCCTGGCATTGCAGGGGTGCGAGGGTCTATGTTCATACGACTACGACCATGCACGACGTGAGTAACCCCCCCCCCCCCCCCCCCCCCTCCCCGCTCCTCTTCGCGTACAAACCCAACGAAAACTCACATTGATGGCGGTGTTACGCATGGACTTGACGTACTGGGAAAGCAGGCACCGGTGCATCACCCCCTGCTGCCGCAGAGCCCGGAAGAATGCGACATAGTCCCCCGCATGCCACGCCCGCACCACCTGCAGAGCTCCCTTGATTTCCGGCGACTCGAGCACCTTCTTACGCTACCGGGGGGGGGGGGGGGGGGAAGTCGCCGAGGGCATGCAACACAGACGAGGAGAACGTTTGAGGTGGGTATAGAGGGGAGGCGGCTAGAACGGGAGACGGGGGGAGAGTAGGGGACAGAGGACTTGGGCATTTGCTCCTACATGGTGTGGTGTGAGAGTAGCCACACTCTTACGATTGTTTTTTTGTTTTGTTTGGTGGCTTGGTCTCGTGTCTGGCAGATATACCGACGCGCTTGGGACCTCTTACGCTTTACACCTCCCGGTTGATATATATTCCACCCCCTTCTTAGGCGGATGTATGCACTCCGGGGCGTAATTTGAATACAAGCCCTGAAGCACGGAGCAAGCAACACAATTTATCAAGAAAAAGCGGAACACGCAAAGTGCGGGGGGGGGGGGGGGGGGGGGGACGTTGCTGCAGACGAGGCCCGAACCACGCTCGACGCTTGCTGATCGGTTTATCTCTCAAGAGCTACCCTTGAGGCCCGCGCGGCGGGGGGCGGGGGGGGTGCCCTCGATAGGAGAGATGTACTCGATCTCATGCATGGCCGAAGTCGTATGACCATAAGACCCTCGCATCCCTACAAAAATGACGGGACGGAGCATGTCGGGTTTTCACCGACCGGGGGCGATTCCACCGCCTCTCACGCACCACATAAATCAAATACTCCACGAGTACCAGTACCGCCTGCGCAAAGAAAAAAGGAGAACAAAAAAAACAGGCCACCAACTTACGCGGCTCCTGACGAGGTCCTTTACCAGGCGTTGCACCTCAACCCCGTCGTCCTGCTCAAGCACAGTGAGCAAGTAGTACGCCATGATCTGCGGTCGGCGTTGAACGGGCGGGGGGGGGGGGGGGGGGCGTACTCATTTGTTGCTTGCCTTAGTCATTTGACCATTGACCACGCATCCCTTTCGAGACGGAGCACCGTTCCTACTCCTAGTAGAGACACCACCAACAATTGGGCGCTCATTACCTTGTTTTCCATATAATTTACATTGAAACTTTTTGATAGTCTAATCCCCTTCCTGTTTTGGCCGCCTGTGGCCACCATCTATCTCCTAGGATATCGGTCGTTTTCTCGCTGCTATCTAATGTACCAAACTCCTCCGTGTCACATTCGTCTATTGCCCTCATCTTCTCTTCTAACACATCCCGTTCCTCCTTGTATATTTCACATTCTCCTACTGTGTGAGTTCTACTCTCTATTGCTTTGCCACACGGGCACATCTGTGTATCTACTTCCTCCTCCTCCCGGCTACTGGTCTACCTCTTTCTTCTTTCTGGCATCTCCAGGTGATCTACACGGGGGGGGGGGGGGGGGGGGGGCAAAAGCTGTCAGGGCGGCTGGCTGGACGCGGGGGTCGCAGCCTGAAGAGAGAGGGTAACCGAAGCATGCACCGGTACTCGGTAAGATGAATCGATTGCCTCTTCCTCTCGTGGGAGAAAACTCGTCGCCTCATCGGTACGTGCGTGACATATCTTGTACCAGCGAGCAGGCCGAACGGAGCAGGGGAAATAAATAAATAAAAAATGCCTTGGCGCGCTGCTGGTCAGAATCACGACTCCTATATACTGGTACGCAAAATAAAATAGGTCTTGTCAAGTTATTGACCTCAATGACACGCACTGCCATCCTTTCCTACTAAGAGGACGACAGATCAGACACCAACATTCGTGCGGCATTTCGCCCTCGTGGTTTCCGTAAAAGTGGTGCTCGCCTCTCCGTGCGTGAACATGACAATTTACGCAGACACCTAGTACATCGTAAGCATCGCCCGACCGCTACCCCCCCCCCCCCTCCCCCCCGGTCTCCCTCGCCAGAACAATACTGCCCGCGTGGCGTGGCGATGAGTGCCATCGTCGAGTGTAGGTGAAGCAATCATGGCACAGAGGTGACAAAACCTTCACGGAGTGCACCTTCACGTGCCACAGGAAGCCGCGGGCGATTTTCCACACAACGGCGGACATACTCGTAAAAAAACAACAACATCGTTGTGGAACACACCAAATACCAGCTCTCCAGGCACCTTGCGTTTACATGCTGCAAATATCGCGCCTGTCTTCTAATACTTCCACCAAAAATTGTCCCCAAAATCCGGGCGCACTTCCGAGGGGGTTAAGACACGCTGCCTTGTATTACGGGGGACCACAGTAAATAGGACCAAATATTGTTCGTAAAAATATCGAAATATATTACTTTTTGTTTGTACCGTAGGTCCTATTTAGTATGGCCCCCCGCAGTAGTGACCACATACCTCGGGCTCGTTGGGGCTGGCCAATCCCTCAGTGACCTCGCCGCGGGCGACAAGAATAGTGTAGAACTCGTACTGCACAAAAAAAGGACGACGACGAGGTGGGCCGGGCCAAGCGGTGTGTGGGGGAGGGGGGGGGGGGGGGGGGCGGGGACACGAGGAATCGATTGAGCACATCCCCCCCCCCCCCCCCCCCCCCCCGCCGCCAAAAAAGCAATACCTGGTACGGAGTATCGACACCTACGTACACGAAAGGGGGGCACTTGATGAACGAACAAAACAAAAACGTCACAGGCTCAAACCCCAAAGAAAAGAGCGCCGCAATCGACTCGAAAGCGGTGGCCCGTTTCGAGTGGAGCAATATGCTGCTCTTGAACAGCCGCTTTCCAATTTGTAGCCACCTCTTCTGGACCACCGCCACCGCCGTCCAGGGATGCCCGTGGGTGGGATTGGCACGATTGCCATGGCTACGCTCGATCTTGTAGTAGTGCCTAGGAAAAGCTCACGGTCTGACCTCCGTATGCTTTCAAGCTGCGCCGGGCCGTTGTACGTACAAACCTTCGCGCGGGGACTTGGCGACCGTCCAGTTGGAAAAGAGGGGACGCATCTTTACCGGAGCCGCGGCCGTGGTCGTCGGCCAAGACGAATCTACAGTACTTACCCAGACATACATGCATGCTCGCCGCCTCTTGTCCGATGGCGTGCAATACCGCAAGACAGCAACGCACAGTACGGCATGATCAGCAGCAGCAGAAAATGCAGCACTTCAGAGGCCCTGGTCGAACACACAACCTGGTATCATACGAGCACCAAAACAAGCACAGCAGGCCTACCAGCTTCTTGAGCGTTTCCACGATGGACTTGAGGTTGAACCGGTGGGTCTGCATGGTGTTCTTTTCCATGCGGTTGGCCATCAGCACGTACCACCTACCGAGCGAAGCGTCGGCGGCAAAAAAACACACACACACAAAACAAAAAACAAGGGCAGTAGTGCAGAGCGGTTCGCACGAGAGCAAAACATAGCCTTTTCTCCGGAGCGAACAGGGGCTTCCGGAAAAGCGCGCTCATTCTACGTGCAACAAAAGGTCGGCGGGGGAAGGTCACGGCCTGAACCAAGACGTCCGCACATGGCTGCCCACTTTTATCGAGCCCACCGCAGCAATGCCATGGTTGACGCCCCGAAAGCGAGTCAAGAGGGACGGAGCAAGTGTCTTTTTTCCGGAATGGCAACACCTACCGCTGTACTTTTCGTACCGAGTAAGTTGTTGACACCTCTCACCTTGCCATTCTTTCGTGCGTCACAATGCTGGCCTCGGACACGAGCCCCACGACAGCGTTATAGCCTTGCATGTTATAGTCAGATCTGATCATTCGGAACCTGTCCCACACGAAGTTGTACAGCTTTAAACACACAATAGGCGGAAGAAGCGAGGTGGGTCGGTGGGGGGGGGGGGGCGGTTAGCGTTGGCTTTGGTATTCGCGTGGGCGACCGCATGTCCGATTGACTACAGCGCGAGGCGCACAGTTTTTCGATCTACTTTTCATTTCAGAAGAATGCACGTTGCTGACACGCCACAAAAACGAGGACATAGATAAGGACGGTCGCACAGTCGCGCAGCGACAACGCGACAACAAACACTCGCACTTACCGGTACCTCACAACCAAATATGGAATGGCCGTCCTTTTGACATCACGCACCCCCCCCCCTCCCCCCCGCGACTATACTTCCCGGCACTGCAAACGAGCAAAACACGGTCACAGACAGCTGTACGAAAACAAAATACCGGACTCACATCGTGCTCGGTCTCTTCCTCCGCGCTCTCCGCCCTGGACGGGTTGTTCGCCCGAAACTTCACCAGGTACTCCTGAACTCGAGGGTCTTCCCACGCCGAGTCGGGGTCTCCCCCACCTTGCGGCCCCTTGTCCATGCAGTTCGCGACAAGGTGGTCCACGGTACGGGCGAGCCACTGCGGCGTGCGCAGCAGCTCCGGCTTGCTGATGTCCATCCCCGCCGCCGCGCGCTGGTGCCTCTTGACAACGAGGTCGTTGTTCGACCAGGGTCTGGGCGGCGCGCCCCCACCCCCCCCGTCGGTGGACATCAACAGCGCCGGGTGCTCCTTCTCCAGAATGTGCAGGTCACCCGGAACGCGGCGCGACACCTCTTCCAGCGGGCACATCCCTTCCACCGTCCCTACTTTTATCTCCGCGTCGTCCAGGTGGCTACCTCTCTGAACATCTTCGGCAGAGCCGCCTTCCCCCCCCGCGCCACTGGTACCACCGCCACCGCCACCCCCACCACCTCTATTTCTTCCACTTTCACCCCCCCCGCTGCCGCCGCCCCCGCCGCCGCCGCCAAATCGTTGTGCTCTGCGATTCTTAGCGGCCACGTCGTCGGAAGCGTTCGAACCGGAAGTAGCGGACAGCCTCGAGTCGCTGCCACCACCCCCACCTCCACCTCCGGCGAACGCAGGCGGTTCAGACGAGCCTCCTCCAGGAGGTGAGGTGCCGAAACCACCCATAATCCTACTGCCGCCCGTAGCAGCAGCAGTAGCAGTAGCAACTGGCGGCACGCGGCCGCTTCTCGGTCTCCCGCTCCCGCTGCCCGTCGCCCCTCCCCCCACAAACGCAGGTGGGTCAGACGAGGCTTCCGGCGTCAGCGCGCCGAACCCTCCAAGAGTTCTGCTTCGCCCTGTCGCCGACGCGCGACTGGTCTTCGCCTTGCCACCGCCTCCGCCCCCAACCACCCCCTCACCACCCCCCCCTCCCCCTCCCCCTCCGCCTGCCCCTCTCCCCCCTCCGCCAATAAAGGCGGGTGGGCTAGAGGAGCTTCCGGGCGGAGGAGCACCAAACCCGCCCATAATTTTACTCCTACTGGTAGCATCTGCGGCAGGACCGGCAGCATTCGCGCCGAGCACGCGGCTGCTCGAAGTCGAGCTCTCATTTCGGGTGCCTCGGGTAGGTGGAGCGTTTCGACGGCCAGCTCTGTCGGCTGCGCCTCCTCCCCCTCCGCCGTCGGCACTCGCCACCGCTCTTGTCCGGGCTTTAAACGGGGACGCCCTCTCGCTGGTCGTCGGTAGCCTCGTCGCCGCCCACTGCAATCCTCCTCGAAGCGCAGCTTGGCCCGCGCGAGTAGGGGCCGGCATCGACGCTCCGGCAACGCCCTCCGCGCCCGCGCCTGCGCCCGCTCGCACCCGCCCCTTCCCGAACAAAGTCGACGCCATGCCTGCTCCATCCGCGAAGGTGCGACGTCTACCCTCTGTCGGCGCTACGCCGCCAAACGCTGCGGCCCCACCTGAGGCTGAAGGGGAGGTGGAACTGGCGCCGAAGCCCGAACTGGTTTTAAAGCTCTTGGGAGCGGAGGCCTTCGGTGCTGTCGCAGTCGCCGTGGAGGCAGTCGATCTACCTTTTCTACCCCAAACACTAGGGACTAAGGCACGCTTGGCCGCGTCTGCGAAAGAACCACCGCCGCCGCCGCTACCACCGCCATCGCCGCCACCGAAGCTTCCACCGTTGCCACCGAAGCTGCCGTCGACACCACCACCACCACCACCACCACCACCACCACTACCAGCAGCGGCATTTCCCACTGAACCGGCCGGCGTGGCCGCTCCACGCCCGCCTCCGCTTCCGCTGAAACTCCCCGGTAGCAAGCCGCTTTTATCTTGACCTCCAAATGATCTTACGCTGGGCTTGGGTGGCGAAGCTGCTGCTCCCAGCCCACCGCCGCCGCCGATGCTGCCGCCGCCACCGAAGCCGCCTCCTGCGCCGAAGCCGCTTTTCGGCGACGGCACAAATCCGGCACCTCCGGCGCTGCCGCCACGAGGGCCGAGCTTTGTCGCTGTCGGCTTCGACTGTTGTCCCCCGCCGTCAAACGATCCCGCCGCGCCGCCGAATCCTCTCCCTCTCCCGGAACCGAAACCTCCTCCGGTGCCGAAGCCGCCCGCAGCCGTTGGCGTCGTCGCCGAGGCCACTGCCGCCCAGCTTGGAGCGGCCGGCCGCGACGCCTTCACCCCAGCTAAAGAGGGCGCTCCGAATCCAGCCGCTGCAGTTCTAGCGTTGCTGCTGCTACTGCTGCTGTTGTTGCTGCCACCCGCACCCCCGAACCCCCCTCCGGTACCAAATCCAGCTCTCGAGGCACCGCCCCCTGCCGCCCGATTACTTGCTGCCCCAGCAAAACCCACCGCACCGCCCACCGCCCCCGCGCCAAAAGAGGTTGCCGAGGGGCCTTTCCGGCTAGCAGCGCCGCCAGAAGCAGCAGAACCGCCCGCGGATCCTGGCCCCAAAATGCCGGTTCTTCCCGGGAGAGACGGAGCAGCGGTAGAGGCAAAGGATTGCGCCCCAAAACTGCCTGCAGCAGTAGCACCTCCGCCGCCGCCGAAGCCAGACTTGCTTCCAAAAAAGCTAGATGGCGGTGCCGCTAGAGTTGGACTAGGGTTTTTACCGAAACCATGGCTCTCTCCTCTTCTAGAGTTCTGTCCTCCCTGGGCGTAGGTTTCTAGTCCTCCTTGTGCGGAGCTTCGTTGGCTACTGGCCTTGTTCTCCTCTCTGCCACCACGGCCAAACATTGCGGACGTTGGCACGATAACACCCTTTTCGCTAAAGTCACGAGCGAAGGTGGTAGTTTTTGCTTGCTTGGGCAGGACCTTTCTTTCAGTCTCTCAGAAGCATGGAGGAATGTTGGTGGCACGGTCGGCAGGGTGAGACACAGCGCGGGAAGCTGTAGAAGAAAACTTTATATGTCCTCCACACGTATTTACACCAAGCTTAGCGCCATCACAGCAGTGTTCCTGTGGTGCAACCTTTCCCCACAGAGCGTCGCCCTCAGGAGTCATACTCGTACGAAACGCCTCGCAATGTTTATAAAAACAATAAAAGTGTAACCGCCTTTTTCAACTTTATCTTGCGAGTTGCGAGGAGGAACGAGACACAAGGGACAAAACACCCCCCCTTCCACCCAAAAGTACTCTTGATTCGATCAGTTGTAAATTGTGAGGCTACAGGCAGCTGCTTTGATGCACCCTTCGACCCAGCTCCGTCGTGGACAAGCTCAGCAAGGACTTCTACGACCAATTATTTCACGTGCAGTGCCGAAGGAACCACACCCTCTCAGAAAACAGGCACTCCTGTCGACCACCAGTATATGCTCGCACAAGTATGGCATTTCGTCCAGTCAAGCCGGGCGTGCAGCGATTATGGGAGCAGCTCGAAGACGAGGAGCATGCGATCGTCATGGAGCGCCAGCGGTTGCAAGAGATCTGGAAACAAATATCTGCCATGCACAAGGCAAATGCAGAAGCGCGAGAAACGTGAGTTCGTCGGAGATTGCCATGCAAGGTGGATGAGTGTTTTTTCTGCGAGTTCTACGTACTACCAGGTACTAAATACGAACAGTACGCACTGTACAGCTGTACCCTAAGTACACCCGGTACGTAATCGTACGTATGCTACCATACAAGCAGCAGTACGGCGAACAACGCATTCGCCGTTCATGAACACAACGAGAGACTTGCGATCACGACGAAAAACCGAGCGATGTTGGTATCGTCCAATGCCCACCTTATCCACGTAGACGATCGTTCGCAAAGTGCGCCCAGGTGAATATCAACAGACGAATACTGGTATGGTCAAAACCACAAGAATACCACCCCCCCTCCATGCTCCACTTGCGTACTGCTTTAATTTACGAGTACGTACTACTGTACGTATTAATACTCTACTGCTGTACTATGTATCAGGTACCTGGTAGCTGATACTTCTTCTTGTGGGAATAGTTGGCCTGTTGTTTTAATTTCACTTTTACTTTCCAGCCTAGCTCGTGGTCGGAGGTTTTACCCTCAACGAGCTTCGGGGCAAGCCGTGGTCACAGGTGTCTATCCTTCTCCCCCCCGGTACGTGCCTTCATTTTTTTGTCGCCCATAGGGTTCAGCATTCCCACTGCTCGTCAATTTTCATCAAATGTAACAAACGCTCTCGCGCTTTCCGCTGATCATTTTTTTTATGCAAGGAAAAGCCCCTACGTGTACGAGCATGCACTCGGTGAGACTTGACTTGAACCCACGAAATTGATCTGAATAGGCACTGAGGGATAAGAAATGGTCGTTGAGAACCACTACAGTATCAGGTAGCCTCAGCCTTCACTCATAATAGTGGGAGCGTTGCCAGTCGAATTTAATATGAAAAGCACGCGGGGTGCAACTTGCATGCTGCGCTGCTGCCAACAAATACGTGTACTCGTTACAGCTTTGAGAAAGAAGCCTCTTTTGACTTCATTGGCGGGAACGAGCGCGTTCTTCTCAATGTGGGAGGGCACGTGTTCCAGACAACAGCCGAGGTGCTCTGCCGCGATCGGTATTCCTTACTGGCCTGCGTCTGCAAGACGGAGTCACCACTACCTAAGGACAAAGAGGGGACTTTCTTCTTCGAACGGGATTGGTGAGAGGGGACACCCGTGCTCTATATTTCTCAATGTCCGAATTGTTTCCCGTTCTGACACCCGGTCAGCTACTACCATGAGTTGGACCCTTACTTGAGTGCGCACGAGGCATACTTGCGCGTTCCGTCGTCTGCTACGGCAAGTATCCGGCAATAATCCTTACAGCAACACGACATACTGTGCGCATAATTAAGGACGTTGGAACACATTGCACCGCACGCCAGGAGGATTCGTGCCCTCGGGCGCGGTGCCAAGTTTCTGTTTCCTTGCCGAGTGTGCCTGCATATCGATACAGCTTCATAATGCACATGCTCATCTTCGACCACGCTGGATGAGCCAATGTATTGTTAAAATGAGTAAACAGCTGTAAACAAAAAGATCGAGGATTTCGTAGAAACATATCTTTGCAAGTTGTGTGTGATACTCCGATCGCGCGTACTATGGGGTTTATATCGCCTCATGCAGGATGTATATCCGTATATGAGAAAGACCAAATCTGAAGCCGTAAAATTCAAGGAGTGTTTGTGTGTCTATATTTGAAAAAAAAATAAAACATTTTCCCGAGGTTGCATGTAGCTTGCCACGAGGGGGAAACTTTTCCAATATATGTACTGCAATATATGTGCTGTAGTTTTCGCGCTTTCAAGAGATAGAAAAATGCCTTGTATTACTATGTAGGTCATCCTGTAGCAGCAATTCGCTAGCCCATTGCACAATTTTGCCGCTATACAGCAGCAGGGCTTTATAGTGCTTCTTGTCGGGCGGCGGTCCGCTTTCAATCCAGCAACACCCTGCTTTTTACAGCGCTACCGTTCACCAACCGCGATTGATCTACCGCCAGGTGGATCTTCCGCTACATTCTGCAGTTCTTGAGAAGCGGCGACCTGCCCGAGGAACAAGCGCTGCTCCGAGAAATGTGCGTTCAGTGTGAAAAAAAAACTTGCATTCAAGCATGCTGCTTTCGACGCGACCACGCTGATACGGTTAAAGTTTACCCATCTCATTATAATTGCGTTCGCCTACATACATTTGCTGCAGGTTCGTGTTTGTTTAGCGGACAAAATACTTTGCAACAGGCAGATCAATAGTTATTGTGAACAGCGCGGGTGAAATTCAGCGGTTGCTTAGACGTTGGCGGTAGCACGACTGTCTCTTGTGTGCATTCGGAGTATTTGCCGACTGGCGAACAAATCAGCAAATATTGCGGGTTGGAAGCGGTCTTTGCTTGTTCGGCCCAAAGTTGCACCACCAGACAGTGCTTGCGCGGGGTAGAAAAACTGTCATGAATAGACTTCTTCCGATCTTCGGTTTTTCTGTCCTTTCGCATGCATGTCCAACCGGTTCAAGGTACGATGAGGCTGCCTTCTACCGCCTGAGCAGCTTGCGCCGAGCCATCCAAAGGAGGCAAGTTGCCCACAATAAGGCATTCGTGGATTGAAAGCAGTTTCTGGCCGCCATAATTTCCGATAAACCAAGCTGTTCAAGACAAACATTGTTGTGGACAAACCATGCTGCCATACAACAGGTATCTCGTACTGTATTAGGAAACATCGCATCATAGTATCTTTCCGTGTCTCACCAATCACGCTGCCGCCGGACGCCCCTCCCTTTGCATACATGCACCGTGTGGTTCCTCACGCATCCGTTGGAACCCTTACCTATATTGCCCCGCGAGAGAGGTGCTTCGCATTCCGATCAAGAACCTACTCATAGACACAAAACGCCAACTCTACGTAAACCGTTGGTGTTGGCCCTCACCAACAGGAGAGCTGCAAGGACAGCGACCGGCGCCAATTCGTCACCAGGCCAAGGAACGACAGCTGAGCTTCCTCGGCAGTTGGTGCCCGCGGCAGGAACGTCCGCGACTGACCACCGACCAAGTCTGCGGCATTCCATGCGGGGTCGAAATCCGCATCGTGAGCCGCTGCCAGACCCGTTCGGCTTCAGCTGCAGATATAAGAGATAGCCGAGGGCGAAACACCAAGCATGGTTTGGTTGTTTGGTCGAAGCGGCAGAATTAAATTTTCTGGTTCGTTGCGAGTACTCAGTCTTGCGAAAATTTTGACGTTTTTCCAGCTGGTTGCGAGTCCTTAGTCTTTCAGAACTTTGGCAGTTGGAGTATTAGTAGTCGGCGGCAACGGTGCTCATTGGGGGTCGGGGGGCTTACACATTTTACTTCTGTTACCAGCGGGGAGACTCCAGGATACAGATGGGCGACAAGCAAGTGTTGAGCAACCGATTTGTTTTTACGCATTGTTTACGACGTCGTTAATGCAGTTCGACGAGTCCCTCGCCAGAGCTACCGTAAATCGGCGCGGAGCCTATGACCAACCACGTGTCCGACCGTACACTATTACGGGGGACCATAGTTAATAGGACCTATGGTATACATAAATACCTATATATTTCACCATTTTTACTAACAATATTTGGTCCTATTAACTATGTTCCCCCGTAATAGTCGTTCTCGCTGCTGTTGTACCACGAAGCAGCATAGACAAAAAACAAATGTGGAGATCGTATTTCCACCCGCTTAACTGAGCACACAAACTTAGCCAACCCGAGCCCAATCGCCACGATCCTACAGTAGTTCGTGTCGGACATCGAAGTTGTCGATAAGTAGTTAACACAGAAAATACTGCGTGCTTCAACTTATACGCGCACGTATCACAACATAATTATCATGCACGAGTAGGACATCCTCGTTTGCAAACTACCTGCGGTGAATAGCCGGCAATAGAAAGGTGGCTGCGACCAAAAATTGAGTACGTTCTCCGTCGGCCAAATGTTCTTTTGTTGCCGTGAAAGCTACCCTGTCTCAAAGGTCGAGGCCTCTCTTGCACCTTTAGTACGCCCCAGACCCAAAAGAGCTCGACCATTCTCAGAGGGATTCATCTGTGAGCCTTAAGTAGACTAACCTCGAGGAGCACACTACTGCATCAACGCCAACCAGATCAAAGGGATGTTGTACGTTTGCTCGAATGTGCGAGCCGATACAGGTCGCCGCCCCCCGCGCAGGCTAGGACGTCGATTCTAACGTACGGTACGCCTGGGAAGTGCCAACTGTGTCTCATCTTTGGTCCTTACAAAGCCGTAGCCAGTTGCACTATTTGTCGTACTGCGGCGGGCCAGGTATAGTTCCAAAAGGGCAAAGGTGGTGGCAGGCGAATTCGGCGTTGTTTCGATCTCTTTCGGTGCGGGACTCTCTTCTACTTAACGGCCGCGCGACACACGGTGGTGCTCTCTGCATCCCGGGCGGAAGTGAACTTCCGACCTTCGCTGTTCAGTTCGAACACGTCCTCTCCCGTTTACCGCGCGCGCGATCTACGCGTCGCCTTCGAAACGTGGGAAAGCGCATGTTGTTCTCATCAATGCCTTCCGACCTCTCTTGAGCCGAAGGAAAATAAAAATGCCTCCGTGTTACTTTCGATTTTGCTAGAATCATAGACAGTCTCGTACACCGGGTGCAATATACGATTGTTGTCCTGCACACGGGGTGTGTATATATTGTAGTTTACCGGTTTCGCGGGGCGGCTCTGCGCTTTTTGAGGCTGCCACTTCAAGCACCCCCGTCCTCCGGCCGAAGCAAGCAAGGCGTGGATGAAGTTCGTCAGTGAGTTTTTCTGTGGCAGACCCATGACTGTCCCGCCACGAACGTTCATGGACGTTCACAAGGATCAGCATTACTAGTCTTTTGATGCGCGGTCATGAACGTTCGTGACACTGCCATGAGACTGACGAGACACTACTGCCGTGGGGGGTACCATGGGAGTATATGTATGGACTGCCATGGTCACTGAGACTACAGTGTAGGCCCACGATTAAGAAATAGCTTATAGATAAGAACAAAAGGCTCACGTTTTGGAGAACGCTAAGAAAATTGGGTTTAGAAAAACGGTTCAGTGGTGAACTCCTTCACTAAATCCTATATAATAGCCTCGTACGAATGCTCAAGGTTGTTAGAAGATGGCGCCCCAATAAAAATCTCAGGCTTGCCCAGAATAGGTGTTGTTGCTTGTTGGCGGGCCCGTACTGTTTTTGTACTGTACGAGGAGGGTATGAACTATTCAGTATGAACTGACATCGCCATGGCAGCCCCATACTAAATGTGATATGAGTGGAGAACTCATGGGCTATATATATAATATAGTCTGCAGTTTCGTAGCCTGAGGAATACGAGAATATTCCAAAGAATGGATTAACCCGGCGGATATTCAGTTAGTTGAGAGTAACGCTCTTTCAGGAATGTTCTTTAGGGCGGATAGCCCGTTAGACAAGAGTAATGTTCCTTAACATAGATAGGACCATGAAGTGAGAAGTTGTTATATTAGCAGAAGAACAATCGGTAGCCCTAGGAAAGTTAGTTAGGAGTACGTTAGATAAGAGGAATTTAGGAGAGCTTGTGGCGTGGGGTGGGACGAGTATATCTGAGCGTCGAGTCCCACCCCCGTACCTCTCACTTTCTCTACCAGAGCACCTCCTCAGCTCTAGTCATCAATAAAAAAGATATATATCAGAAGAAGCGAAGCACTGCTTCCCAGCTGCCAGATATACACCTGCATCCCTTACCCATACCCTTACCTCGGCCATATCTTCACATAATAAGTATATGGCAGTCCCCCTGGCAGCTTTCATGGCACTTTTCACCATGAAACTGTCATTGTTGTCGGTTTCATGAACCTTCAAGAAAACACATATCTTTCATGAAAGTGGCATGGAAGTGTGTACAGCAGTGGGCAAGCCACCCACAAAATCGCATGAAAGGAGCATGAGGTGCCATAGAAAAAACCCATATGGAAGCCCACGGAGAATGCCATACGTAAAAAGGCTTTGTGGCAGTGCCGCCTTGGAAGCCCATGACAGTTCCACGCCAGTCCCATAGAAGTCATGAAAGACCATAATTTTCCACGAAGTGCCATGGAAGCTTCCATGCTTGAGTTTTCGAAAAACTAGAACAAAAAACTACACGTCATATATATCACCCGCGCAGCCGTGCAGGGCCTATCTGTCCTTTACACCACACAATAACATCAATGTTTTTTTTTGTTCTTTTACGTATGATGCTTGAAAATATCTCCACTGTCGGGTTCAATATGTGTATGACCTACAGTAGTAAGTATACGTTTCGTTTCTTCTGGCTGCTGCTCACATGGAGTGCAACGTTCTTCAGGTCCGTACGATCACGAAGCGTACACGGGTGGAAAACGATGTACGAATACGTTGTTCGCCAGTTGTGATCTCACCTGGTGGGCCGCCGGGCGGGGAGGGAGCTTACACAGTATTGTGCTATGATACTGTTCTGTTGCACTCCTATCTCGCATCAAGTTCGCCTGATTAGCTGACCAAAGAAGGCAGTGGCAATTAATTAATTTCCACGCCTATGGTGGCAAGCGGACGACTACGGCTTTCGGGGTGTTACGTTTCAGTATAAGGCTAGCGACGAGGCTGTTGCGCAATGGAAGCGGAAGCAGGAACATACTGATTAGTAGTTTAGTAACCAGATACCATATATCTGGTATATTCTTCGAAGAAAACAAGGGCAGCGTTCGTTGTACTGACGTAAGTTCGACGACTATCGGGCAACAAAGGCTGGTGGGAGGTCGGAATATATTGCCGGTGCTCGGTGCATCGTTGGATGCCTCACTTCTCGCCGTGGGGTAACGATGGCATCGAAGCGTGCGACCGCGGGCGGGGGAGCGGAGGGAGGGAGGATAACCGAAAATATACTAAAGATGCTCCCACAGCAGCGTCATTCCGCATTCCGTCGTTCCTCGTTTGACTGCTGTTGATGGTTATTTTAAATTTGAATGTTTTTCATTAAATTTGAATGTACGTTTAAAATTTGAAACTGTCAACTCGCGGCATAATTAAAGTGTTGTGGCCAATCAGCGCGAGCTGTCACTTTCCATCTTTTGGTACATGGTGCGAGGGCGTGGCGGAGTCCCGCTCCACCTGGTGCCCAGCTTGGCGAAGGTGTACCAACTACACCGTGGATCCCCGACTCTTGCTGTGAGCCCCAGTATGATATTGTCAGTGTAGCTTCGACAGTCATATTGCCTCCCATAGTACGGGATATCACTGCTGTCTTGAGGGTCTGTTTTCCCATATGATGGCCCAAGTGTGACAAGAAGGCCAAGTGTTTCCAAACCGCGAGCTGGATTGCGCTACATACCGAGGTACTGAGCTAACACCAAGTGCACTAGGCACACCACCGTGGCCAGATGGTTTCTGCTGTCTCTCTAACGACAGATGGGTCCGCTCACACGCGGAAAATCCTCCTGGGACCAAATTGCAAGAATTGCACTACAACTGCTGTACATACGAGTACTCGTACGCAAAACTGGTACACAGGACGTACTGCTGTTTTCTCAGTATTAATAACAGCAGCAGGCAGTGTCAACATCATGCTGTTCCGCACGCTCTTGCGCAAGGAGAAGGAGCCCAGCTCCACCCCAGGAACATGATGTGCTCCCGGTTATTGAGTTGCCTGTGATCAAGAGCGCTGTCCGCCCATGTACGTTTGCGCTCCCCGATCGATGCTCGGTGTCGTCCCGTCGTCGCCAACCGGCGTGTGTACGGCAGTCTGCAGAGGAGAAGGAAGGGACGAGCTCCACGGCGGCTTTGTGCGCCAGCCTTAGCACCCTGTTCGCTGGCTCTGCGACTCAACTACCAGCATGAGTGTCAGCATCAAGGTCAGTTGGGAGAAGCGCCGTCGGCATTACAGAGAAGACGTTGCTCCGCATACTGCTGTAGTTCATTGGTTTTTCTTGCCGTGATGGCTGTGGATCGGTTATACGAATACATCTCGCGTGTGCCATGCCTTGAGTATCGTTGGTGGGCGCGTTTAGCCTGTCTGTATCATGTCATAAGCGTTGCTACCGGCAATCGGCGTCTACGAGTACCTACTCTGTACGTATATAACAGCGGCAACGGTACCGTCGTGCAACAGCTTTGCCCGACCAAATACCAGATCCAAACCTCTCAGTTCACGAGAAGGGTGCCGCACAGCCAGACATACTGTAACTGTAGCCCAAACAAGTGGCGTCATTTCAAATTGTGTACCCGACTTGATTCGTTCACTGTTGGCACTACATATATATATATATATATATATATATATTATGTCTAGTGACGACGTCTGTTCTGCTGTTTTGGTGATATTTGGACGGCGTACGTGGTGCCGACTCACTCGTGCCGATTGGCGTGCCGGCAATGCCCTATACCCGTAGTATGCACTTGGTACAGACGTGGTACGTACTCGCACGAGTGCACCTACAAACATTTTTATAGTATCCTGTAGCGGGTCTTCTAAATGTCTTGGACTTGGTGGGCTGCTCTCTTGATCTTTCGTACCTGGCACAATGCTATGATAACGCACTTCTTTTCGGTGACGGGACGCCGCACGCCGGGCAGGTTGCGGTGCGATGCCGCCCTTTCTCCATCGACGACCGGTTAGGCGTTCAGATGGTGCAGAACGGAGACGAGGAGGGCGAGGTCAACCTGCTCAACTCCGACTATACCACAAACCGATTCGCCTTCACTTACTCCTGGTGGTCGGCGTACGGGTATGATCGCCACGTCGAGAGCAACCAGGCGAGGCTGACTAGCGCTGCGTAGGACCCACGCCCTGCCTAAACTAGGAACCCGCACCTTTTATGTTAACCTTTCATTCTGCGACGGCCACAAATCCTTGTTTTTTCAAGTGCGGATGAGATGACGTGCCGCAGCATTCATCGGTCTCCTCCAGCTCGCACGATATCCTCTGCCACAGCAGTAGCACGAGTAGGCAGTGGACCCACGGAAGCCGTCGCCCGACGGGGTTCCGACCTCCTTGCTCTTTCCAAAGCTCTGCCGCGTATATACGTGCAACAAAACGATGTTTTCCTACACTTGCTTTAGATGCTCAGACCCAAGGGCCCACGCCGTTCGTGTTTGCGGCTCACACTTACAGCCGCATAACGTACTGCTGTACCTACTGATAGTGCCAATTTCTTCTGCTTTCTTGTTATACGCCAATGGCGGGGTGATATCATACCGCGCTTTAGTTTTCACCCCCCCCCGTGCCGGTACTCACGTTTCCGCCATCGCAGGACGAGGCGGAGGCAATGGTGCTCATGAACCAGCAAATGGTCTACGAGTCAGTGGGTCACAAAATCAAGAGCGACTTGTACGAGGGAAACGCTGTGGTGCTGTTCGCGTATGGACTGTCAGGATCCGGAAAGACGTTCACGGTCTTCGGCCCCGACGCGGTCGACATCCCCGAGGTCTGTTGCCTGGTTTCGTCGCTCAGGGTTGGGCACGTGCCGCCATAATCCGTTCCATCAGCATGTTGTATACATCCCGTGCTGGTTTGGCTGTGTTGCATTTTCGGACGCTTAATCAGCACTCCCACTGCCAAGAAGTCCGTCGGTATATGCTTGCGGGTGTGTCGTCGATGCTGCCGCTCGTTGAACTGCCTTTTTTCCATCCTTTTGGAGTTTTGGAACGAAAGCGACGAGGGTAGTTTTTTTTAACCTGTGTCGCAGCGTGCTTTATCAATCCAATGCGAAGGTTGACATTACAACGCCGGAATCGAAGCGAAGACGTTTGGCATCGCGTTAGCACCAAAATTGTGTTCATCCCGAGACCCCGTCGATGGTACGTTCGGCGGTGTGTTTATCATACTTTGACTGCACGCAGGCGTGGTTCAAGCATGCGGAGCCCCATCCCATGTGGGGGATTTTCCCCCGGCTGGCGTACGAGCTGTTCAAGGATAAAGATGACGGGTGGAAGGTCACGATGAAGTACTTCCAGAACGTCGTTGACACGGTCAGGTGGGTCAGCATGTACGAAGTAATATACCACTTTGTTGCTCTTCACGCTTCGGGAGCTTACGTTTGCTCTGGTGACGATGCTTTGTCTCATACCATGGTATACACGAGTGTGGTTGGTTACACGGGGAATAGTGTGTCCTCTGAGCTTGTACCGTTGATACTAATGGTGTGTTTTCAGATTAACGGCACCCCTGGTGGGTCCGAATCGGCCCCGCCGGAATGGTTCTTTTTGCACGCGCTCCGGAAACACAAGCGAACGGGCCCTGTACCGCTCGATTAGGACTTTGCATGACGTGTCCAATATTTAGTAATTTTCCATTGCTTTGGCAGCCCGGTACCTGCGCCTGCTCTACTATTACTGAAGATAGGAGCAGCTATAGCTATGCAGGAACTCGCGCTGGTGGATACCAGCCTCCTTTCGCCAGTTTCTAGGACGTGCCCCCTTACTCTGTAACCGCCGCCTCATTCACTGAGTGGGGCGGAGCAGGGACCTCATGTCTCCCGTAATTGCGGAGCAGCACTACAAGAACGGCATGAAGAAGGACGAAAACGGTTTCATGGACATCGACTGGTGCAGCAGCACGGTGCTCAACAGCTGGGACGAGTTGCGGCAGGTGTTCATGGCCGCTAACGCAAAGAAGGCCATCGCTCCCACGCAGGTGTGTAGTACTAGAACCTCTTTCCGGCTGTACGTAGATGGGCAAAGAAAGCGGGTGAACGTCATGTTTAGAGTTCCTAAGCCCTTTGGTTGACGGTACGTAGCAGATTTTAACTCAGGTATTATCGTGCTGCCGTGACCCCATACGCGCGTCACGTGATCCCGTAAGGGCTTGCTTTGGAATTGATGTTGTGTCCCGAAACTTTTACTATTGGCGACTTTTTCTTGTCCGCCCACGAAGACGATGCGAAGCCAAACACACCGATAGCATATTGACCCCCATCTCCCTCGTCCCCCTTGCCCGAATCTGCCTCGGCTCACGTGCTCCGCGAACAAAGTTTAACCACCAAAGCACCAGGGGACACTGCATCATGACCCTTGAGGTTGAGATGCCGCACCCAACCATGGCGGGCATGAAGCAGAAGGGGCGGGTCTACGTCTGTGATTTGGCGGGAACAGAGCCCGCGGGCGATATCGTGTTCGCCAGGTACGAGAAGAAGGTTTTTCCTAACGGTGACATCGAACACAAGTACTTGGGACCGCACGACGACGACCGCAAGACCAAGGAGTTACAGGTGCAGAGGAGGCGAGACGTAGCATAGTGTGTTGAGAGAAAACGAGACGCCTGCGCATGTACGACAATCCTGTGCTGCATGTTCTAACGGCCACCGCCTTCTTCAGGAGGTCAGTGAAGAGCACGTCATCGTCGCTGTTGCGTGCTCTGCGAAGACCGCA
Organism: Nereocystis luetkeana; assembly: GCA_031213475.1. Lineage (NCBI taxonomy): Eukaryota > Phaeophyceae > Laminariales > Laminariaceae > Nereocystis > Nereocystis luetkeana. The sequence continues at coordinate 1,138,843 of JARUPZ010000030.1, read as the reverse complement.
AACGCGAGATTTGCAGCGTGGCCAGTCGCTCGTGTTCCACGGAAGATTCCTGAGCCCATAGCCCACTAGCGGAGCGTTGAGCCATCGTCCGCCAGTCTAGGGATAGTTTCGCAGGGCGACGCGTGGTGAACTTACTATCCCTCGTGGCGGCCTGAATATCACGAGTATATCTGGTATATATGCCCATGTATAGAATACATTTTTTTTTGCGGAACACAAACCTTTTCTCTTCAGGCCGCCAGTATGCTGCCGCGCTCTCGGCTGCGTGATACGCAAGGGGGCCGCCTGTACACCACGGTGCAAAATGTTGGCCCCGGCCAAGGTCCGTCGCGCGTCCTCTGGGCCCTCAAAGTTGCGAATTCTGCCAAGTGAACAAGGGGAGGTGTTCCGACCTGCTAGAGCCAAGCAAGACGATGGAAACCCCACAAGACGTGATTTGTTTTCTCTTCTGCTGGCTACTACTGTTATATCATGTCTGTAGCGTACTGTCCCTGAGGCTCTCTACCGCGAGGGAGCCATGGAACAACAGCAGTCGGACATCAAGCTCTTCCTGTTGTGATGGCCACGGATGGTGTTTTCGTGTGTGATTGCGTGCACCATGTTTCCTGTCGGCCTAGGAAGTACGAACGAACACACGTATGTACGTAATTTCAAGAAAGGTGCATTTTATTGAGTGCTGCGCAGGGGGCAGGACGACGATATGACCCACACTTCAACAGCAGCATCATTACAAGAGCAGTACAACGGAGCCAGAGCCTCGTACTTTTGCCTTTGTGACAACCACTGTGTTTTGGTGTTTGCATGTGCGTGTGTGTAGTGTTTCCCAGGTGGTAGACGCAATTAGGTTCACATTTCCGGTACCCTTTTTGCAACTAAGCATTATCTCGTGGAGCCTCATGCTGCTACACAGCAGTATGCAGCAGTACTCGAAGTAGTTAGGCATGCCTGATGATGATAATGCTCCCTTTTCAGCTTGCGACACCCCCGGGAGTTTCGCACCACCATGGGGTCTGATGTAAGCGCGCCGTATCGCAGGAAATGCGCCTGCATTATCAAGCCAACCGCATCCCGAAGGAGAACCTCGTATACACGTATGAAGTAGACGCGTAAACGAGCGCACCCTACCATCCCGCCAACTTCAGAACCAAGGCATGAAGATCAACCTGTCACTGACGGAGATGTCTCAGTTCTTCATGAAGATGGCGGATGCGGTGAAGAAGAAAAAACTCAAACCGGGAGCTTCCATCCCCGGGTGTAACTCGTACTTCCTCTGCAAGTTCCTCAAGGACACTATGCTTCAGGCCAGGTGAGATGAGTGCGACATATGGAAGGGGAAACCGGGGGGGGGGGGGGGGGGGGAAGTCGATCACTCACCCAAACGTACACCGCGCGCTTCTCCATATCTAAAAATGCTCGAAAGTCCCGCTTGGCAAGAATTTTCAAAAACAAAAACTGTGCAGCCTTGGCATTTTGCTTGCTGTTTCCCCCCTTTTGCTCTACAGAATCCCTCGGGAGCGCGCGCCCATGCGAGAGGTCGATGCCACAGCAGCCCGAGTAGTGATCGAGCGGCCTTCACCAGGACCCCCCCTCGAAAGTGTATGTGCGACGCCCCCCTTCCCTCCCCCCCCCTCCCCTCTTTCGCGTTGCTTTGCTTGCGCTGGCCTCTCTCCCCCGCCACCCCCTTCGACGGCTGTTGCCAGGACGTACTTGTTCTGCGCCATCCGGCCGGAGGTGAAGTACCACCCGTACACGTTCTCTACGTGCAACTTCGCTAAGAACGCCTCCGTGGTCAAGCTCCAGCCCAAGAAGGCCGTCGCCTTCAGCTCTCCCGCCGAGCGCAAGCTCATGGACGAGCTCGAGCAGATGAAGGTGGGCGGCGCAATACAAGCTCCCGTGGTGTGATAGCGATGGATGTGGCGGCGGGATCGGGGCTGCTTGCTTGCCCGTTTTGGCTGAGAGTGTGCGGAGTGCAAGCGCCTCCTCGAGAGGAATTCACCCTCCTTGTATTTTCACCGGGATACGTTTTTCGCTACTTCTGTGCAGGGAGTGCGTAGAGGAAATCATATATCAACAATTTGTGTTCGACCCGACGTATAGTTTCTGTCGTTTGTGACCGCGCTCCACTCTGGCTACTTACGGCAGGGGGTGCATTCTGGTTGTGGCCGAAAAGGAGCTAAGCGACATGCTGAAAATTCGTTGATACCTGATCCTTACACACCTACCGTGAATCGTCTGGCGTGCTGCATTTCTGTGGGGGTACCGCCCGCTTGAAAAGTCCTGGTTGATAACCCCTCCTGTTTAAACCTCACAGCGCGTACGGCCTTGCCTCTTAACCGGTGCGTCCTAGATGATGATGGACGCGATGAAGGCCGAAAACGAAAAGCTGGCCGCCGCCGGAGGCGGAGAGGAGGAGAACGCGAGGCTGGAGGAGATGCTTGCGGCCAAACAGGCGGAGCTGATGGTACTTGTTAACAGTTGTGCGTCTAAAGCGTGCCGGTAGCTGTCTTTGCGGCGAGACACCGTAGCTCTTCTCGGCACCCGGGTGCGTGTCCGATAATATTTTCTGCCTGTTTCCTCCGAGTTGCTTCGTCTTTCGTGTCGCGGAAATGAGGAGATCGCTTGAAGCCCGCCTCGATGGTGGGTGCGTGTGCGGCAGTTGACAATCGGAGATGTCTATGCGCGTCAGTCTCTCCCCAGTCTCTCCCCATGCACTTAATCCTGACTAACCCAAACATCTCGCTCCCCATCTCCCCCCTCGCCTGCCTGCGGCCACCGTTCGCCGGCGCGCACGACGTAGAACGTCCTGTCGTCTGGAGAAGGCGAGGAAAAGGGCGGAGGCGGTGGCGGCGCAAAGGACGCGGAGGAGCGAATGATGCAGCAGCAGAGGGAGGAGTACGGGCGGCGAGGCATCCACCTCACCTACTTCGAAAAGGGTACGTCGAAGGGGCATTTTATCAACCTGGACGAGGACCCCTTCCGATCGCACCGTTTCATGTACCTACTGGACAAGGTGAGGCGGCGAGTAGGGCAGGCGCTGCGCTGCGAGGGCTTGTTCCTTTCAGCCACTACCGCGCGTGGAAGCGTAGGCATTACGCCTGGTGCTGTGCGGCCGAAACAAGAACAACGCGTGCCCGGTGTAGTTTCAATTGCACACGAAAGCCGGAAAAAAAGACTCGCAAGTCACGCTGTGCGTTCTGCGCTAGCGCTCAAAAGGTGCTTTTTGTTTTTTAATTGCAATGAATCGTGTTTTTTTCTTTCCAAATCACGCCGTCGGGGCGTGTACCGAGCTCTGGACGTATTGTTATAGCGGGAGAGCTGGCCGTGGTCTTGCCCGAATGTCTTTGATCAGGCCAGGCTGGGCCGGCATGTTTTGCATGGATGGATGGAGCCGCCACCGTTTCTTCTTGTTCTCATCCGTTTTCACTCCCGTGCGCATCTCACAGCACGTCTGTCGCTGTCGTTAACATTGACACACCACTGACGCGCCGTTGTAATCACACGCTGCTCATACTGCCACGCTGCGCGGGCTCTTTGTTTTGTCCTTTTTTGTCTGAATGCCCCCAATTCTCCCTCGTCCCCACCCGCAGCCACGCATTGTGTTTGGAGCGGGCGGCGACATCAAGCCGCTGTCCTTGACTGTCTCGAAAGACCATTGCGCCGTGCTGGTCAAGGACGAGGCTGCGACGGCGGAGGGGGAGGGTGGGGTGGAGGGGGATGGGGCGGACAAGGATGGGAAGAGTTCCTCTTCAGCTACCTATACTCTGGAGTGCGGCGAGGGCGAGACCTACCTCAATGGCCGGTAATATGGAGTGGGGGGGGGAGAGGGGGTTGGGTACTCATTTGTTACTGGCCTTAGTCATTTGACCATTGACCACGCATCCCTTTGGAGACGGTAATATGGGGGAGGGGGGAAAACTCGCCCAACTGGCGGGGTTGGATACAAATGCAGGGAGAAAGAAACCCTGGGAAAGAGTGTTTTATTTCAGAGAGGGAGGCGTAGTTGAGGCCGTGGATGAGGCGTGCCTTGGCTGGGCTTAATGGATAGTTTATTGGCTAGGTGGCGAGAAAGGCCAACCAGCGAGTTGGCCTTTCTTGATGCACGGCCGCGAGCCACAAACGCACGAATCAGTCGCGTGAAAAGCGCAAAACTCCGCGAACTGAAACTGCAAGGAGCTAACCTATAGTATAATACCTAACCGACTAAGTAACTATTCGGAGGCCCATCGACAGGCAACGCACAGCCGTAGCCCTACTGTAGATGATCTCGACAAGTCCAGTTCGCCAGGGAACTTCGTGTTTGAGCGCGTACATAGTCTTCCCCGTGATGGTCCTCGAGTCGGGCCATGTCCTGCCGGCAACATACGACACGAGGCTGTCCGCGACGTCGCTAGAACACTTTTTTTTCCGACTGAAAGGTTCCACACGTTTGAGCCTCCACGTCTTGAAGTGTCACTGCAACGGAGCCTACGTACTCGTACGCCGATGCATGGTTGTCAAGGCACACGATAGTGGTTCACGAACTCGAATGTAGTAGCCTGCGGCCACGCGCCAACCGCCTCTCTTCAAAACCGCACCCTGCCTCTCACGGCAGTCTTATGTCCAAGTCGGAGTGCGTGGTCATGTCCTGCTGGGACCGTGTTGCCATTGGGGGGGAGCTGCTGCTCTTTGATAACCCGGCAGCAAGGCCCGCGGGCGTCGCCAGCGAAGGCGAAGGTGCCGACGGGAGTGTGCAAGCTCCGGTGCCCCCGACGCCCGAGTTTGCGGTGGAGGAGCTCCAAGCGGCGCTGAGAAATAAAGGGAAACAGGCACAGGAGGTACGTACGACGTGCGAGATGGAGGGCGTAACCGAATGCCTGCTTGTAGGATTGGCGTTTTGTGCTCGCTGTGAGGATGGTAAAACGTGGACTACGCGGGGGGGGGTGTACTCGATAGGAGAGATGTACTCGATCTCATGCATGGCCGTAGTCGTGTGAACATAGATCCTCGCATCCCTACAATGCCGGGACGGAGCATTTCAGGTTTTCACCAACCAGGCAGACATTGCTTGCACCAAACGCGAAGCGCCGTGAGTTGTCCGGCGAGTCGCATGAAGGGTGAGCTGCATCCTACTAAGAACCGCTTGTGAGGCGGACTTGCCTATGGATGATAGCTTCAATGAGTTAATTTAATTCCGGTGTAGCCACTTCCAGAGGCAGCAATGGGAGCACTATGTAGCTGCCTCTTGGGTAACTCACCTTGAACACCATGTGATACGATCAATTTCCTTATGCGGAGTAAAGGTTCTTTACCTCGCGCAAATGATCTAATTCGACAACCAGCTGTGGGCGTCCACCAAAAAAAACAAAAAACAAAAAACAAAACCGGTACCCTGGTTGTCTAGCTCACGTTGTGAGCGGCATGTTTTACAGTGTCGTGTTGCCAACCGACGCCAACCCAACCCATATAAAAAGGGGGGGTTCGGCTTGGGGGGGGGGGGGGGGGAGGGAGGGGGGGGGTGATGGTGGGGGGGAGTGAAGAGCGCGCTGAAAGGAGGTGGAATGTCGGTCGACAGGAACACCCCTTGCTCTGAGCGGCGCTTGCATTCGTTGCTCTGGCGACTGCCGTGTTGAAACGCTGCGCTCCCACTCCGCGTAAAAAATGTTGATTGGTTGAAGCGGTTCAAGTTGTTCCCGCTGTGTTCGTCGTTTTCTTCGTCATCTTATTATGTCGATTCCTCGGCTCGTTGCGTGTTTTTGTCGGCGCGCGAAACTCGAGGACGGGGCCGATCGACAATGTATCGACGCTACACGGAAGCAAAACCAAATTCCCCGCCGTTCTGCGCGAAGCCCTCGCAGACGCACCGCACACACACATGACTGGTGAAAATTCCGGTGTGCACATGTCCTTTTTCGAGTAGCTTCTCGGCTGCCTCGTGTACAACCCCCCCCGCTGACGTGGATCGTCTTGTCGTCGTTGCTACACGCTTTAGATGCTGGACCAGCGCATGGAGCAGTTCGAGGCGGAGAAGAAGAAGTGGGAGGAGCAGAGAAAGGTTGCCGCGAAAGAGGGCAAGACCTTCGACGACGCCGAGCCGACCATGGACGAAGAGAGGGAGCGAGCATGGCAGGTCTGAGACGCGCGTCTGAGGTTCTGTGCGGTGGGCGTTCGGGTCATATGTTGAGCCGCAAGGGCTGCTTGCTGTTTTCGGGTCGGCTTGCGTTGAGGAAGCCGACGATCAGCATGGCACTTGATAGCCTCGCTCAGGTTTTAGTACGGCGGAAGGTATGCTCACTATAATTCGAGTGATGGCGCGCGCGTATTATTTTACCTGCGCAACACACGCACTACCGCAGTCAGCTGGGTTAAAAAAGAACCTGTGCCTGTTGAAGTTTTGCATGCTTTTAGTATTTGCTGTCCTTGGGCTCCACAGTTGGTTCGCGAAGCCGCACGGGAAGCTTCTTCCATGGCGCGCCACCGGCCGAAGCTTTCTACATTTGGGAACACCCTCGGGTGCCATCGCGCGGCCCACACATTTTAGGCGACCTTGAATGCCGCCGACGTTTGTGTATGCGTTTTTATTTTTTATTTTTTTATTTTAAGATACGCGTATGTGCACGAGGAGGACCGTGCCAATCGGAGTGTTCCCGTGTACGCGTCCCACCGCCTTCCGGCGCCACGACTCTGTCCCCTCCCTCTTCTTTCAGAGCGTCGACAAAGAAATTCTGGACATTCTTCCGAAGATCAAGGAGGCCAAGAACATCGTCGGGCTGATGGACAGGGATACGCTCACTTTCGACGTGGCCCTCCAGAGGACGGAAGACGAGGTGACGTTTTTAGGCGTCCAGGACTATGCGGCGACGGCGTTATTTTAAGCATCGACCTTTTTAAGCGTCGTCGTGGTCGTGGAAGGGGGAGCGCACTCTGGTAGCCGTACCTACTGATCCTTCGTGGAGTAAGTGTCGCAGAATCGAATCGGCCGCGTCGAGGTTCCGTTCACGTCCCCGTCAAGTCTCGATGCATTTGCTGTCACTACTAGATGGTTACCGCCAGGCATTTATCACCCGCTGCTGTTTTTTTTGCTTTAGTTCAGCACGCAGCCGAACATAGTTCGGAGGAACCGGCACAACGTTCAGGCGCGGGTCGCCGTGACAACTCACGATATATCTACGTGCCTGAGGTGGTGCATGTTTTTGTGATCGTCGTCGCTGAAGTTGTTTTAGTGAAAATGTGCGGGGCAGCACTTTTCTCTGTTCGCCGGGGAGCTCCAGATTCTTCTTGTTTTCGGTGTTGTGCCGCGCGAGGAGCGCGATCAACGCCCAGAAATTAAGGAGGGGGTTACCGCGATACACGCTCAGCGGGCAGGCGGCGCCGAGCTTTGTTGGGCTGCAGTTTCTCGCCGCTAGTTAAGTCTGTCAGAGATGTACACACAGCTACGCTCGCACAGATTTATCGATCGCACTGCAGTACACATCGCTCAATTATGTGGCATGTTTGCGTCGTGGCCCTTTTTGGGGGAGGCACGGGGTACAGGATCGAGCGGCGCGATGCTTGTGCTTGCTGCCGTCGACGTGTCACTCAAGCGTGGTGCTGCGTTGCTGTGACCGGACGAAAACGACCAGGTTGGCGTCCCGAAGGTGAAGGTCCGCGTGGAGAACAGCTCCCTCGCAGGCGAGGCGAAAAGCATACTGCTCGACCCCATCGATTTCCTGAGGGGCTTCAGCGTTCTCAAGGATGAACTGGTGAGACTTGCCGCGAAAAAAATCCCCAGCATTCGCTGACGGCACGAGAGCAACCACAACCACCACCACCACCACCACCACCACCACCACAACATTTTTTGTGGACAGACTACTTAGGATTGGGGTAGGATCACCTTGTCTGTATTCCTCGGGCTAGGAACATTACCAGGTATTTTCGAATAACGTAATCCGAACGATGGTACTTGTCTTCTCACGCCCACCACTCGCGGCAGAGCAAAATACGTGCCGGGAAACGAAGACGAGAGCGTAGGACGCACAAATATCGAAACGAGTGTACCGTGCAGTTCTGCTCAAATTTGTTGCCCTTGGTCCCTACCCCCTCTCCACGGCTACGCCCCTCGAGCACCTGAATATGGCGCGTGCAAACACCATCCGGTGTCCCTAACTAAGCTTCGACGTTCTGCCCATCGTACGCTGTACTCGGTTGAAACGTGGGATGCATCGTTGTGATGGTCCCTCTTTTAGGTGCACTTGCGAAACGCTAAGGAAAACGGTCGAAGCTACACCGTGGATACTCACCACGATCCCATCACGGTGAGGGGACAAGACCTTCCGCCCCGCCCGCGTGGTTTTTGTTTATGTGGCCTGGGGGATTGCTGCTGTTTTTTTTTTCAGCGTGCCGGAGACTGGTAGTGCCCCTTCTCCATTCGTAGCTCAGCAGGGTGTGCACCGGTAGGTTGCGCATTCAACGAACGCTATTAATAGCTACTCTGTGTGTTTCGTCCCTTTTTGTTTTCTTATGCTGTACTCGTAGCCCGTTCCTGTCGTGTAGAGATGTCGCGTGGCGCGGTCACCGCTGAGGTGTGCGAGGCACCTGTCGGTTTATTTCGACGACTCCGTGAGTGAGTACCTTGTTCGCTGAAGAAATACCCGCCACACCTACTAGCCCCGCCGCTTTCCTTCTCTTTTTCCTTTTTTTTTCCGCTCGATGCTCTCCCCCCACCCCCCCCCCCCCCCGCCCACCGGAGAACGCGCTGGGTACAGTAGTGGCGCGACACGACAGCGCGCTTTTGTCAGGAGATAATACGTTGGTGTTGGTGTTGTTGTTGTTGTTGTTGTTGTTGTTGTTGTTGTTGTTGTTGTTGTTGTTGTTGTTGTCGTTGTTGTTGTTGTTGTTGGTGTAGTTGTCGTTGTCGTTGTCGTTGTTGTTGTTGTTGTTGGTGTAGTTGTTGTTGTTGTTGTTGTTTTCTTATTTTTTTATCTTTATTTCTGCGTGTGTCGAACGAACCTCATTGGCTCAGGCTGTCACGCATATATGTGGTACGTATTCATCGGATGTGTCTACTACCCACCTTAGAATCGCATTTTTCCTGTACACCGCTTCCTCTTTCGTCGAAACCACAGCTCCTTGTGGTCGGTCCCCCGCGAACCACCGTTGCTCTGATGGCGGCTCGTGCAGGGCAGGGGTCATATTTTGGTAGGCAGCCTTTCGACTCCCTCGCCTCCCGTGCCCATCTTTCCTTCCTTTTTTTCCCATTTTTTTTTTCTTGTCTTTTGACACCTGACGGAGATGCCGCTCTTGCCGTGTCTCGTATCGCTGTCGGCAGCTTCTCTTCGACAACACCTTCCACCTGGGGACGGGGGTGATGTTCCCGGAATTCATGCTCTACAATTTTGACATGGAGAACGACGAGCGGGTAGTGGATATCAAGGCAAGATGCCTGCCGTTGTTTCTCGTCGTCGTCGGTGTTGTCGTCGTGGCTTGGTTTCTTCTCGAATGCCCATCGGGCGACCGCGGACGCCCGTCTCGCGACATTTTTTGTCCCGGTACTACGTGAGGCGATAGGCAATGGAATCAAGTAGGTTCTACGAGTGCTCCTCCACCACAACTTCCTTTCACTTTCCTTCCTCTCTAGGCGCGCCACCACGCCATAGACACACCAACAACAGCTGCCTGCAAAGCACTATTAATAGCACGCTCTTCCGACGAGGCGGTAAAGGGCCACTTCCTAACGAACGAAAAAGGCACGGTTCGTGACGAAACCCTCCCCAGTTGTATGTAACATTTTCTTTCTTCAAAATTGACAATTCGCGTTTTTTTTTTGTCACGAACCGTTCTTAATATCATGATTTTCATTTCTTCCTAGTGTATATATATGTTCCGATCGCACGATTCAGTGACTACTGTAGTATCGCCAGTTCGCGATACATTTTTTCTTGTGTTTGTCTGTTTTGTCATGATTTTGCGTTCCATCCATTTGTTCTGTTCACTAGTAAGGGATGGCCCTGGTGAAAATCCAACTGACGGTTATGGGGCGTTCGCGCGGTCCCGTGAAACAGAACGTTTCTGCACCGTACAACAACGTCGGGGCCTTCGAGATGATCTGGACGCCCCTCGCGGGGCCCGAGGAGGAGGACGCCGGCAAAGACCTCATGGACATGGATACGGAAGACGACCTTCTCGGCAAGCCATGGACGTACCGGTGAGACTCGATTCGAATACTGGCGGGAGGGGGTTCTGCCACGAGTTTTGACACGTACCCTGGGACATAGCTTGCGGTTTGGTTATAGTCGAGGACGGCGCTATGATAACGGTGATAGGCTTGATTCTCGCTCGTTCGAGGTTTGCGATCGTGGCCCCACGATCAGCGGTTGCTGGACCGCTTTTTGGTTGCTATGGGAACGGCGGCCTCGCCAGAAAAGCCTAGCGTGCCCCCCCCCCCCCCCCCCCGCATTAGCTTGAGGGAGACTTCGCGCTGGTCCATTGGCAGGGTCGCGAGAGGACGTTGTTGCTTCCATTGGTCGATTGCCCGGCGCTCTTCCACTTGGTACAATGTACGGTAAAAAAGACGCTCATAACCGGGTGCATTGTCCTATCAGCCCTGTCGAAATTTGCTTCAGTGAGCGGTTGGTAGTTTTGTTGGTGGCTTGATTTCTTTGATGGTGGTGTTGGCGCATGTGCTTTGGGTTTGTTTTTCTATCCCGCCCGCAGGTAATCTTGCTTGGACTGATGTGTTTTTTCTATGCATCAAATTTACGTAATAGCTACACGACTAGAGTGGTCGTCGACCATCTTTCGTTCTCCACTTTTTCCTCCCGACGAAACGTTTTGCTCAAACGGTTGCTTCGGAACTTAGAAGCGGCGAATTTCAACCGCCCCCCTCCCTCCCTCCCTCCCTCCCTCCCTCCCTCCCTCCCTCCCTCCCTCCCTCCCTCCCTCCCTCCCTCCCTCCCTCCCTCCCTCCCTCCCTCCCTCCCTCCCTCCCTTCCTCCCTCCCTCCCTCCCTCCCTCCCTCCCTCCCTCCCTCCCTCGCTCCCTCCCTCCCTCCCTCCCTCCCTCCCTCCCTCCCTCCCTCCCTCCCTCCCTCCCTCCCTCCCTCCCTCCCTCCCTCCCTCCCTCCCTCCCTCCCTCCCTCCCTCCCTCCCTCCCTCCCTCCCTCCCTCCCTCCCTCCCTCCCTCCCTCCCTCCCTCCCTCCCTCCCTCCCTCCCTCCCTCCCTCCCTCCCTCCCTCCCTCCCTCCCTCCCTCCCTCCCTCCCTCCCTCCCTCCCTCCCTCTCTTCCTCTCTCCCTCCCTCCCTCTCTCCCTCTCTCCCTCTCTCCCTCTCTCCCTCTCTCCCTCTCTCCCTCTCTTCCTCTCTCCCTCCCGCTCTGTTCGCTCTTTCTTCTCTTTCGAACCATTTCCTCTGTCAGGGTGGACCTCAAGGGTGCCACCGGGCTGCCGCTCATGGTCTCTAGTGCGTTCGTCCAGTACGAGCTCGGAGGGCAGCTCTTCACGACGGAAACCGTGGAGCAGGACACGCACAACCCGTCCATGGAGTACTCCTTCATCCACCACACAGAGCGAGCGTCGCCGCAGGCAAGCAAGCATATGCGTGTGTCTTCAACCCTTCCGCCTGTTCGCTTCCCGTTCCCTTCTCCGCATTGAGTTTCGAGCGGTACTTTTAAATTTATTTATGGAAGGGGTTTTGCACTTTTTGAGAGGCGTTTTTTTTTCTCTCGGTGACGGGGCTTATCCACTCTGACCGGGAACACGAGGTCTGTTTGATACGCATATCAGTGTGCAAACTGGGCTTACATTCTCGGTCAGAGTGGGTAGATCGTCTGTGTTGTAAACGTTTTGTATGTTGTTGTGAGAAGGTTGTGCGGTGTCTTCTGCATACAGTACAGATGTATCCCAGGGGGGAAAAAAACATGCGCTACTCGTACGTACGATTGTGGATCAGGCAGGCTTGTACGGCCCCCCACCCGGCCACATGAGCTACTTACCGTAGATCATACCGGACAGGGATCCATCTGTCTGCCCGGAAAAACTTAGATATGAACTGTGGGAAGGATATCGATGATCTGTATCCAAGGTGTGAAGGCTTGTCGCTAGATATCTACCTTTCAATATTGTCCTCAAAGCCGTCGTTTGGGTGAGGAGCCTCAGACAACTTATACCAGTAGGTGCTTCGGGCCGTTGTTAGCGGAGAGTCCCCCCCCCCCCCTCCCTAGAACTTCCATATTTTGTGAACTAATTTCCAAAATTGTGAAATGTAACATATGGGGCAAACTATCAGGGAAGTACATTTTTCACATTTTTTTTTTTCACAACTATGGGAAAGAACTCTCCGATAACAACGGCCCTTATCATGCCTGTGCCACAGAACGCGTTTTCTTTCTGCTGGTTCCTGCCTTTCCGTCCCTCGTTGTTGTTGTTGTTCTCACATTAACTCTCTGACGAAGGAGTCCGTGGTCACACAAAGGTATATAATATGAAGTACGAACTGTGGTATTGGTTTTGCCGATTTCCGCCTCTCCTTGGTTGGTTTTGTAAAAACATTACGGATACGTTAGCTTTGAGTTCGACCGATTGAGTGGTCGATACTCAACTCCTGAAAGCTGCGTTGATTTTCGTGTATGTTCGGAGGCCATTTTAGAAGGACACGCCTTTCTCTTCATCTCACCCTTTTTTTGTAGGTTCTTCCCTGCAGTGGTTTGTTTCCCTCTCAAACCATCCTTGCGTTGCGTCTATCAAAAGTGATTACCCTCCAGGGATGTTGAAATTACTCGTGCAGGATGGGGTGGAGTACATATGCTTGTGTCCATGGCGAATGCACCTTGCCCCGTGTGATGTCGCAGTATTTATACCCTGTTTTTGGCGTCTCTTGATTGGCGTGGCGTGTCACCAATCAGACTCCCGGGCGGGCATGGAAAATGTGAACGTGCGCGATAAGATGTTAATGACACACCTGTGGATTTATCTGGCCGTAAAACGTTTGCATCCATTGCATGTTTTAGCCGAGTTGGCGTACCCACACGGCCCCTGGTTGTTGCCGCGCCCGGACCTCGAAATCGGTCCGAGGGGTCTGTCGAAGAGCGATATATATATATATTTTTTTTTGCTCATCCCATTCATTATCTTCGCACATCTTCATCTCTCTCTCCTTCCAACTCGTAACTCAGATCCGGGGTCACACAGCAGGCTCCCCTACCCCCTTCCCGCTACGGTACGTGCCTTCATTTTTATCGACGATTATCACACGAAGGCTCTTTCCTGGTCCCATTTTTTTTTTCGCGGTCTCCGTTCCGCGCTGCGTGTGTGTGTTTCCCTCCACCTCAATCACCGGCGATTCGAGGGGTTGTCGCGGCCCTTTCGTCGTCGTGGCCCCCATCTCACCCCGCCGGTCCCCTCCGCCCGCTCCACGGTTCGCCCGCTCGATCCGCTTCCATCTCGAACGCGTCGCGCAGCTGATCGCGAGCCTGAAGAAGCCCTTGCAGTTCCGCCTTTGGGTGTCGCCCTACATCATCAACCCGAAGGACTTGGTGTCCACGGACAACCCGCGCGTTCTGAACCCAGGCGGGCAAGGTGACACAACAAGCGGACGCGGTCTCGGGTATGCTCCCTGCCACGGGGTCACGCACGGCGGCATGGCCAGCCTTGTTTTGGGGGGGGGGGTGTGTGTAGGAAACGCGCGCAAACGTTACAGCGTGTGCGTGTTGAGTCGCTTGGGGAAATATGCGGCACAAACAACGTCGGTTGCAGTCCCTCCGTTTTGGTTCTTTTCGGCGCTGCCCGGGGTGTGACGGTTTCGGTTCCCGATATTTTGTTGGGATGAGGCCGGATGAGGCTGGAACATGTATGCACGAACGGTGAGGATAATTCTTCAGGGCTATGCTTGCTTCGGATAACACGCGTGAGCGGTCTGCTGCGTCTCTTGTTCTCGAAGGAAGCACTCACTGCGTGAACTCGCCTACCTCAAAGCCCACGATGGTTTTACCTGCGCGTGTTATGCTAGCTTTTAATGCTCAGCAACGGCGGCAGTGTCTCTCGCGGCGACCGCATAGCTCGATCCGTAAGGTACCAATGCTCGACGCCGAGTGGAGCACGTGGCTACCACCGTCGTGATTTACACCCGCCGTTCCAGCCCTGCGATCAGAGCTACTCGTATGGGGGCCATCGTTTTACCCGGCAGGCGGGCGGGCGGGCGGGGGGGGGGGGGGGAGGGGGCACGATATACTCGTGCTGCGCTTAAGCCCCCTACGAGTCCTGTTTTCGATACTTGAGAGTTTCGTCTCGGCGCTGTTACATGCGAATATTGACCGCGAAAAACTCACAGAAATACATGGACGTGACCACGGATTGCTTGCCGTTCGCCCCAAAAACAGGTTCCTGTCGATCAGGGACTTCGAGCGCTTACGACTTAGGGGTGGTACCTCCCGGGCAGATGCCGTCGTCGCCCGTTCAGCTGGCGGGAGTGAACCCTTCGGGCTTCACGCCAAGGGATGCGCCACAGGGGGTGGGTGACCCCGAAACTGGCCGAGTCCCGAGTAGACTGACCACATCTTGGCGGTCGTTTTTTCGCGTCTATTGCTCTATGTAGCCTGTTGTATGCGCTTGCGTGCAAAAACCGGGCACCGCGGTTTGTGCGATTGCGAGAGCAAACAGGTTGTGTTTTCGTGAATAGTCGTGCTTCAGCCAAGGGCTCCCAAACGGAAAGCGGATTGTGTGAGACAAAAGGTACAACAGGCGCAATTGTGCACCCCTCAAATAGATGAGACGGAGCGCGCTCGATTCCTGATACTCGTATCATACACCGCCGTGTGTTGCCGATAAGGTGTTTTGTTATGTTCAAATACGATCCCATCTGTGGGAGTGAGTGCCCGCAAGTGCTCGAATAAAAGTTCACGATGCCGTGCGCCCTGAAACACAATGCCAGCATCTGAGCATGCCCCCAAGTCTAAACTAGGCGGGCTGACAGGGGGAGCTGTATATCGGGCGCGCACCGTTGTTTTGGCAGCACGCGAAGGTCAACAGGCACCTACTATAGTACCTTTGTAGCGCACGGTCAAAAATACGCATCCTGCCGAGGTTAGTTTTGCCTGCTGTAAAATTCCACTCAAGGTGCTTCATGCTCGCGACGTTAAACTGGCCAGTCCGTTGTTTGCTCGGCAACTGGGCGCATCTCCTTGTGGTCACTCTCTTCGCCCCTCGCTGACGCTCGTCTTCCTTTTTTTCTGAAAGGAAGGCGTGTTTTTTTTCGGGTTCACGGATACCCACTTCGTTTCACCGCATGCCGGGGGAATGATCATGCTGCCAACGGATATCTGCGGGATATAGCGACACAGAGCGAGTGCCTTGAAGCGAAATTTACCCATACGATAGTAGCTGTCTACATGTACTCGCACAAGCGAATGAGTGGGGGACATGAGCTGAACTGTATGCTTTGGCATCACACAAAATAGCCTGAAACATTTCTTGGCGGATGTTCTGCATATTTCGGTGTGGTTGTTACCACAACGGGTTCAGTCTAGGGGATTTCTTGGGCATGGTTGACGATACCCCGCAAATGAAAAATGCACGGCCGACTACTTGGTACGCAAGTGTGAACGACTTAGAGTATGATTGCTGACAGAGGCCCAGTGAACAATATTGAGTGAACCGACATATGACGAATGCACGATTTACTTTCTCTTGATCGATTATTGTCTCCGGCCAGGACGGCACCGACATGGTGCTAGTCAGCCAAGAATACATCAACAACCTCCGCCGCGCGTTGGACGCCGAGCGCCTCCGAACCCAGGAGCTAGAGGAGGATGTACGGCGCCTGCGGGAACAGCTGTCGTTGTTGAAGGTGAAGGAGGCTACAGTGTACCGCCCCCGCTCGAGCCTCACTATATCTTTTTCTCGTCCGCGTTCTCCTGTTCTTCCCGCGAGAGTCCTAGGGTCGCGGCGGAAATTCTGACGCTGCAGTAAACTAGTGAAACAACTGTAGGAGTACCTATATCGAGAATCGAAGCTCCTTATTTGAGCTCTATATCCCACCCACTGACCGGTCTGAAAAAGCTGCAAGCTAAGCCCGATAAGCAACTCCATGGAATAGGTAAATCGCGGATACTGCAATAACATACACTTCGGGTAGGAAAATATTGGTAGTTTGAGAATTGAGAGGAGCTCCCGTCAGAGTTAAACGCTTAGGCGCAAGAGTGGAACTCCCTACCGCAGCATGACTCACTATCCACCACTACGAGTATGTCTGGTTATAACCGGTATTCATACCTGGTACCTGGTACGTTTTATCCGCTCTTCCGTTAACGCTGGGGAGGCGTGTGGGGTGCGAGCGAACGCTCTGCTCGAAAAATCGCGAGCACGCCGTCCTTACTTCGTCAAGAATCCCCGTCAGCAAACGAAACCACGGAAGCCTCGAGTACCAAACGATCCATCACCACCCTGCCTTGGCTTTCGCGAAACTCCGTTTTCGCGCCCTCCACTGCACAGGGTTCGTCCGGGGACCCCGATGCTGCACGAAAAGACCCTGGTTCCTTCTCACCGAAGCAGCGTCTAGAGAGCGCTGTTGCGACGGATCGCGTCTTAAACGACCCGGGGGAGGGAGGGCAGGCGGGGGCCGCGGGGACAGCGGCGGCGGGCGGTGGCGGGGGTGGGGACCCCGCACCGGCGGGTAGTGACCCTATGCCTTAGCGACTACTAGTACAAAACAATTTTCAATTAGGCTGGGAGCGGCGGTGCGGCGTGGCGAAAGGGGGGAGCTGTTTGTGGCCGGTTTACACGTACCGGTGGGGTGAAAGCGCCCGCCTCCACATAGTGGCTTTCGTCTACGCGGTCACATCGTGTGACGAGCTTGCGAGGGGCTGAAGGTTATCGAGGTACCCGGCGGCGGCTGGTATAGTATGAGCACGAGTAGCTTTCCACCCCCTTTTATCCGGTGGGGAAGCATGGAGCTTCAACAGGGACGGCGCACTTGTATTTGGCTGTGTCGTTGCGTCGCGCGGAAGTAATCAGTAGTGCCGGAGTGTCGCGGAAGGGAGAAATAGAGAGGGGGGAAAAAGGGGTAGTCCTCCCTTGTAAGTAGCGCCTCTTTTTTTTTGTTTACACCTGCTGAGTATCTTCCCTTCATTGTGTAGCTGGTACGCCACACGTACGGAGGGATTGGGGCGGTGTCGAAATGAGTGTGGGGGGAGGAGGTTGAGCTGGGCGAGCTTATTTCATGGACCGACGGACTTATCTGCGGTTGGATGTAGACACACGCTTTCCAGTGGTTGGCTTTGCCGAACAGGAGGTCGGCAGTTTTTTAACGAGTGATTGCATCGATAGAAAACGCTTGTTCGCTACCCCTGAAGCACGCACGACCGCGTAATTGGGGTAGTCCCACATGAAAGGCAAAGCCCCCCCCCCCCCACGTGAGCTAGACAACCAGGGTACCATTCTGTTTTTTGGCGGTCGCTCAAAGCTGGTTGTCGAGTTAGATCATTAGGGCGAGGTAAAGAACCTTTACTCCGCATAAGGAAATTGATCGTATCACGTAGTGTTCGAGGTAAGGCACCCAAGAGGCAGTTACATAGTGCTCCCATTGCTGTCTCTGGAAGTGCCTACACCGGAAATTTAATTAACTCCGATCATTAGTGCGAGGTAAAGAACCTTTACTCCGCACAAGGGAATTGATCGTATCATGTAGTGTTCGAGGTAAGGCACCCAAGAGGCAGTTACATAGTGCTCCCATTGCTGTCTCTGGAAGTGCCTACACCGGAAATTTAATTAACTCATTAAAGTTGTCATCTATATGCAAGTCCGCCTCACAAGCGGTTCTTAGTAGGATTCAGCTCACCCTTCATGCGACTCGCCAGACATCTCACGGCACTTCGCGCTTGGTGCGAGCAATGTCTGCCTGGTCGGTGACAACCCGACATTCTCCGTCCCGGCATCGTAGGGATGCGAGGGTCTATGTTCGTACGACTACGGCCATGCATGAGATCGAGTACATCTCTCCAATCGAGTACCCCCCCCCCCCCCCATTCAGTCGAACGACGCTCCATTGAAAAGCTCCGTTGTGCCGGTATTTTCCCGTGGAGGTGGATTGCGCTTTTTCCGTCCGTGGTACTGGTGTCTTTTGTCGGGTGAATTTCACACCCACAAATCACGCCCTACGACGTAGCATTACCTTTTGTCCATAGGCGCCGCTCTTCGCGCCCCGCCCCTCTTCAAGACCCGGTTCTGTCACCGTTGTCGATGTGCTTAATGCGAACGTCTGTGGACTTTCAATATCGACCAGGCGCTAATCGTAGGGACCGGCCGTAATTCCAACAGTCTCAGTTGTTCAACCACGCCTTGGAAGAGAACCAGCCGGAGCGGACCTTGGCGACGCCGGCCTCGCTCCTGCAACGACCAAGCTGTACCATATTCCGCGGTCCTGTCAGGGCCTCTACTGTACTACCAACGGGCGTCTACACATGAAACCCGTTTCCACACGGCCTGTTTCCCGGTGCTCCTGTCGTGTTTCGTCACAAGACAAATCTCGCAAGTCACGTTGATTCGGGTGTCACCGAGGAAAGCGTCCGGTGGCGTCGCTTTCTTGGGCACCCCGCCCGATACATGCGGGGGGACTCATCCCACTGTAGGGGTTGCACGTTTTGGCCCAAATATTTCTGACCGGTTGAGCTCTTCAAGTGAGGAACTACCGGTTAGTATTTTTTTTTGTGGATTGTTTGTTACAGGACGGGCGCATAGAAGTGTTGGTCTGGTTGCACGAAACGAGATTCTTGGAGGTGATATTTCCGGTGAGATATTGAGCTGATGTGAGGAGCCTCAGAATTTTCTGCCGCACCCCTACCGTAGGATGAGTCGGGGTCCTCCAGCCGGTGCCTCGCCGGTTGGTAACGTGGCCTCTCCGCTGCCCCATGCTATTCCTCTTTCGTTGAATATTTGGCTCTCCGCATTCTTCAGCCGCCCCGGTTCGCTGGTTTACGGCCCGCCGGGGTCCGCTCCCCTCCTTCTACCGCTCTTCCCCCCTTCTTCGCAAGGCTCGCTTTCTCCGTTACCGCGACTGCAGGCGGCGCGCTTCCCTTTCGTCGAGGACTCGCCCCCGGTTCATGTCACCATTGCTCCTACTGTAGAACGGGCTGCTTTTAATGCTCTCTCCGATTTTGCTCGGACGACTCCGTCTGCGCCTTACGGCCGGTTCGTCCCGTCCCGCGCCTGTAGGCGTTGTCGCGATCGCTCGCGCAGGCACTAGAGGGGCCGCTCTGGGCCTTGTGAAGGGGGTTCCCGGATGTTCCGACGGCGTCATATGCCTGTCCCCAGCAACATGACGGCTTTCCATGACCCCACGAGTCGCCCCGCCCTCCTCGATCTGCCCCCCTACTAACCGTCTGTTCTTTAGCACTAGGGCTGATCCTACTGGCCGTTTGCCTCGGCTATCGAAAATGGAGACGGCGCGCCACCTGCATTCAACGCGTTTCGGAGCGGGCCCATGTCGTCAGGGCGCTCCTCCCACTCAACGTGAAGGCCCACCAGGTACTCTTGTACGTGCTGCCCAATGTAGAGCCTCCCATTGGTTAACCGAAGCAACATGTAGCCGGAGAAAATGCCATGCGGTCGGACCCCGATTGCGGTAAACATCGTATGGTAGCGGACAACAACTCCTTCCCATTTCACCGAGCGGGCTAAATCAAGATATGTCGCCTGAGCTAGGCCGAAGACGTCGCCGAGCAGCTTGGCGACTTACCGTGGACACGCCGTCAGCTCAAACGTGTTGTGGACACCAGTCGTCTCGTAACCAGCTGTGTCTAGCCGGAGGACGCCCCATTGAATGGGGTCGGAGAACACCAGCTCAACCCGTACCGCCGTCCACTTCCACCCCGGCTGGGGCTTGGACAGCCCTTAAACCAGCTCCGCCGGGGGGGGGGGGGGGTTCTACCCGCTACTTCGCATGGGATGCAGTGCAGGGTCTTGGATCAGCGTGCCCATTTGCGAACCGCGCTGCAAAGTGCAGCGAGAATGAACTACCCCTCCATGGGCGCATGGAACCGACAGAACGTCGCGACCGCCCCCCGAGTTCCCGGCGGAGCCATCGAAAACCCTCCCACAATTGGTACAGGGTGCTCCAGCGCCTGTCTCTCGTTCACCCTGCACGTGCTGGCAGCCGTCACTTTGGTTCGCGACCTCACCTAGACCCGAAGGAAGTTGGTGGACGCCCAACTCGTTGCGCTGTAGAACGTTCTCGGATGAGGCGACCCTGATCCTCCTCTGACGGCAGTCACAAACCGATCATCAACCCTGTCAACTGTCCCCTTTGCAGTGTTTAGGGTGCATCGAGGGTGAACGCGTGAATAAAGACAACACAACTCTCATACCGTCCTCTATGTGCTCTTCACAGACCCCTCACGGCGCTCACACGTGTCGCTGCTGGGATCTTCACTTCACTACCCACCACCCCACGCTCTGTGGCACTCCGTCACAAACCCACAGTTTCCAACGGTGTGTTGACCCTGTTGTGGAGGAGACGATCAGTGTCGATGACCATGGCTCGTACCGCGTGCTCATCCCGTTGCGTCCACCGAATTGCCGAAACTACGAATGCTGGAGAGTACAGTGTAGATCTACCTGTCCGAGCCCCTGACGCAAAATCGATCTGGGCGCATGAACCGGCGTCACTCGCTGGGTCTGACATAGAGGATTGCGTCCTCAGTAAACCTTAAATCACGACAACGGTGTAAGTCGCACGGACAACAAGTAGTCTATGACACTGTATATCGAATCCCGTTCTACCTTTTCCGTGATATAGATATACTGGGAATATGTGTTGGGTTGGTGTCGGTTGGCAACGACGCTGCAAAACACGCCAATCGCTGCGGGAGTTAGACAACTATATAGGGTACCGTTTGTTTTGTTTGTTTAGCGTCCACCATGGCTGACGGTCAAGTTATACCCTCCGCGCGGGGTGACACAAGGGGATGTTCGCATTACGTAGTCTGTACGCCTTTGGCAAGGCGCCCGCGAGGCAGTTACATGGTTCATTCATTGCTGTTCCTGGAAGCGGCAACACCAGAAAACACATAAATGAATTCGACGCTACATCTCTTTGCAAGAACGTACGCCTCACAAGTGGTTCTCAGTAGGATGCATCTCACGTCATGTGGCTCGCCGAACACCTCACGATGCTTCGCGCTTGGTGCAAGCAATGTCTGCCTCGTCGGTGAAAACCCGACGTGTTCCGCCCCGGCATCGTAGGGATGCGAGGGTCTATGGCTATTCGACTACGGCCATGCATGATAGTGAGCCCCCCCCCCCCCCATTGCTATCTCTGGCAGTGGTTGACGCTGTCACCCATATGCAAGAACGCACACCCTAGATGCCGAAATCCGCCCCGCAAGCGGGTTTTAGTTCGATAAGCTCACCCTTCATGCAGCTCACCAAAACTTCACGGCGATTCGTGCTTGGAGCGAGACCTGGCTGGTGAAAACCCAACGTGGCTCGCCCCGATTTTGGAGAAATTCGAGGGTCTAGGGTCACGACTGCTGCCATGCATGTCAATGAGTCTGCTCTGCCCCCCGCCGCAGGTCTAGTGGAGCCCCCCCCCCCGCCTCCCCCACTTGGCATCGCTCCCCACGCAATCATCATAGCATCTGCGACCATCTCGTCGCTGTGCTTCCATATCCCCCACCTAATGACCTCGTTGAGTGTTGTGATCGCATGTAACGCGGGACAGCGAAGACTGAGCACCGCCCTGACATAAAGTCCTGCGCACCAGGGCAGGCGATACAGGTAGGTGCCCAGATGAACCAGCGGGTCCGCCAAAGCCTCTTAGCAAACGCAATAATATTCTTGGACTTCGTCGCCGGGCTGGATTGTCTCTGCGATCGTTGGAGATGCTGGCTGTTCCATCGGCGGCGTCCCTGGGCCCGTACACATCCCCAGGAAGAATCCAATTATCCAGGTGCAGTGACGTTTTCGTCGTTGTCACTTTGCCGGCGTAGGAACCGACAGCGGTGACCGTTCAAGCACAAGGGTCATATATGGCTTCAAGGATCCGTCGAGGGGCGGGTGGGCGTCAGTAACGACGGTAGCAAGGGTGATGGAATCCACGACAAAACGTGGCCAGCAAGACAGTGGCGTAACTGGCGGCGATTGCGGCGTCGCCGATGGGGCCGGTGTTGTGGCCTCGACCAGCCCCACCTCGGGTGGCATGGGAAGTTATAGGAACCTCTCCGAACGTCGACAGACGGCTGGGGCGAAGGGGGGCGGTGACAAATTTAGATCGTGGCTGACGGCAGCGCTTGAGACAGGTCTGGCTCCCCGGTTAGCAGCGCTACGAAGGACGGTGGTTCAGGAATTTGCGGTGTCAGTGACTCAAACTCAGTGACTGCTGACGAAGGCGGGCCCGGCAAGTGAGGAGTCACCGTAGACAATCTCGTCTAGGCCGGCGACGTTTGGCGACTCAAGCCCTGGCAACGCAGGCGTAGCCCCTCCCCGCAGTAAGCACTCCGTGATGGATGATGGTGGCCGTCCCAGCGGGAGGACCGACGTCGTGCAGGGTTCAGGTCTAGTGTTTCCGGTGACGGTATGGACCCCCGTAGCGATTGCGCCGCTAGAGGTGCCCTGGGGATGATTCCGGCAAAGACGGTACTGCCCATATGCGTGTTGTTGGCGACCGCCACTACGTCGTCGTCGGATGTGGGGGCGAGATGTCTTGTGGTGCCCCTGCCGGAAGATGCCCTCGTTCACCTCGCTCGATATTCATACATAAGTGCTAGCAGCGGCCAAGGCGCACACTATCGTCCTGGCGCAGATGAGGCGCTCCGCAAGCGCCCTCCTTCTGTCCCGCTTCCACATGGACTCTCGCTGCACCCACTGCTTTTGGCATCTCTTGACGTGGCACAGTTGACTGGTTGGTGGCACCTCCGTCTCCCGAGATCTTCTCTTACGGGGAATACAGCCCCCCCGCAATGTTTCTCCCTGAACAGGGTCACCTTTTACGAGTTTTTCGCGCTACGACGCCACTGGTTACCGGTTGCTCCAGGAGAGGGAGGTCCCATTACCAGATGAAGCCCCGGGAACGCAACGCGGCGCCAGACAGTAGCGAAGAATGATATTTCGACCAACCGCCAGCATCACCGTCACGAGGCTCGCCCGACCCCCTCGTTAACTCCTCGCAGGCTGGAATCCTTTCCAAAAGTCCCGTTCGAGCGGCGCTGCACGGCGCACGACAAGCAGTTGATGTATGACAGTCTTTAAGAGGGGCAATACAATACTAAACGCTCTAGGGGGAGGCATCGTGCAGCGCTTGGTACTTCAAGCATAGGCAGAGTTTGGTGTCAACAGCAAGGCGTGAGCGTCGTCCCGACCCACTACTCACCGGAAATAACAGGTTCTCTGGCCCTCGCGCGACAAGTTTCAGACCGAACATTCAGTGGGAAGCTCCTATTATTCGACCGTGCCTCCCGCCCATGTTTCACTGTGCGACACATATCGTTCAACCCGCATGAATCGCGGTCACCAGCGAAAGCACCAGCTCCTATCCTTCTCCCGCACAGTTAGTGACCGTCGGACTGGCCATACTGCTACGGTTAACGTAGCGTGCGGAACGGCGGATACATATCAATTGGGTCCTCCGACCTAATTCAACTGGTCGTCCTCTCGTAACTAGTCTTGCGTGCCATGCCCTCCACTCTACCGACGATAGTTCGGCGGGACAGGTCAATTCGTCTACGCTTACGTTGTTTCCTGGACGGGGAATCGCTCCTGCGGCCCATGACGCTCTGCCACCACTCCTCGAAGAGCCGTTATTGAAGCAGTCTCGTTTGCTTCGTCTGCAAGCTCACTTTCGCTCTCGGACGTGTTGCCCTACTCCTCCCTTTCCCTGCTGCGCCCTTACTTATAACAATTTGGTATCACGTACCAGGCACGTAACTGGTACGTGCAGTAACCAGAGCACGGCACTGCCATTTCGTCGCTTCCCTTTTCCCGCCATTGAGACTCCCTCCCCGGATCTACCCTTTGGCCCGGCCTACCAAGCTTGCAACTGCCTAGGCACGCAGCCTCTGCTTTCACGCGTGCGTCTCTTGACCCAATCTCGAAAACGTTGTCACTGATCAAATCGTTGCGATAATTCGCCGGTCCTCTTTACCTGGCATGTTGTTTTCGAAGAAGTCTTCATCACCGATCGCTGTTGGATGATGTCTCATATTATATACTCAGAGGAGCATACAGTGTGGAGCTGGTGTGTGCTGGAATATATTATGGCCTAAAAGTCTGGCTTTTCCTGTGACGATCACGCCGTCAGGCTGGTCTTGGGCTCCCCCGAACCGCAAGCGCACAGCAATATTTTTTACCCTCTTTCTATTGAATTCAGCTACACTTTCACTTTGGAAAACTTAGCGCTGGGGCGCCGTTCTCGCCGGCACGTGTGCCACCCCCCCCTCAATCTCGTCGATGTATGAGCACGGCGCTGCAATACTAGCCGAGATCAGTTACGTTTGAAGGGGCACGTGGTTTTCCTGGCGAGTTATCCCAGCCCCGGCGTGTGTGGTGCGGACGCCATGTGTGTTCGGCAAGGACGATTTCGATGCGGACAGCTTGTTTCTCGTTCCGAGTTGGCGCGCCCCCCGTCGCATGGTTGGGCTAGCATACACGAAACCAACCCGGGAACGATGCTGCGTCTTTCCACCATCGCGAATGGTCCTGTAGACTTCTTTCTACTCAGTTGCACACCGGATTCCTTCGATTAACAATACAGTAGATACCAAACGTTCCACACGGAAAAAACATGAGTGAGGCATCGGTGAGCCGTTCTATCAATAGTTGGCAAGCCTGGTTGCGGGGTACGTATAATATCATAACAGGAGAACATGGCATGTAAGCTTCATACCTGGTATGTATTAATTACAACGGACGCGTTCTACGATAGAGGTAGTACATTTCCGTTTTTTTTTCTGAATGTCGGGGTTCCTTGACCCCAAATCGTCGGAAGGCAAACTTGTTTCGAAAAATGACGTTATTGTAGACTTCGGTCATGGGGATTATTCATCGGGATGCAATCTGGTTTTTTGCTGAAGTCATTTTTCGGGTGAGATATGGAGCTCCTTTAAGTGAGGAGCCTCAGAAATTTTAGGGTGAACCTCTATCGTAGAACGCCTCGACGGCGCCTACATCGAACAAATTGGATGCCGTGTATGATACCCGCAGAATGGTGTGCGTAGTTGTAATACACAATAGAGGAGCCGTCTGTTTGTGCTATATTCCGAAGTCGGCAGAATTACGATGATGTGTTGTAAGATTGTCGGTGCGATAAACAAACATTGTAGGGTGGAGAACTTGAGGTACTGGAACAGGATCGTATCTTGGGGTGAGCATAAGTCATGATAAACATGCAGCATATGTAATGACCAGGGTGACCAAGCAAGGTTTACGCCCCACTTGATATCACTCTCCACTGTCACTGCTCTCCAGAGCACGTCGGCGACATAAGCGCCACATTTTCAATGACCTCTTTCTTATGTTCTGTTGAGCAGCATGAGTGTAGCTCCGGTCACCGGGTGTCACCCATCCACGAGTTTCTTCTCGGGACATTTACATCATCCAGGCTCCTGCAGACTATGAGCCTCGCTTCAAGTGCACCGTAGATTATCGTTCTTCAAGTTCGTCAGGATCACCCAAGAAGAGAGAAACCTGCTGTGTTGCTGTCACTCGGGAAGCAACACGTGAGCACTTCTGTTATCTCGTTATCAAGCGGGAAACAAATGTCAAGACGACCCTTACGCTATCACGCGCGAAGCTGTATCCTTAGTATCCAACCTTGCACAGCACTCTGTTACCAAGCGAGAGAGCAAGCAATGGAAGCAAGTCGCCATCAAGGGTGTGGGGCTTTTCCAGGAACACAGCGTATAGACGAGACTATCATGAAACCACTGCTGCTGTACGATCATTGTGGGAGAGTCAAAGTCAGCGGACGTTATGCACAAGCTCGTCAAGGCCGTGAGTAGCGAATTCAACGGCATCAAGTGCAACATACGGAAGAGAACGGCTCAGCCCGTCCTTAGCATGCGCCACACTAAACTGGCCTACATTATCGAAGGGCAGCTATATCCTGAACAAAGTAATATTTGGCCAAGAATGAAACTCCAAACACGGAGATCTACAGCTATGAAAACAAGACGAGATGAAGAGCAACAAGACGGGGCCGAGGAAGAACCCCCTGCCAGGGATGAGGAGGAGCGCCGATAAGAAGAGCAGCAAGGATCTACCCCAGCTTCAACGCCAACCGCAAGGTCTTCACTACAAGTTCCAGCAGCGGCAGTACCAACATCAATATTTTGGTTTTCGAGTTCACACATCGAAAATGCCGAAAAAATCAAGACATGGCATCATAACAACTGAATGATGTTATTCAACTTCCTGTTCGCCGGTGCTGCGGGAGCGGCAGCAAGGTTTTCCCTACGATAAATCATAAACAAGGTATAATAACATAACGATAACCAGCATGGGATGGAAACTGACAGCAAAAAAACGAATTTCAAAGCGGTATCGAAACTCATAATGAAAAACCAACTTGTGTCTTACGTATGGTGGTAATGTCGGACGGTTAGAACCCTGATAAAAAACGCTGAAGTTCTGTCACAGAGTCGAGCGGTGCGTGTGTCATGTGTGATGGCGTAGTATCGTCGGGCTCTCCGGCCGATATAGCTCACATTCCTCGAAAGGATGCTCAGATATATTTCCGTTCTGAAACCAACATGTATTGCTTCGTTTAGGCCGTCTGGCACTCATTCACACGCTCAAGCTCTTTCAGTTCGCTGCAAAGACTGCCACCTGCATTCCCGTTGTTCCACGCAGCTTGCGGAACGTACGCCTGATCCATCTCACAGTTGTCTCAGTCGTTAGTCGCTAGGTGTAGGGGCACACTGCCGGCCATGGGACGAACTATAAGAAGCTGAAGGGGTGGAGAAAGGGTTGAGACCGTCTGCTCACATCCCCACAGTCTCCGGGTTCAACTCGCATTATCCCCTTCGCCTACATGCCGTGCCCACTTTTGGAAACCCCTCGGATCCTTGGATTACCCCCGTAACATCCTCCCCAGCTGGTTTAGCCGGACAAGGCAAGCCACGCGATATTCGAGACGGTGGACCCGAGGTAATCTATGCCAACCAAACTGAGGGAAGAAAACCCGGCCCATTTTTCTTCAGATAGGAAAGCCCACTCCGAGTGTGCACACTACATGCGTCGTCTTGCTCACTAACGCGGCGCACACTGTTACGCTCCCTCCAACTACGTCCCCGAATGCTTGCCTGACCCCTAAACTCGCTACGGTGCCCCCGGTGTGCAGTTCCGGTACCACCTAAAACCATTGTGCCAATCGATAGGAAATATCACAATCGTCGCGCCTCCAAGATGAAAACTAGGCAAAAACAGAATGTCAGAGATCGCAAGAAACCCCATTCCTTCGGACAATAGTCTCCTATTGCCCCCTATTCCCGCCATAGATACACAGATCGCGACGGTAATGCGAGATGACAGGGTCTTTTTTGCATGACTTATACATAGCAATCATCTGGCGCCTACCAAAAGAATGAACTCCGGTAAGTTCGTAGTGCCACTGCCGAGCTAAGCGGGCTACTTTTCTCAAGTGCCGCTGGCCTAGAACAATGCACCCAGCGGCATCCCGCTCATCTTCCCCAGCTTAGAACAAGCGCTTCGAGAATCGCCACCCCGGAGCAATAGCCGTAGGCACTCCTCACCCATCAATCCCCCCCGAAGTAAAAGCCATAGATCTGCCCGGGCCGCCCTCGACCGGCTTGATGACTTTCGTGCCGATCGGGAACCTTCTCAGCGCCTCCTTTCTACTCAGCCTCATCTTCCATGGAGTGGCGAAGATCGGACAGCCTCATGTAGAACGGCTTCAGCGATGCAGCGGAGACCGTCCTGGAGCGCGTCGTCTTGCTCAGGTCCTCGACCACCACCTCCACCACCTTCCACGGACCAGTCCCCTTTTCATGGACCAGTTTAGGCCCCATACCCTGCCGGTGGAGCGAGCTGTCGCTCTCCCTCGCCAGGACGAGATCGCCCGTCACGACCCGAGTGCCCGCCGACGGCCGCTGAATCGATGCGTTGCGACGTTGTCGCGCCTTCTCCCTGCCCTCGTGTATCCTCTCGAGTGCCTCCCGCGACCTCCCTGTCATCTATCAGAGGCACTAACATATCGAGGGGCGTACACGGGCTGCCTCGGACGTGTCGGGGATCCTTAGCAAGTCCACCTCCAGAACTTCCCACTGCTCGAGGTATCTGCCCGGCAGCGTAGCTATTCGCTGGCTACGCGTTCGCTTCCCACGCCGGCACTCGCACGACAAGACATACTCTCTCGCGTCTCTATACCTCCCTGGCCAATGGAAGCGGTCGCGCAGTAGTGGAAGCGTCCTGCCGACCCCTGGGTGTCCGTGCTGGCAGTGTCCTGCCGTCTCGCCAAGCCCGGCACGTCTCGCACTGCGTCGATAGTCCGCTCCACCACCGCTCGTTCCGACGGGTGCCTGCTATGCGGCAACCCTCCCCCCCTCAGGGAGGGGGGCACCCGAGCTACCCCCGGGTACCGCCGAGGTCATCCCACGACCCCTTGGCACCACCACTGACGAGGTATGTTTCTCTGCACCGCCGCCTCCCCTTGGACACTGCCCGGCCACCCCCCGTCGACGGCGGACGCGCCCACCTCGTGCGGAAAGGGGGGCCCGGGGCCGCCCGAGGTGCCCGCGGCGCTCAAGCCACGTGGTCGGGGAGGGTACGAAGCCGCACGGACGGCGTGGATGCACGCGTTGATTGCCGAAGCGCCACCGCCGGCATGCCCACCCCTACCGAGGCAAGCCTGTCGTGAAACGCGAGGGTGCCCAGCTGCCTGTCAGTCAAGCCCTCTTCCCCCGATGTCTGTAGGGAGCCGGCGCCGCGATGAGTCTGAGGGGTCCTGTCAACAACGGCTCCAAGTAGCGAGGGCGCAGGGGGCGGGAGTGGTCTCGGCGTGCGTGGTTTCTGAGAGCATGGGTCGGTGGCAGGGGGCGTGATCATGACTCTCTAAATTGAGCGGGACAAGGAACGGCGACGTGGTTAGTCCTGCCTTGCCTAACAACAAAGCATACTCACTAACTGCTGGCGCTCGGCCCACAAGTTACTCGACGGTCGAGTCAGGCAAGAGTTAGGCGATCCGCGTCATGAAACGTCTTGGGTGCTGTGGCTGACATCAGCGTAGAACTGCAGCTCGGGTGTCCCGGCTGCATGCTCTTAGACTCGCTAATCTAGCCATACTCACCACCCCCCTTTGTACACTACAGATGCAAGGGAGAGCACGAATATGCTGCACCCGTTATAACATATTTACGTACAGTTATGGTAATACGATCTTTACCATGTTCATTTCTCGACCAACTACTATTTTCTCGATCCTGAAGGCCAACCCTAAACCGGAATTAACCAGCCCGCATAATAAGCTCACTATAACAATACCAAAAACTACGTACGGGTTGGTGCATCTGTAGGGATTTGCACATCATGCAGGTACCGTGTTGAAAGTAGTATAAAAACTAACATCGCGCACTACAGGGGAACTATATGATTATCGCGCCTTGGGCAGTTTCTTTGGAAGGAAGGCAACGCTACATTGCAACCGTGGCTGCCACGTTTCCAAGTTGACCCACAGCAAACTATGGCTGTGGCTACTAGCAAACATCTCCAGGTTGATCACAAGCAACTCTGGACTCGATTGCAAAGAACCGGCGCGCCATGGTCACCCGGGAACATGGCGTTTATTTTCCTACGGGTAAACATGAGTGTGGTCACTAGCAATCGTCTCCAGCTTGATCACAAGCAAGCATGGGGCCGAAGTCAAATCGCAGGCGTGCGATAATCACACGGGATCAGGGATTAAAACTGACCACGGATAATATGACTACGGAAAAACAAAGGTGGGCTCGCTACTTCAACGCCTCCAGCTTGATCACAGGCAAGCATTAGACCCCGGCAAAACATGACTGCGGCCACAAGCAAACACCTCCAGGTTGATCATAAGCAACTCTGGACTCGATTGCAAAGAACCGGCGCGCCATGGTCACCCGGTAACATGGCGTTTCCTACGGGTAAACATGAGTGTGATCACTAGCAATCGTCTCCAGCTTGATCATAAGCAAGCATGGGGTCGATGGCAAATCGCAGGCGTGCGATAATCACACGGGATCAGGGATTAAAGCTGACCACGGATAAGATGTACTACTGCTGTACCTGGTAGGTATATAATGCCAATATAACTGTATAGATGAGCAGGCACGGTGCATATTGTGCTAGGCACTACGAGCGTCGCGCCTCCGTGCATGTCTTTCAACACCCCTACTGTAATACCCTGACTCTACCTGCCTGTCTGTATTACTACAGTCTGTACGAATAAATACAGGCGCTGAGGTCGCGGGACCACGATATAGTTGTATGAACTCCATTCAATACAACATCAAAAGAGTGAAGATGAAATCAAACCCCGAGAAAAAATGCCACAGACAATGAACAAGGGAACAACACGACGACATACGTCTCGGACGGGGGGGCACAGCAGACAAGACAGCACTGCGAACGGGCAGGGCTCGGTATTGATGGAAATGGGTGCGTGTACGCCAAACGATAATAAAATGTGCAGCACACCGGTGCGTAAATGAACGTTCGTACATCATGCCGTGGTATGTCTGCGAGAAGTGAAGACTAGACCGATTACAAAACAAACTAGTGATCACCACGAAGTTGACAAAAGACACCGAGCCCTATTAATACTACTGCTGTATGGTCGATGCGTACACGGACAAACCCCGAGCATGACTGCCTGCCTATCTACATGACCGTCAGAAATCGAATCGTTTAAACGAGCGAGCGACAGAGACCCGTACTTGCAGCAGTATGGTACCAAGTTACTGAGATAAGGTATGTCCCATGCTGCGGGCTCCTGTACGACTGCAAGCGCTTCGTATATGAGTGGGCATCAAGCATGGATACGAATTATGCAGCTAGTGGACGAATCTAGCGACGTTCATGCGGTATGTGGTGCCGTCAGCAGGGTATCTTATTCGTCTCTTCTCGTCCCCCCTGATTTTCTCTGCGGGCCCTCTGGCGAGCAAACCAGTGGTACAGCCTTTCACCGTTTCTTCTCACCTCCATGCCTTTTCGCCTCTGTCCCTCGCTGGCGTACGAAGGGGGCTGATTTCATGCCCCGTGTGCGAGTATTGTCTCGCGTTGTTGCTGGCTAGCGCAATAGGTATTTTGTTGTAAACATAACTGTTGTGTTTATTTCGATGCCTGTATTATTAATGAGCGTGTGGTTCACTGCTCGGGTGCTGTATTTTCTCTATGCTTTATACCCGGTATATATTGTTTAGTGTGATCCGTATGGGGGACATTCTTTCATCTAGCGGGGCGTCGCGACTAGCCCCCTCTCCCTCGCCTGAGTTTGCAAAGCTCAAATGCGACGAGGGGTGGGCGCTGCGCACTAGAAAGAGACTATGTGCCGCGGCAGACTGCAGGATACTCCATCCACTAAACAGACCTGCCTTGAACACATGAAAGGAATGTGTGGGGCTACTACACTCACGCATACCGAAGCTCAGCAGAGGACGGACTCTGCTAAACGAGGCGTAGGCCACCACCCCTCGCGGGGGGACGGAGTCAGCTCTCGTTCACCCACACTAAACCTCCCACGGCGTGCAGTCGCAAGACCCACGCGGTGTCCGCCCGCGGTCCCGCTTGGGGACCGTGGCGCGAACCGATCATCCCCTACCGAAGGTTCCTCTGAACGACGGACTCAGTCATGACCCCCCCGCTGCGCGTGCGTCGAATCTTTGCTCAAAGCTAGGGTTCACTACTGCTGTTTACGCTGTGGTTATCCTCCGCGTCTATATGCTTTTTAGTCTAGAATTCGGCATGGAACCATGGGCGACCTCGCCCCCCTGTGATCAAGCAGAGAGGGCTTGGTGCCGAAACACGGCGCATAAATATGATGCGATACGCGGGATGCAGGATAAATCCCTCGACCAGAACCGCGTTGGACGCGTGTGAGGTGTGCGTGAGACTTCTACACTCGTGCATACCGGATCTCTGAGAGCCCGGACTCTGCCGAACGACTCCTACCACGCAGCCCTCCTTCGAGGGGGGTGGACTCAGCCCTCGTTCACTCGTGCTACCCCTCTCACAGCACATACTACGGGTTCGGGGCTAGCCATCGCCTCTGTGGCGGCCACCCTCCGTCAGCGCTGTGCTATCATACATTTTGTGAAAACTCGGGAGCCACGACGCCGAGCGACACGCGGACGGGGAGCAAGCCCACCGCATGCCGGAGGCAGCCGTGGCCGATGCCCGCTCTACCATGTCCCGTTCATGAGTGGGGTATTTGGCTAGTGGCGTCGCTACTTATTAGCTGTGGTGTATTGAGAGATACCAGGTACAAGTCTACCCACGGTAAGTAACCAAAGAAAATAAACGGAAAGCCCCCAAGAACCCCCTGACACCTTCGGAGAAACCTCGACCAGCAAGAGCAACATCACCCATCAAGAGCAACATCAACCCGCAGGAACAACATATAAGAGAGAGTGTGCCCAGAGGGTTCTCTTCAGGCGCTCCACGATGTTTGCAGACACAGACTATGCTACCGGATTGGAGACCATGTCACAGAGTCGAGCGGTGCGCGTGTGATGTATGATGGCGTAGTATCGTCGGGCTCTCCGGCCGAGATAGCTCATGTTCCTCGAAAGGATGCTCAGATATATTTCCGTTCTAAAACTAACATGTATTGCTTCGTTTAGGCCGTCTGGCACTCATTCACACGCTCAAGCTCTTTCAGTTCGCTGCAAAGACTGTCACCTGCATTCCCGTGGCTCCACGCAGCTTGCGGAACGTACGCATGATCCATCTCACAGTTGTCGCAGTCGTTAGTCGTTAGGTGTAGGGGCACACTGCCGGCCATGAGACGAACTATAAGAAGCTGAAGGGGTGGAGAAAGGGTTGAGACCGTCTGCTCACATCCCCACAGTCTCCGGGTTCAACTCGCATTGTCCCCTTTGCCTACATACCGTGTCCACTTTTGGAAACCTGAAGTATTCTGACTCGATGTCCTGGATCATTTGATGTAAGTATAGGACTTTTGGATGAGGCCTCCTGCGTCGACCCGTGGTCTCGCCCATACTTCGTTGCGTCGTTGGATAGTATCTTGTTGTGTTTTCTCTTGAAAGACCACTGGTCGGATACGTAGGTGTCTCACCCAAACTTCTTTACGCTCGCCCCCCCCCTGTCTCGCACATGCTGCGAAATCATTCTCGAGCTCGGGCGACCGAGGAAGCCGGCTAGCGTCCGCGTAGCGCTGGCCGCGTTTTCTCTAGGCACCCTGGACCCGGCCACTAGAAGTAGCGCCGATGTAGTACTTTGCTATTGCCTCAGTCTTCTAACCACCGATTTTCATGATCTTGTCCACCGCCGTCCCGGCCAGGGATCGGGAGAGGGAGCCACCCACTCGAAAGGAGTGTATCGTGAAACGGTCCGTCAGGCCCGCCTCTCGCAAATGGGCCTGCAGGGAAGTGGTCATACGGGCTACGGAGAGGGGCCGAGAACCCCGCCCCCCTCCCGTCGTAACCACGGGGAATATAATATGCCCGACGGTTAAATCCCACCCTATCCGCTGCGCGGCGGATATGTACGCCGTAACCGCCCGGCTCCACTTTGGGAAACCCCTCGGATCCTTGGGTTACCACCGTAACAACAGTTCATACCTGGTAACAAAGATGGCGCAGTCTCCTTGCTATCGGGTTATTATGTCAAAACTAACTGACGATTATCTTCTTATCACGTACAATGCAGAGGCAGACGACAATTACACGCTGGAGAATACCAAGTTTTGAATATATACGCCGGAGCGATTCCTCGACCACAGTAGTAGTACTTGTTTTTTTAGTACTACCCAATTACGGGAGGGGGGTGTTGGACTATATAATAGGCGAACCGCCTGTTTGTATCCTATTATGGTGCCGGCAGATCTACGATGATACGCCAGGCGTTCTACGATGATAGAGGTTCACCCTATTTTTTCTGAGGCTCCTCACTTAAGGAGATCCATACCTTACCCGACAACTGACCCCAGTAAAACATTGAATCGCATCCCGATGAATAATCCCAACGCCCACGTATTGTACACAAAAACGTCATTTTCGAAACAAGAATGGCATTCCGACGATTTTGGGTTAAAGAACCCCGTCATTCACGAAACATGCTAGCGGAAATAAATGTGCGACTCCTATCGTAGAACACGTCACGCGGTATGACTTACGGTAGGATACATAATTATTGCTGTAGCACACAAGGTACTCGTATTTTTGTATCGTGCACCCTTTAATAGGATACTTCCTCTGTCTCACAAGTTAGGACAACTACACGCAATGCATTGTCTGGGTGCAACCGTGTTAGTGATGGTAGCATAGTCGGCGTTAGAAAGATAAAAACAAACTTGGAGCTATAGAAAAAAAGAAGAAAAAACAAAGATCTGTTTCTGTACCTAACGTTGGTCAATGTATACCCTATTTTGGCCTGTTTCGGGAATATGTTTTGAGGATATATATATATATATATACATATTAGAATAGGCGATAACGACTGTATGTAGTGTGGAGCATACCGGGGTGAGGAAGCGGCAGAGGGAGGGGACGTTGGAAAGGAGGAGGCCTTAGAGAAGGCTTATACGTGGCTGGCCTCGAGCCCCAGCGATGGCGAGGACGATTATTTTAGTTTATTTATTAATTTTCGTCACTTTCTTTCCCGTGGGAAACGCGTGAAATACGACCGTTTTCGGGCCGACTGTTTTTTTTTTCGGCCGTTCGGCCGCATGGTTCAAGTACCAGCTGAAAAAAACGCACACCTGTCTTTTACTGAAAAAACACCGAAGATTTCAACAAAAAAAACGGACAACAGATCGGACACGGTCAAGCGCCCGTACAAATTTAGTTGCCCGAACTTATGAGACAGAGGAAGCATTACTACTGTAGAAAAGGGGGTACTGGAACATGATCGTATCCTCCTGAGGTCATGCAGCATACAGGTAAGTCGTGAGCAACCCATCAGAATGATCGAGCGAGGGTTACGCCCCACTTGAATCACTCTCCAACACCATCGCTCTCCAGAGCACCTCGGCGACATACACGCCATATTTCCAATCTGCCCTCCTCTTATCTTCTATTGAACAACACAAGTAAGCGTACCTCACGCTCACTGGGTGCCCCCCATTTGCGCGTCTCTTCACGAGGCATCCTCATCATCCACATTCTATTGCGCTTTCACTACAATGTACATACAGAGTACAGCATGCTGACGTTTGCTGTGGGTTTATACCTGCTGGATACGTTCTGCCAAATGTTCAACACTACAGAAGTGATTGCCTTGGTAGACGACGATTGAATCGACACGACGTTCTTGGTGCGGAGTACGGTAGCACGAGCGACGCAGCACATACAGGTACCTATGATATAAACGTCTACGCGTACTCAAGTATCCGTTTGTGACAGCAAAAAACAAACACACACACTCATGGCCGTCGCCACAGCAGTGGTTGTCCCTATCAATACAGCATGCTCTAAAAAATTCAGTGCCGTCAGCGTCAACCATGTTCTGCTACCTACCGGGGGTTGTCACTCAACCCCCGACATAAAAACGCCAGTTTTTCGTCAGAAATGGGTGCGTTGTTGCTGGGCATCGCCCATGATAGTCTTTCCCCGACGCATTCTACATGATCGGACTGGAGGTTATTTATCCATGGAAATTAGGTCAATATGTAAAAGCGGTATGTATGCTATGATGATCAATGCGTAACGTTCGGATTCGCGGCTTCATTATTACCCGAGGAATTGCCCACATCTCTCTACCGACGCACCGATGGAAGGACTGGCTTCTGTAGACAGCGACACCAGGAAGGAACACAGGAAGGGCAGTGCCATCGCTCGTTATCAGCTTCACTGGCACTGCCGTGCGAGTATGAGGCGCACGAGTGAATGACATGTCACTGCCTGTTGTTATTGATAGGGCTAGAGGTTATAGGACTGCTTATGATTGCTGTTGTGAATTTTTCCCTCCCCTGTCCTTTGTGGTTTCGAAGGTGGTTGGGACGGAGTGGCTACACATTACATACATACATGGTGTGTGCCCCAACGTCTTGTGTATATAGTTATTGCTTGCGTTTGACTGGTAGCGACTGAGCTTACAAGGGGTATGCCAATGGTTAGCTGCCAGTGTGGACCTTGGGCGTCCTAGACTGTGTTCGTTAGAGCCCCGGCCAGTTGGAGGGGGAAAGGAACTCTCGGGTATTGGCACCATGATGCCAAACGGCAAGCAGCGGCCGCTGCCGCAGTTCTCGTACTATGCCAGCAGAGCCTCCCCCCAACGTCGCAGATATATATATATATATATATATATATATATGTTTTCTTCTTTCGGGAAAAGTGCGCCATGATGAGTGATCAGATGCTGCACATTGTGCCGGATGGCACGCACAATAATAATAAGACCGTTCCAAGAATATACCATTCTTTTTTGTTTGCATAGGGATTCCAAACGGTCAGTTAGTTGTCTGTTATGATACTGCTTTGTATAAGGTTGAAAGCCCGGTAATTACCTGGATTCTGGCACTGGGATCGTATTATTTATAGTACTTGGAAGGCGTATCTTAGGTGAGAAACCAGGGGGTTTCCAGAGAGGCACAAGCGTGGTCTCAGTCTCCGTCGTACACGAAAGGAATAAGGTGGCTCTTCTATCTCTAAGCGAACATCAAGGTGAGTACCAACGAGTGCCGGCTTAATAAGCAGACCTGCCCAGGGATACCAAGTGGCCCACTCTCCGTGATCTTAAGAAGTAGTGGCGTCTTCGGCTGAGGACTTTTTTTCCCCATCCATGTCACCATCATTTTGTTCCACAAAAACAACCAAGAAAACCACATTCTGGACGCCATGTTCAAAAGCATTCTCGTACTATATGCCAGCTGCAGAGCCTCCCCCCAACGTCGCAGAGATTTGTTGTTTCTTCTTTCTTCGGGAAAAGTGCGCCATGATGAGTGATCAGATGCTGCACATTAATAATATGCCGGATAGCACGCACAATAAGAATAAGACCATTCATTCCAAGAATATACCATTCCTTTTTGTTTGCAAAGGATTCCAAACGGTCAGCTGTCGCCATCAATTTGTTCCACAAAAAAAAGAAAACCACATTCTGGACGCCATGTTCAAAAAGATGTCGCGGGCGATGTGATGCTGCTCTAGGCCATACGCTCATACAACTCGTTTACCCATTATTTCTGATGGAGTAGAATGCTTTCGCGTTTCTGCATGTTTTCTCAAGGCAAAGAAAAAACACATACATACGTAGGAAAACGAAAACGTTAAACTCCACCAGAAATTAATGTCGCACACTAAAAAAATAGGTTGTGCCGTGATCACCTGCGACTATATGTATGTTGAATGTCTATGTCGTCTAAAATGAGGTTTTCCGATTTTTTAGATTTTTAATTTCAACAACAATCAGTCAGTGCTCCCCATCGTATTGGTCGACATATATATCACACTGAATATAATGAACCATGATAATGTTGCCGGGAACCCCTCGTGTGTTCCAATAAGAAATCTCTCTACGCAGAGTGCTTAACACATACTTTACCCCATAAGACACATACTTGCAATCTCACTGGTACGCAAGTAACCACAGTAGTAGTATATGCCATGCACAATAAACATCCCTGTATTCATATTAATAGTATCATTCCGAGAGATACACATCGCGCAGACCACGCACGAGGAGCACTCTAGCCACTCTAATCGATCACACCTCTACGTAGATACCTGGTAGCCTGCAGGGACATTTATCAGAGTTACCAGAGGTATCTTTCCACGAAATACATAGTAGATTACACTACTATTAATAGTACTTTTGCCATGGACGAGAAGCCGTGGCCACTCTAACTGACCGTCCCATACTCTTCGTAGATGTTCTCGAGGGATATTTATCAGACCGACGTATCAGACATGGGTACGGCCGTGACGAAACCAAGATAGTTGGCCGTTTGAAATCATTGCCGAAAAAACCAGGGATGCGTATTTCCTCACCCGGAACCCAAAATTTTCCGGGAAACAGCCTTTTTCAGCTTTTCCAAAAATTTTCCCCTATTTCCTCTCGTTCGAGGAAAAAAAGGCGTAATTTTGGGGGGGGGACAAAAAATATCATCCCCGGGTGGCACATGCACTACATAAAGCACAAGTATAAGATTCGTTCAGGCCTTCGGACAGACATTTTCGATCATTTTCACTCTACCGGCACCAGGTGCACAGCAGTAGTAGCAGTTGCGCACAATGCAAGTACTTTAGTAAATGTTCATCGGTTTCAGTTGATTTTTAATTGTTCATGTCCTCGTTGATTTCGTCCTGCAGCAATTTGATACTGGAATAGTAGGACTACTGCCGTAGTACTGATAGCGATCTCTCATGTACGAATATACTTATGATATGTCGCGAGGTAAATCAGCAACACAAAGCGCAAAGCAGGAAGTGAGCAGTTACAGCAGTGCGCTGCTTCGTACGCGTGTAGCGATCGCGACCTTATCCGCGACTAGAAACTGTAAACATGGACGCTGGACGCCTCAACGAAATCCCAGCGTCCCAGCTGCATCTGCGCCGAGTTCACCCTTTCCATTCGGATATGTCAGCTCATATATATGATTATATTTTATATTGTAAGCGCGGTGCGGTGCTCTTCGTAGCTCTGGGGCTGGCCATCGGATAAATCGACGACGGCGCTACGCCTGAACGCCATAGTATGCTACTCCGTCACAACGACACACAGCTGTTGTGTCCTGCGTGTGGCGTAGCTCTCGGTTGCCTGTGGGCGCCTACGTAGCGCTCTGCTCTGCTGCACAGCTTAGCAGCGTTTGAAAAAAAACCCGGGGGTTTCCATTCTATTTGGAGGCGTTATTTGCCCGGGGATAGGGGACGCAAAGAATTTCCTCTGAAAAAAATTATTACCTCGAGCCCTATTAATTTCGGGTAATTACCGCTACCGGGAAATACGCATCCCTGGAAAAAACAGCTCATAAAGCGATGAACGATACATCATTGTCGAAGGGCAAGGTGAATCCCCGGTACTGATGAAGCGATAAAACAAGATATATAACAAACCGAGCGGAAATCGATGTCTTCATTTTTCCTCAGTGTACCGTTCGTTGGAAAAAAACCCAGCAGGTTATTATAGTCGTTACATTTGGCTCTTTCAACACAATGCTTCTCCGCACTTTCAACAAAACAGGGCAATCTCACTTGGATACCCGCTGCAGATAGATACTACCACAGCAGGTCTTTGTACACAGCTCCTTGCGTTTGGGATATTTTCCACCTTCCTTCGGGTACGAGTAGGTTATTACGGTGGATTTCTTACTTTTGAGTCCAAAACACATTCCAGAATATATCATAACACTATAGTACCTATTAGTACTCTTATACGCAACCAGTGAGGACAACATTACCTCGCTAAGTAACCGTCCTACTGTATGTAGTAGCAGCAGACTCTTCGTACAAATGAATAATGAGTGGTATCTATCAGACTTGTCAGGCATGGGTACGACTATACGGATACAACATGATGTGGACAACAGCCTGTAGGCCATTTATTAGGAATCCTTATACCGACAAGCCACATGTTAAGGATGCCACTGAATGAAGCGATAAACGAGACCTAATCTGCACGTACATCGTCGGGAATACGACGTACGAGTTTTCATTTTTTACTACCGGGCATCGTTGGAAAAACGAAAGATTGCTTTTGTATTACCTTTCATATTCGGTAACGGCTACCACTGCAGCAGTACGACGAGTCTTCCCAGCTGCACAACGAGCCAATCTTCGAATGCATTAACCACCACCACCACCACCACAAGCAGCAGCCGCAGCTATTTGAACACTCGTGTTGTGACTCGTTCTTGTTTCTAGCTGAAACCCCCCGTCTTTCAACTCTCGCTGACCTCCTACTCAGTGCCAGACCCCTGCTCGCCACACTCACGAGTCGAGTACAGCCCGGTGCTACTGCTGTAAATAAATGGCCTTCTTCCTTTTCCTCTCATCATGCCAACCCTTCCCAGCCTTTGTCTTTCCAGCTCTGCACCCTCACCAACTTGTTGTTTGGTGGTGATTCTCGGTCCCATCCATTATTTCCAATCACGCCACGCAACGATTCAGTACGAACCTCTCCACAATAACCCCCCAGATTTCCTTCGTTCATTCTCTCGCTTAGTTCTTTCAACGCAACAGTTCCCGTCACTTCCTAAAAGACAGGGTAACCTCACACGAATACTCCCTGAAAATAACACCACCTTTCTTTTTGACGTTGGATATATATGGGATTTGGGCTTTTCGGTAAGGGTATCCTAATTAATGGCCAATTGTCTGTTGATGCCATATCGTAGCCGTACCCATATATATGTCTGATACCTGGTAGGTCTGATCCAGGCTTTTCGCTGCAAAATATCTACGAGGAGTACAGTAGTAGTAGGGGACGGTGAATCAGCGGGGCTATTAGTGTTTCTCGTTCATGATATCTGCCTCGTAATGTGTAGTGTTGTCATCATGTCATATGAGTAAAATCTGGGAGAGTGTGTTTTGGACTACGCAAGAAACCCATAAACTACCTTAAGGTGAAAAAGAGCCCCCATTCAACTACACAAAGAAAGGCGGGGCACTATCGGCAGGTAGGTGGTATTGAAGTGAAATTGCCCTTTTTGATATTCTGGAGGACCATAGTTAATAGGACCTAGGTCCTGTGGTATACATAAAAAAACTACCAGGTATATATTTAACCATTTCTACTGACGATATTTGGTCCTATTAACTATGGTCCCCCGTAATAGAATGCCCTGGGGGTTGATACGCTAAACGGACCAAAAAGTAACGATTCATCCGCCGTTCTTTCCCAGCGATACCCTGAGTAAAGACTCAAATTCGTTCCCCGACGATTTTTTTAATGCATTGTTTATCGCTCTTTTATTTATAGATAGTGAGATACCTGGCATCCTTAAGTTAGTTTTTTTCGGGAAAGATTCCTAATGATGGCCAAGTATCAGAAATATTTTCTTCACAGCCGAACTCATGTGGTAGGTCTGAAAAATATCGATGTAAAATATAGTATCGGGCGGTTTTTTGGCGGGGATGTTGCATCTCGTCTATGGCTTGACGGGTATACTGGTATTTACTTGTGATATAGTAAAGGGTATAAAATAGCCTGGAATGTGTTTTGTGGTTATCATGAGGCAATCCATAACCTACGAAGAAAGCTCTATTTTAAGGATACGTACCGCCGCTACTACTACTGTAAAAAAAGCGGTAGACAAGACATAACGAGTCGTCGGGAAGGCGACTTTCAGTCTTTCCTCGGTGCATCGTAGGAAAAAAAAACGACGGGTGAGTTGCTGTCTCAGTTCTTTGAACCCAACGATTCCCGACACTTGAAAATAAAGTAAGGCAATGCCACACGAATAACTCTCTACCCTGTAGACACAACAGTAGTACCATATTCTTTGCACGATTGGGTTTGGTTTTTCTTTTCACCTTCATTCAGGTAGGTAGGTTATAGGTTTCTTATTAATAGTCTGATCGCCTGTTATGTGTGTGTTTTTAAAAACCACCTGGTAGAGCCTCATGTACCAGGTATGCATGTACTATACTATTGCTTGCCCTTTTTTTGTTGAAACGATTTTCCTGTCTGTAATTGAAACCGGCACTACGTTGGCAATCGATGCTCTTAATGTTGTCCCCATTCCTCATAGATAGCTACTACTAGCTAGACGCCGGTCGTTGTGCGCACAAAGTCCAGCCGGCGATTGCGACAGTTAGTTACTGTTGCGAAGGAGTTGTTTCTTGTGCGTGTTTGCATCGAACAATTATATTAAAATGAGCCAAAACGAGTGTTGGTATTGGTTCCTTCGAGTTCGGCGCGACAGACGTCCGGATCCTGTCCGGGTTGCAGATCAAAACTTTGCAATATATATGTGCTCGCTGGCTACCCGACCGGCTTTGGGTTTCCCGTTATTGTGTTTTTCTGCCTACGCTCGCCACGTTGCTCTCCCGCCGCCGGCGCCGTCGTCGATCGACTTTCCCTCGTATTGATCGATGTGAGCTTCCGGGCACAGTCTTTTGTTGTGAGGAAGAGGATGGAGTAGAAGTAGTCGTTGCCGATCTCCCACCGTTTTATGGTTAGCATGGTGTCCACGCTGTCCTCAACGGCGTTGGCGTCGTCAGGCGGGTTCGGGCACTCCCTTCCCTGCAGGATGTCGAAGTTTCCCGGCGAGTCCAATGCGAAGTGGACGCGTAGTTTGATCACAAGCGTGTGTTCTGGGTTCTGGCCAGCATAGTCAAAGGATGGCTACAGTAGTAGTAGCGATACTTCTCTCTACGTTAGCGCGCCCTACATCGTATCACCATCTATCTCGTACAATCTGCAGTTCATGAGGATCACCTACATTGGGTCACTACAGTACGTACCTCTCAACCTCTGACCGACACGATAAAACTTGCACCGCGCTCATTTATTTGCTGACTGCTACCTGGGTTCCTGGGGTGTACATATGATTGGGTTGGTGGACCTGTAGCGCCGGCTTCTACATGCTCTCGGCTCCGATCCACATAGTGCTTGGCTTTGGATTATGGCCAGATATACCAGGCTGCCTGCTGCGATTGTGATCGAAGATATTACGAGCAAACGAGGGGCCTCCATAAATAACAAATAATGGGCTCGTTGTTTGAGCCGGTTTTCCACATAAAATGAGACCTGTATCATTGGGGCATCTATCAACACTGCCCCTGAAGTTGCGTTCCCTCTGGGGCCTTTCAATCTTACGCACTACCAGGGTATCTAGGAATAGCGCCATGACAGTTTCGCCTTCTAGCTGGGGAAAACGAAACAGCCTTGCCGTCGTATTTTTGGAAGAACACTCGTTATCTGTTGTTTTGTTGGTATCTTCCATGGTTACGTCCTTCTGCAGCAACGGGTGCGTGCTGGTGCGGGCTTCCCTTGCCCTAACCGGCGAACTTGTCGCTGCTCTACTCGTACAGATTCTGAACCCTGTTGTCGCCTATGTGTAGGGTTATCCACACCCGATACGGGATCGACTTATCTCGGTCCCACCGCCGAAACTTAAAGTTGCGCCACATAATAATAACGTTATTGCCGCTTACAAGCGGGCTTTGTCATAACTGGCACGGGGTCGACTTATTTATATTTTATTACAACGCACGAAGTTGTCTCTGCGCTGCACAACCATTCTGACGCCAAAAAGCGGGATTGGCCGTGACTGGCATGGGTTACCTTGGTCGGCCAGCGATCGCCGTCGCAACGTTTTTTGCGAAGCGTCTGGAACGTATGTTTTTTTTTCACGTTTCGAGCATGATGTGATAGCTCGATCCGTTAAACAAAAATGCAAACGCAGGTATTCTCGCCCTGAAACAGGTGAGTGGGTCGACGCGAGACCACTCTGTGCCGCTATTCGACAAGAAATGGACCGTGCTCGTAGGTCGTCCAGTTTATTTATCTAACCAATCCTCACGATTTATTCTCCCAGAGCTTTTAGAACCGCAGTCCCGATTTGGGGACAAACTACTCTAAATTTGAGTGGGTTGTCCCCAAAATGAGACTGCAGCTCTAAAAGGGTTAAGTTTGATGCTGTGCAGTCCTGATCACGACTTCTTGTAGATCCCCTCCGTGAGTAAACGTCTCTTGCGATGAACCCTTGATGCATGCGCCGGGCGGTTGAACGAGGGTTCACCACAATCCATCAGAGATCGCGATGCGTGTCCCGGAAATGACGTGGTGGCAGAGGGTAACGCTGGAATTTTATGGACACTCACAGGCGGGTGCTGATGCGCAACATGAAACCGTTTAACAAATAATTATCTACATTAAACCATGGTGCTAAAATAACGACGAATTAAATGACGACTGAGAACAGCAGGTTGGCTGGAGTCTATGCGGTGGGTGCTGGGACGAGTGAACGTGGTGGGCTGCCTCGTGCGCCACAATATCTACGACCACTGGGTAGTCACTGTGTGCCACACCGCCCAGAACTACTGGCTGTCTTCCTGGACAGCGCCTGAAACTGCGCTGAGATATAACGAACGAAGGCTACTCTCGTTCTATTTACTCGAATTATATTTCCAGAAAGCTCTATGCGACTGAAACCACCAAACCTATTCCCGTAACCCAACGCGTTTAACCCTGGTGGTGTGCTTTCTAGGCTCCACATAGCACAACAGCTCTGTTGCTCACTGCCGCTCCTACCGTTAGTAGCGACTACTTGTAGTGCGCGTTGACCACGCATATGTTCCCGAGCCTACACTTGACACACGATGATC
This sequence comes from Nereocystis luetkeana, assembly GCA_031213475.1. Classification (NCBI taxonomy): domain Eukaryota; class Phaeophyceae; order Laminariales; family Laminariaceae; genus Nereocystis; species Nereocystis luetkeana. Next base: position 1,094,473 of record JARUPZ010000030.1, on the reverse strand, counting down.
AGTGTGTCGACCAAGGGATCCTATATATATATAGTATTTAAAAATAACAGCTGCGCGAACAAGGATTTCGTCGAAACTCATCTTTGCAAGCTGTGTGTGGTATTTCGAATAAAACTACTTTCAGACTACGAAGTTTCTGCCCTCTCTGTACAAAGAAGACGTGCGGCACCGCGAAAGAATAAGCTTCGCTATTAAGCTGATGCCACCCCAGACGATGAATATCATCTTCTCTTGACGATCCAGATGTACATTGTGGTGATGGTGCGGCGACCCCAGAAGCGAAGTTCTGGCAGACCCAACCGATGATGGGATTCAGCGACGCCAGGAGCAATGCTCCAGCATTCCTCAGACGATAACAGTGTCCAGCGACTCCATTTTTGGCAATAATAGTCCTCAATCGAAGATGATACGGTGCTCCCAGAAGACGTTCTCCCCCGGGAATCCCAAAACTATTTGGTGCTGTGGCTCGATCCCGAAATACACTTCGGCGACCCCGCGTTGTCGCTGCTGCGGCAATTCCGGAAGCCTCGGCAGCCCCGTCGAACAGCCGCGCTGTAGCGATTTCGAAAGTTTATTTTCGGCAATAATCCCACGCACTCATGCTTCGCAGCGATCTCGGAAATATCTCTCCGGCGACCCCGCGTTGGGGCAATCCCTGGTGACGGTAATACTTCCGTGGCTTCTGGGGATGGATGGTCTGTGCTCCCACCCCAAAATGTGGGTTTCCTATTACGATCACTCGACAATTACGCCGCGATCTTGAAGATCCGGAAATCCAACGATGAACGACCCCTGTCACACGATGCTCCAGCGATCCACGATGATTGCGATATCGGGAATTGATGTGGTTCCGGCGATCCCAGTCAACACTGCCATAGACAGGGATTCAACAGCTCTTAGGGTCATTCCTAACGAACAAAAAAACAACTCTCGACTCGTGGCATTTGAGCCATGACAAGATATATCTCACGATTCGTGACATTTCAAGTATGTAAACGAAATACCAGGTAGATTATATGTAATGTTTCAGGATATTTTCAAATTCAAGAGCCTTTGCGGGTGGGACCAACTCTTGCGGTGGGGCCGGACGGGCTTGGCTGATTAGCTGCGGCCCGGTCCGTGATGTTTTTATTCACGAATTGAAACCCAACCAGACCCGTGAGATTCCAATATCACGCGCCGCCGTCCCGACCTGGCTCGGTCGGCGAGCTTCCAATCTCTTCAGTACGTAGTAGTGAGTGCACATATGTTAATAGTGCTGTGACATGTTCCGTATCGCGGTTTTCGTCAATAATACAACAGCAGTATGCAGATGACAGCGCAACATAGCTGCAGGACAACAAGAACACAGGTGCGGAGGTTGTGCTCCCCAACATCGGTACTATAGTAGCTGCAGTTAGGACTGTGTTTACCGTGCGATATCCCCAGAGACCATCATTGCATTGTTGGAGGTAGTACCATTGCACCTCCTTCTACGTTCGTTTTTCCAAGACAGAGAATCTCGACCGACGTTGAGTGCACCCACTGCTGTGAGCAGCTGTCTAAAGAAACTCCACAACAATCCAGTACCGCTGAGGTTAGCAGCCCTGCTTAGCGTATTCCATACCGTAGATCGCTGGTCGTGGCACCTCCATGGTGGCAGAAACATCGACCGGCTACAACTGTGGCAAGGGGGAGCACTACGCGCGGAACTTCAAAGGCAAGGACAGCATCAACAGCTAAAGACTAGGCTGTTGGAGCCCACGACAAGCAGAAGAACAAGGTATCTCCAAAGATCAAGGCAGAATCCAAGCATGTTGCTGAGCAGAATTGCTGTTTTGTATGCACGACTACCTTCCACGACAACGCGTAATATTACGAGCAGGGAGCACCTCGCCTGTCTCAGAACGACGGCGCTTACATCGTTTCTGCTGGACTGAGCGTGACCTCACCTCCCACCAACGACGACGAGAAGTGTTTCTGTAGTTGAGGTGACGCTTTGGTAAAGAAAGGGAATCTCGTTCACGGCACTGATCACAGGCAACGATGGAAGGGGTTTGCACGTAGCGCCGACAGGATGGCGATTATTGCGGACAGCGGGCGTCGGATCACTTGGTATACGGCGAGCTGATTCCAGGACCGCGGGACAGGATGAGGGATTACAAGTCGTCGAAGGGGCCGAAGATCATCGCCACCGCCCGTAAAGAAAAAGGTATTCGCGACCGCAACTGACTATCTGGGGATAAATCATCGACCAGGCTGGACAACGGGTCCCAATATCTACGCCAAGACGGTACCTGGATTGGGACGACATGTCTTCTCCGTGAAAGCAACAAACTCGGGGATAAGCATTATCCTCGAGACGGGAACTCTCCCCTCGCAGTTCAACAGCAACACTTGGCTTCCGCTGAACAAACCCCCTGGCGACAAGGGTCTGTTCTACAGAAGTAGTGCGGAAAATTCCATCGCGTCCAGGGAGACACAATTCAGGCGACACCAACAACGCCCCAACGGAACGGGGTATCCGAGCGGGATGGGCAGACGCTTCGCGTCCCAAAACATCATCGACCAGGCTGGAAAACGTACTCCTGTTAATATCTCCACTATGACTGTACCTGGATTGGGACGATATCTCTCCTCCTTCTCCGTGAAAGCAACGAACTCAGGGGTAAGCACTATTATTCTCGACGCGAGCAACCCCCACTTGATGGAAAGTCAATGAAAACCAATCCATCAATCAACAAATCGATACTATTAATAGGACGAACATGTGCAGGCCTGAGCGTTGTCAGGTGCAAAATGTATGTATGCCCCCAATACGACCAATACAACTAACAGATTCAGTCCTGAAGCGTCAGTGGCAATGTGTGGAAGATGTCCCGAACTAGAACAGATACTCTTGTACCCAACATGTTCAGTCCCGAGCATTGTCGGCGGCAACATGTGAGTGGAAATCTCTGATAGAAAATGATTCCCACCTATCAATAATATGCATGTTGTATCATATACCAGGTAGTAGAGACAGCGAATAAAAAGGAATCCTTTGCTTTATCGACTCAAACAGAATATTGCACATGTCACGCAGCTGATGAAAAAATAGCCTTAAAGTATTAATGCATATATTTTCAAGAAGAAAATCGTTCGGCACTGCTACTTCCTTGCCTAAATAAAGTGTAACATTATCGCCTGACTTCTGACAAGCTTACTCAAATGTTAAGAGTCTACAGTTGGTTACTGCTTAAACATACGTAAAACTCAGCATAAGTCACCAAAAAGTAGTCTCCGCTACGCTCTTGATGATGGTGCGGACGCTAGTGCTGGTGCCGGTGCTGATGCTGATGCTGAGGCCTTTAAGTGATGCTGTATGTCGTTGAAGTTGCTCCTTCCTGTATTTATTGGGTCTCGTAATTTCTCCGTGATTCGTAGTCCGAGATTGTTTCAGAGTAGCATTGAAGATTTCACAGATATCTTCATTGATTGAAGTGTTCCCCTCCTGTTGAACCTTTTATACGATGTGTCCTGGCTTGCGTGGTGCACACTTTGTGGCCGAGCTGGTTGCTGCTGTAGACGATCGCGAAAATCGTTTCTTGTTTCATTCATTCCTGAAGTGGTGCGATGCGAGGTGCTATGAGCTTGCCTCTTGAGGAGTTCGTTGCAAAGTGAAGTGCTCTCCGACTGTTTGATTGTGTCACCCGGAAGCTCGTCCTGAAGTTGTTCCTGTCCAACCGCCCAATGATTTTTGACAGGTGAAGCCTTTCTATTTTCTGGGCACCGTCGGTAGGTCCCCGACATCGATGCCGACTGTTCCGATGTATTGTTTCATGCCATCTGGGCCCGGCGTTGAAGTAGCCGCGCTCCCAGAAGTTTGGGCTTTTTCGGAAGTATAATTTTCATGAGCCTTCGTATCTTCTGATGCCGGTGCTGTAGTAGTGCCGTCCGAAATGGTTTCGTCGTCATTATTGCCCATTTAGTCGTTGATGAACTTGATATGTGAATTCTTGATGTTTTCGTAGTCCTACTTGTCCACGTAGCCCTTGATGAACTGGTTGTATTCATCCCATGTGGTGTCTATCCCCCCCCAGTCGTGGTCTTTGGTTAAACGGCTGGCGACTGTTTGAAGAAGTACACCTTGCGCGAGCTGATATCCTTATAGCTTGCGCAGATGATTTTGTAGCAGCCATGTTCGCCGCCAAAACCAGGGGAAATCCCAACTGGGAAATCCACATGGGATGGTATGATAGCAAACTATCAAACTTCAGCACGACAAAGAAGACATTTCATGATAAATCAACTTGCCTCTATGGTAATGACAGAAGGTCAGGATCCTGGCATATCCATAAATTGAATATATCATCTATCTACGGGATGAATTAGTTTAAATGGGCGCGAAGTCAAAAAGTATGATAGCCTGCGCGATATCGTACTGGAAGGACTGGCTGATTACTTCACTCAGATCAAGTATATAAGGCCGAGGCTCAGAGCCTGTTGGAATGTGGCTGATGATGATGTCTGGTGATGAGGATCGCAGATGGATGATGACCCGCAGTGGTCGTGAGATGAACTTGCGTTGGTCAATAGAACAGAAACGAGCGAGATGGTTTGAAAGGTGGCGCTTATGTGGCCGTGCTCAAGAGAGCAGTGATGATGGAGAGGTGTGGGAGAGTGAGCTCGTGGGACTCACATCTCTGATGCGATCACCTGGTGTCTCCCTGATAAGTCGTGCATAACTTATTCTACACGACCGCATGATATGATCATGTGCCAGTACGCCAGTACCTCCCGTATTCCAGTATCCTTTGATACGATAAGCTACGAGTAGTCGTACTTACTATGATTGTTCGTCCTACCGACAATGTTGCCGTAGATCATCGTAGATCTATCGACATCGGGAAAATATAAAAACAAACGTGAGAGCCTTGCGTATATTTCAACACCACTTGCAATACAACAGCAACACTTCACTTCCGCTGAACCAACACCCTGGTGACAAGGGTCTGTGCTCGTACACAATCTTTCTCGGCGCCCAGGGAGACACGATTGAGGCGACATCACCAATGCCCCAACGGAACGGGGTATTCGAGCGGAGTGGACAGGCGCTTGCGACCAAGAACAAGGTACATGCTAAGGAGTGGCACAATACGCCTGAAGAGGCTATTGCCCCTGAGATGAAGCGCAAATGTGCGCTAATCCAAAACATCAATCGTGAGGAGGGCACTACTGTCGCGGAGGTGGAAAGCCAACGAGCACAAATCCAGGACGGACGGCAGCAATACACAAGCAGCTTTCTGAAAGAAGACAAGTTGTCGACAACAGCCGGAGCGTCATCGATGGGAGCTAACGTATCTTCACCAGGGCCAAAACATTATCTCAAGGGGCCGAAAATTCCTCATCAAGGGCCGGGATGCCATCACCAGAGACTGGAATACTACCGGAAGAAGCAGGAGTCAATATTATCAGCAGGAGCCACAGCTTCTACTTCACCCGAGGCCGCACCTGCTACTTCGCCCAGGGTCGAACCTTCTACTTCGACTGGGGTCGCACCAGATATACCGCACTACAGGGCCGCCGGTACGAGGCCCAATCCAAGCATCGAGGACGCCTTCGACAGCACGCACGCCAAGGAGGCATCGGGGGCAAAACCCCACCATGTGTGTGGATTTCGCCTACACCGATACATAACTATTATATGTCTCGGAGGAAGCAAACAGGGTGACCATACTCCCCAACAAAGCACCAAGATGCCACCCGCTCCACGGAGCTCAGTATCATTCGAAAATATAGGAACATCAGCATCTGGAATCACCGGAGAATCCAAGTTTGGGATCCGCGGAGTATTCGCATCTGGGATCACTGGATCAACACCATTTGGGATCATTGGACCATCAGCTGGATTAACATCATCTGTGATCGCTGGGGCACCAACTAAGAAATCATCACCAGAGGAAGACGGACCGACACGGCCTGCTTCTTCAGGGGTCGTGCCAGCGACGTATGAGCCGTGTTTGACTCGCGCCTCCACACGAGCCGAGCCCAACAAATATACCAACTGCCAGCTGAAGGGGACCCACATACTCACGGATAACCACGGGCGAACCCCTGCGCAGGATCTGCGGGATCGACACGGGGCGACCAAGAGCCACTAACGACTCCTACGGCCTTCGTGTACAGCCGCAAGCTAATGTCGGGCGTCTCCTTCTTCCTGAATGGAGAACCCATCAACATCGGATCGGGACCAAAATGCAGACACTCACTGCACGATCAACAGTGGAGGCGGAGCTGAAGACGGCAATCAGTCCCCAGGGACGTTAAGTTAGTTTCCAGGGACGTGAAGTTAGTTCCCTCTTCAACTTCAACACTAAGTTGAGCCTCAAATCCTGAGCTAAGGATATCAGATCAAGAACATCGGACGACCACTGGTATCTACAAAAACAAGGTCGAGCCACAGGAAGCGTGAAACGGATTTTATCTCTTTACCGGTACTGTAGAGTGTCGCGGGTTCAATTTGCACAGGGTGGGCAGACATTCAGTTACTGCGTCAACGAATTGATCACGGGAGTATTGTTTTTGCATTGTTGAGGAGCGAATCCCGTCTATCGTCCCTGCCGTAGCGACCCGCGCTGTGCAAGATTGCGACATATCGCAGTCAGTACCAAAGCAGGGCACATCCAAACCCACGTCGAATGCGCAATTTCGATTGGGTGGTTGAATGGCATATTCGATTACAGTACGTCATTTGCAGTACTTCAAGATGCATACATACGACAGGGGGACCCGCCACCTGGATGAGTACACACGGGAGATGAGCATAACCGAGGGGTATTGCCTCTTTGAAAACAGCATGTCTTACTGCAGCTTTGAATATATTATAGCTGGCTGTTCCCATGTGGCATTTTATTCGTTTTTGGGTGGCAAGGACATTGGTAGACTGCTCACTCCTATTGTTGTTGCGGATTGATAAACGTATTCACTGTTTTAGACAGCTACAAGCATCTTATATTCATCAGGCGTTTCACTGACCAGAAATGCAGTTCGCGCCTGGATTCTAGTATCGTGGACGGAGAGTTTACCTATCACAAGAGATCCAGAAACACGTACAGTAGCAGAGCACTAGTTTTTTGTGTACGTTTGTTTTTGTGTAAAGCTCTTAGGCATCGTGGCTTATTGACTCTAAGCAACGTGTTTTGAATTTTTTGCCCGCAACAACGATCATGTTGGGCGCATCTCTGGAAATATGGCATGTAACGCAAAAGTAACGAGAACGTAGCTACATCATTGACTTTCGAATTCAATCCAGTTCGGTTTGTTAACGCAGCGACATGAGGCGGCACACGTATTTTCTAAGGTCGGCCCGGCCCGCGGTCCATAATATGACGTGAACTACTGCCACTACTACAGTACTCCTGTACGACGTCCACCCTGCCCATGAGGCGACCCACGTGTTTACATTGATTGGCCCGGGCCGCAGCCCATGATAATGAGTACCTCGTTTTTTTCTACAACTGCTACTACTCCTACTGGTGGGATGATGAAGAAGTACTTCGCATACATAAAACGCGAAGTAGCTGTGGTAGTCTCAGAGGTAGTTGCCGCTGGAGGAAATGTAGCTAGGCTATATAGTCGTAGTGTTGCTTTCAAACTATCATTTTCTTGTAGACGCAGCCATCAAGGAGCAGCCTCCGATAGTCTCACGCCTTTGGAAAGGTGTGCGAAAAAATCGCCACTTTCTCCTCCTTGAACGACTTTTCAGTCGTCCAAGGACAGCCCAAACAGCCCAAGCATTGCAATCGAGGGCCCATTGATGTCCTTCCCGCACTCGCTCGCCGGTGTCTCGAACATGCCAGGCTATTTTGTAGAGTGGTCGGTAGGATTGGCGCCCCGCGTGGCTGTGGTGGCTAGGAATGAAATTCCTCCCTGGAAAGCCTGCTCTCCTAGCGCTATATACTGGTGTTGCTGCATCCATGGCGAAGTTGGCATTGCCGTTGTTGGCTATTAATAGCTTATTTTGAATTTTACACACGTCATCGGAAAGGGACGTAGTTAGATGCACCCAGCACCACGGAGACCTTCCTCCGCCTGGCGTCGTTTGTTGCTTCGAGTGATCCTTCGTTCCGCTGGTTTCGGTGTAGTTGGGATCGTATAATTAATAATAGGGGCAACACGCCTTGCGGTGTTCAAAGGTTTTGCAGATGTAGGCGACGCGTGCTACGATAGGTAAGTTTTCCGAGCCTCCTCGCCTGCGGAGGAGTTCCATACCTCACCCCAAAACCGATGTTCGAGGAAATATGTGGGCCGTAGCCGGATAAACAATCCCGTGGCCTACTCACTGTAGGCACAAACAAAAAATATGGTTCAACACAATTGGGTCACGTTGGGTAGTTCGTCAATTGAGGAGTTCCGTCTGTCAGAGGCATGCCGGTCAAAACGAGCTAACCCTGTCGTGGCACGCGTCTAGGCACTGCACACCACTGAGGTCGTCCTACGCTTGTATGGCTACGCCACGTCTTGTAAATCAAAGTGCCCTAGAAGAAAGTGAGAGGAGGTCCGCGTACTGAGTGCGCATCGTGGGTTTTGTGCCCTCCAGCCCGAGGCCCCTGAAGCTGGTGTTGTCCACGACGCTGTCGTCAGGCGTAAGGGCGTTCGCTGAGTACAAGGCCACAGTCAGAGTCGTTCGAGACAACCGTCTTCTCCCGTATCGTGAAGACGATCTCGCCTTGTCTCCATCGTGTACATAAAGTCGCCTGGATCTTGACGTTGTTTCAATGTGGTTCTCCTCGTGGAGCTCTTGACAGGTGGCGTTGCAGACGGCGTCGTACTTCTCCTCAAGCGCCCTACAAACTGGCTGTCCGCTTCAGAGATCATCTTACGCTTTTTTGCGCTCATGGCGTCGTGCAACTGACTCCCCTATTTTAGGCAGCTAGGAAGAGCACTGGGTAGAGAGGTCGGCATTGTTGTGATCCTACGTGGCCAAGTTGCCGCCTGGCGTCGGGTTGGGCTTTTCCTGCCCCATGGGTAGGCCATAACTACTTGCTATTCGGAACATGCATATTTAGGTGAGCCTGTACTATTTCTTTCCAGTCGCGATAGGTGTGCTTGTCCTTCTCGTTATAGCGCGGCAGGCCCTTTACCATTGCCGGCACCCTTTTGGTGCTGCTGTCCTCGGTATTGTGAAGAGCTTTTGCATTGCGCCGCACCTGCTGTAGGAGTAGTGTGAAATAACCTCAATCTCGGGACATTGTTGAATATGTCAAGGAAAGGACTTTGCCGTACGAGTCCCTGGTACGCATTCGAGCGCGCAACTTTGCTGATATTCATAGCTGCAGCGCTTGCAAGCTTTCTACTACATTCGAGGGCTTTAGATACCGTAAGTTGGCGGTTCGTACTTGCTTGCACCTGGGCGAGCTTCCGCCACTACTTCGTGGGCTTGTTTGATCGACGTGACGCTTGATTTCAACTATCAGCCCGAGAAAGCAGCCGTGCAACCCTCGACCTGAGCGTGCGAGGAGTACAAATAAGTACTTACGCTTCGAACCGATGATAGCTTACCGCACTGATGATGTTGTCTCGTATGCATGGATGCGGTGCACGCGCTATTTCTTGAGCCGGGCAGTTATTCCAGCAGTGGTAGATGATCAGTTTTTTTAGGCCGTCCTTCGACTGTCGATTTCTCACCTTGCTTTCTGCACGTAGCCTCCTGGTCTGGCACGGTTTCATCCACGATAAAACCAGCAGCTTGCAGCAGTCTTTAGCAAACTGCCGATCCCCTGATACGTCTTCCTACTGACTCTGTGGTGTGCGCATCGCGCTGTCGAGGCTTACAACCTGTTGAGGTACCGTATTGGTACACCTTTGGCAGCTAGCAGCATAGGCTCGCGCTGGTGGTGGTTACCCTACGCTGCTAGTACTTAAAACATTCAGAAGGCGATTTATGTTGAAACTAACTTCTTGTGGGTAAGAAAATCTCTATGGCTGCGCACTTTGCATTTTCCTACGGGTCGATATCTGATCTACACACAACAGCGTTTCTTGATGTTTGTTCATTGAAATGCAGCTACTCGAACGCCCCGATAATCGGTAAACATCTTCCCGCTTCTTGTACGTAAGTGATGACATTTGCATCGCAACAACTCGAAGGTGAATTTATGCAATCAGGTGTGAGTTCGATCGATTAAATACTTTATACTGAACTTTGCAAGCCGCGCGATACCTCTGTTCTATATTGTAAGGGTCGATCTTAACGAGGGCTGTTTTTTAGTTTTTTTTCGGTATTTTCCCGAAATTTCGGTGTTTCTTGGTTTTTTCCTATATTATAGGAAAATACCGAAATTTCGGGAGAATACTGAAAAAAACTGAAAAACACTCCTCGTTAAGATCGACCCTAAGTGATTGTACCGCGTTACTCGGTACGTAATTAAACCGCATTTCGTAAGTACCACTTCCACATCGTAGGTATAATAGACCGTTCGCATAACGCGTACTGTACGACACAATATCTCAGTGTCGTGGGTTTGTGACCAAAGAGCGTGTACCTCCCTACTGGACTACGATGAAGAATCAGCGCGGACACTGGGTGTGCTGGATGTCGACGAGTAGAAAAAACGGTTTAATATGAATGAAGAGCACACACAGAACGCAGACTGCTATGCTTCATATTCAGCAGCATTCCAAGCTACACTGAGCATTCGATACGGTCAGTAGAAGGATCCCGCACTGCAGTCGTGCTGCACATTTGTCACGACACTAGGCTCCGCTGTTCCCTATTTATCAACAACGTGGACCCTTGGGGGCTAACAACGGGGAGCCATGCGTAGCGGCGACTTGAATGGAGTATATGCATATATGTATAATATGCACATTATTTTTTCAGGCCTGCTGCTCTCCGACGGCCGAGGGTTCTTTCCCACGCTTTCAGCTGCGGGGCAAGCAAGGGGGCCTTGGGTACATTCCGACGCATGTCTGGATCCCGGCCGAGCACCGTGTCGGTGCTCGGTGCATTGAACGTCGCTGCGTTGGCTCTTAAAAACAAGGGGTTGCTTTCCGCCTCACCGAGTCGAGTAGGTAACATGGAAAACCCCACATTTTCCATTGTTTTTTCATAAATAGCCCGCGACCCTTGAACACCCCCTCTGGTCTACATGGGTTTTCAACCTCAGCAGAAGAAGTAGCAGCAGCAGACATACAGCAGCAACAGCAGTACCCATCTGTCGGCTGTCGTATTTGTCGCACCAAGCCCTTTGACGGGTGGTGTACACCCAACACCAGGCGCCTTCATGACCACAACGGTCCGTCTACCTGGGATAACTTTTGTTAGTTTTTTTCATTTTTTTTTGTCCTCCGGCGGATTGGTAAAAATAAAGGTTAAGCTCACCACACTTCCACGTTCATATTTCGTGTCGTGTGTCAATTTAACCCATAGCTCCCGTGGCAACATCAGCCCGAGCTGTTGTTACTACTGGCGCTTGGGGACGTTGACCCGACCTGACCCCCGAGAGGGGCAGGAGCGGTGGAGATAGCCACCCGGAAGAGGCATCTCTCCCGGGTACTGTGGGACTTGCGCGAGCTCACCCTCTAACAAAAACCGAGGCTATGAGGCCTTCCCGCCGGACTCGGGCCAGTTACGGCCCACCCTACCCGTTAGGGCGTTGGTCCTAGTGTTGCAGCGCTACGGGCTCCAGGGGTCGCCCAGGTGGGCGACAGGGTATTCTGTGATGTACGTCGACTGACCTGACCAGTGACGCACGGAGGGTGCATCGTGTAAGGCAGCGATAAAGCCGTAGGATGGCTCGCTGTCATATCGATGTAGGTATTCAATGGAGTGTCCCCGGCGGGGGAGGCCATTGTCTGGGTCATGGAAACCCCGTATCGGCTGTAATGGTCGATACGGGTGCTCTGTGGCCCTACCTGGGGTTAGTCAATCCCACCAAAGAACGAAATAAACAAGTCAAACCATATCCTGTTCACACACCGTGCATGAGTCTTGCCCACCACGTTCATGTCAGTTGCCCATCACGCGCATGTTAGTTAATCCCACGTCGCATCCGCTGAGCAATACCAACACTCAACTCTCGTTGCGTCTGGCCCCCCCGTGGCCAGAGAGGATTAGGAGCGAGGTACGGAGGAAATCCCCGAGAGGACTCTCTTAACGAACGACAACAGCTGGCTATCGAGGTGAGACCGAGCCGATAGCGGCGCACGAGAGGGAGGCAGCTGTAACATGGTGAACCCAGGGAGATTTTTCCTGTGGTCACAAACTACACCACAGTCATCACAATATACGTGGATTTCTTGAAAGTTCCATGTTTGCCAGCCGACAATGCACGTTGTTGTCCAGGGGTACATCGTTCTAAAGGGTGGTTATGTACGCCCAAACGGCGTAAGGCACGACATTGTTAGTTTCCGTTATCACCTAACCGAGCAAACGGTCCACGAGGGCATGCGTGTATTCGTACGTACGGCACCTTTGGCTTGTATCGACACCTGTCGGTTGCATTTGGTTTTGAAGACATTATGTGATCAATCGCATGCAGGCATTTATTAACGAACATGCATGTGTTTGCGATTATGAAAAACGAGCGAACATACGAGCACGAGCAACAGGCAAACGGAGCACGAGCAACGAGTATGCCTGCATGCATTGACCAGGCAAGTGTCTTCAAAGCCTTACGAAACAAGCAGGCAGAGCACCATCGGCAGCGTGAATACATAACAGCATATCACACGAATCACCCTCCTACAAGGCAGGCAACACCGAAAACATGTGGATGCATGCATATAACGAGTATCCCATAACATAGTATGCAAGATGGAACGTGGGATTATAGAAAGAACACGATCACCTCATATCACAGTTTTGCAAACATTCCCATCGCCTGGGTTGTCCGTTCTTATTTCTTATAATTGACGGACTAATTATGTGCGCGGAAGCTATAACATAGTATGCAAAATGGAACTTGGGACTATACAAAGAGCACGATCAACTCATATCACAGTTTTGCAAACATCCCCATCGCCTGGGTTGTCCGTTCTTATTTCTTATAATTGACGGATTAATTATGTGCGCGGAAGCTAATGAGTATGGTTGTTTCCTATGGCCACGTACCGGGTCAAAAGACCAGGGAAAGCCAGTGAAATGCCAACGTACAGGGTGAGAAGACCCGAACGGGTGAAACAAGTGGAATTCCAACGTATCGGGGTACATGGAGACCATAAAAACCCGCTATGACTCTCGTTGTGTGCCCTCAGTTGTTTCAACGTAGCTTTCATCTACCCCCGAATAGTAACCTGCCGTACACTGCACAGCTGAACGGCTTCCCAACAACATTACTTTGCTTCGATAGTAGGGGACACTCATCCCATACGTGTGTAGGGGCGTGTGGGGCCAAAGTTAAACGTCTCCACGCTTGTGAAAGCAAGAGGAGCGATGGACCCAAGGATCTTGAGAGCTTTTGCCGTGCGACCTTCAGTCCCATGAACGGTTATATTGATAGTGGTATGAATACTGTGTTTACTGTGGATACATCCTCCACATATGATATGTGGCCTTCGACTAAAAATCGTCATTTCTACCCAGCTTCATCACCGTAGTATGCCCCGTATGAATACCAGATACCTGGTACTCGTGTACATACGGTGTGTGTGGTACATACATCCTGATATGTCGCTTTTCAACGCGTTATCATGACTCGAAAAGATGGGAAGCGAGATGTACGAAATGGTCCCTAAGGATTTTGCCATACGGCCTACCAGGTACCTGGTACAGTTTTACGGGAGTGTGTAGTATTATATATAGCCTATAAACGCCCTTTATTGATGTTGTCAAAAGCATACATACTGCGAGCCACCCCCGGCCCCCTGTATGCTTGACCGTGTATCAAGAGCTTACCCTTTTCGGGGAAAAAAAAAAAAACTGCAGGTATACAGAGTACAGCCGTAGTAGTAGCAGTATGGTTCCCTGTCTTTTTTCCACATTAAATGTAATATCGTTAATATTCATATTCTTAGTCGTGTACGTACGGCAATGCAAGTCGTCGTATAATATACTGGTACCCTGGTATACCATCTTCTCATCTTTTTGAGCATCGTGTGAAACTGCGTAGTGTATAGACTACTGATGGTATTGTAGCCGGGGATACGGCTTTTCTGTGTAATTTTCAAGTTGAGGCGCCTTTGTTCCAGGCAGCTATTACTCAGTGCTCGGGGCATGGTAGGTTATCGGTTCCTACGTACAACTTCAAACTTAGAACCATCTACGGAAGGCGCTCCTCCCGCAACGATATTCAATAGTACTCCCTGTTTCGATACCAGCAGCGACGTATACTTCAACAACAGCAGTTACATGTGACATGTGACCACGAAAATACTGCTGTCGCTCAGGTTGGGCTGATTATTAGAGTCGTACGCATACGTATTGCCATGGTAGTCTAAATGAATACAGCCGACCCCCCCATTTTTTTGCTCGAGGAGTACCGCACAGCAAGAAAAAAACCGGCCGCACCAAAAAAACACAGACGAGATGTGCGGGGCCGAAAACAAAAAAATCGAGAGTCACGCCTGAGGCGAAGAACGGCCGCAAACAAACGAAGGTTACACCTGAGGCGAAGGCCGGCCGCAAACAATCGTAAGTAGTTTGAAGGTACTGACGTGCACGCCACGTTTGAAGGTACCGACATGACTCCGAGTAAGTAAGTCGTTACTTACTTACTCGGAGTCACGTCAGAACCTTCAAACGTGGCGTGAACGTCAGTGCCTTCAAACGACTTACTTACTCGGAGGCACGTCAGTGAAGGTGGCGTGAACGTCAGTGCCTTCAAACGACTTACTTACTCGGAGTCATGTCAGTACCTTCAAACGTGACGTGAACGTCTGAACCTTCGAACGACTTACTTACTTGGAGTCAAACGTCAGTATCTTCAAACGACCACAGTAGGGGTGCACCAAACGTTCCTGAGCGAAGTTTCACACAGAGCTTGCAAAGATGAGTTTCGACGAAATCCTCGATTGCACAGCTAGCTGGTGTTGGGGTATTGGCAGCCAAACGCAAGATCTTCCATGAGCGGCCGGAGCACATGAGGCGTGAATTCAAGGTCTTCCATGAGCGGCCGAACCACATGAGGCGCGAAATCGTCCAATTTCGTGGCGGAGAGGCAGCAGATATTCTGGAGGCTGAGAGGGATACTCAAGAGACAGCAGGGGGAAAATAGCCCCAGAAGAGCGCGGGACGACGCGGCAGCTCAGAGGAGTTCCTCGGGTGAGCAGACGCTGGGGGGTGCCAGGGTCTTGATCAAGGAGGCGGCTAGCAAACGCGGAAGGGAAGACATCCATGTGAATCGGGCGCACGAGCATTAGACCGGGGGGTAGCGAATCACTTCCGTCGAGCAGCCCGGTCTGAGCTATCAAGCGTCTATGAGAGTACGCCGGATCAGGGGTCGGGTAGGTTTGTGTGTACCCCGTTACATAAGCGGCAAAGGATGCTAAAGCATCGTACCATTTTCAAGTCAGATGCACGGAGCCGCAGTCGCAGTCGTGACCGCCGTAGCAACCACCGCCGCCGTAGCAGGAGCGCCACGCAGGAGCGCAACCGTAGTAGCAGCAAACGAGCACGGCAACGGGAACCCGCAGGACGGGGGGGCAATCATGTCCACCGCCTCCGCCGCCGTGGAGGGAGCGCAAACAGCCGGCCCAGCAGGAGAACAAGGAGGAAGAGGTGGAACAGCATCAGGCACAGCAACTGGGTCATCATCCTCAGCAGCAGCAACTGCAGCCGTCGCAGAAGCCGAAACAGCAGCAGCGACCGTCAGAAGGAGACGCGGAAGGCGTAGGAGCCGCGTTACGAGCATCAGGGATGTCCGTACGTGGCCGAAGCTCGTTAATCGTCGAACGGATAAGGAGGGACGCGGCAGCCGGTTCGTCGGGGATATGGAGGAGGAGTTGCCCACGCTGTTACCGGGTAGTGGCCGGGATACCCGCTGTGCACCGACGATAGTTATGCGTCGGGCAGGGGGGGTGTTGCAGCGCTACGGGCTCCAGGGGTCGCCCAGGTGGGCGACAGGGTATTCTGTGATGTACGTCGACTGACCTGACCAGTGACGCACGGAGGGTGCATCGTGTAAGGCAGCGATAAAGCCGTAGGATGGCTCGCTGTCATATCGATGTAGGTATACAATGGAGTGTCCCCGGCGGGGGAAGCCATTGTCTGGGTCATGGAAACCCTGTATCGGCTGTAATGGTCGATACGGGTGCTCTGTGGCCCTACCTGGGGTTAGTCAATCCCACCAAAGAACGAAATAAACAAGTCAAACCATATCCTGTTCACACACCGTGCATGAGTCTTGCCCACCACGTTCATGTCAGTTACCCATCACGCGCATGTCAGTTAATCCCACGTCGCATCCGCTGAGCAATACCAACACTCAACTCTCGTTGCGTCTGCCCCCCCCGTGGCCAGAGAGGATTAGGAGCGAGGTACGGAGGAAATCCCCGTGAGGACTCTCTTAACGAACGACAACAGCTGGCTATCGAGGTGAGACCGAGCCGATAGCGGCACACAAGAGGGAGGCAGCTGTAACACTAGCAGGTATAATATATTGGTGTCAGACCTAGCTATTAATAGTTGTCCAGTCGCACGCTCTCAGCAGCAGGTAATCGCAACGGGCGAGAGCCACAGAGCCACAGGCCCATACTGCCTCCCGTCTCGCTGTACTGCCGGCACCGGGAAGGCACACTGCCCGACTGCCAGGCTGGATATTGTAGT
The DNA here is from genome assembly GCA_031213475.1 of Nereocystis luetkeana. NCBI lineage: Eukaryota > Phaeophyceae > Laminariales > Laminariaceae > Nereocystis > Nereocystis luetkeana. The sequence continues at coordinate 1,077,747 of JARUPZ010000030.1, read as the reverse complement.
TGTACTAAGGGTCATTCTTATCGGAGAGCGTTTTGTCCAATTTTTCGACATTTTTTCGCGCAATTTTTCAACCTTCTATATTTTCTGTTTTTTTTTTTTTACAAATATTGGAATGTTAACGAACTTGATATTATTGGTTCTGGAGAATTTCACGAATAGTGAAAGAACGCCTCCGTATATTGATACATATCTCCAATTATTTCCAAACTTTGGAAATTATGGAAAAAACGCTCTCCGATAAGAATGAACCTAAGATCCGGCCTATAAAATGCCCGTACAACGAGCACTTTGTTAAAAAAAAACTAATGTTCTCCCCTGAATTTTCTTTGCGTTGAAAATGTCAACAATCTTGAAATTGCCCGCTTGTCCAGTTTTGTTTTTTATCAAAACATGTCCGCAGCAGCAGTAGATACAGCAGCAGCACTAAACGTCTGTTGAGGGTTATGTATGTTTCACCTATTATTAACAGCCCTTTGACGTACACAACACGAGCACGTACGTGAGGACAAAACTTGTTCCCTCGGTCCGTCTACCTGGAGGAAATTGGTAGTAGGTATCTACTAACTGTATGTGTATGTATGTACCAGGTAGGTATCATACTTAACCCTTTTAGGACCCCAGTCCCGTTTTGGGGACAACTCACTTGGAATTAAACTGGTTTGCCCCCAAATCAGGACTGCGGTACTAAAGGGGTTAACGAGTTGTCCAGTCGCACGCTCTCAGCAGCAGACAACTAAACCGGGCAAGAACCATAGAGCCAGGCTCATTCTGCCACCCGTCTCCGTATACCCCCCCTGTCTCGGTGTGCATCTGACATAGTAGTACGAGTAGCAGTATAGTTGTAGGAGTAAAGTAGATGGTATTAAAAGTATTAGTAGTAGTAGTAGAAATATTAGTTGGAGTAGGAGAGTAGATTAATACAGTTAGTTGTTGTAGTATCAATATTAATAGTAGTATTAATAGTAGTATTAATGGTAGCAGTGACAGTAGTATTAACAGTAGTAGCGCAGTATAGTAGTATAAGTGGTAGTAGTATCAGTGGCATTAAGTAGTAGTAGTAGTAGTAGTGGTAGTAGTAGTAGTATCATTGGTAGTAGGTAGTACTGTGCTGCCGTTGCCACGAGTCTGCTGCTGTAACCATGAGTAGATTATACCTGGTACTGCTTTCGGCAGCCATTAAATTAACGTAGAGAACAACATTTCAGGACAACTGCAGGCATTTATTTCATGGTGCCCTCAATCGTGTGTAGACCTGTTGTTGCTGCCTATTGTTGTCAATAGTGAATTTACTGCTGTAGAGTTCTATTGCTTTTGCCACGAGTCGGATGTGCTGCTGTTGCCGTGAGTGTTTATTTGACAATCGATATTTTTTTTCATGACAAATAATGCAGATACGTAACTTTTTCATCGTGCCCTCACCGCACGTGCCTGCAAATACGTACTAATACCGAGAAGCTGCTTCCTACTATTAATATGAGTAGTGATGCCTTTCGTTATTTGGCCTTTCTGTGTTACTGGCCCTGTTTTCGACACGCAGGTAAATAATTCGGAAGTAGTTAATAGAGTATACAAAGCGCTTCGCTCCGCGGGCGGCCTACGCCGCCCGCTACACTCGCTCAGGAAGGAAACAAGTACATCAAATTATGCGAAGCGAACAGAGGTCCACGATTGAGTTTAGTTTTTTCAAGGATCGTAATTGCGAACCGGCGACTTGATAATGCCAAGAGTCCCGCCGCCATGCTTCAGGAAAAAACAGCTCCGACGTCAGCTTGGATGCCACATATACGCTTCGCGTCGCGGATGTCGTACGTACGTACATACACCCCAGGTAGGGTACTACTGTCTGTACTGATTTTCTTCTTTCGATATGCTCTATGTCTGTACTGTATGTACGAAGAAAGCGAAAGCACAGCACGGCACAATAGCGAAAACAATGAAAATGAAAGCGCAAACTCGGAAAGGAAAAAAAATCCCCGTCCCCTCTCGTGTAATACTTTTCTGCCTGATTGGAACACCTTGCACCCGGTCGAAAAGAAGAAAAGAAAAATCGCACAGAAGAGCTTCTCTCTCAGCCTCGTACGCCGCCCGCCCCTCTCGCGACCACCTCGCTACCGATTCGGTCCGGGTAAAGCTTTTATCACTCTCTGCCACAATCAGCCCCGTCGCCCGCCTCGCGTGAAGCCCGGTCCTCACCGTGGCCGTCGTTCGCCAGCTCGATAACGTTGGTGTTCAAACTGCACACCTCCCTCTTTCAACTTCAGCGTGGTCGAAAAAATAAGCACCGCTTGAATATTATCTTTCCGTCCCGAACGACCTTAATAACTCGTACATACTCTATCAACAATCATAAATCGAAGCCAGACAAAGCCCATTCATGCATCCCTCGTGTCTCGAGGCACACGCGACGCCTAGGCACGAAAGCGGCGACCGCGCTCCTTGCAACCCCCCCTCTACACGCCAGCACCCGCTGGCACCCGCGACGGTGCCGGGTCCTCCCGCGATGCCGTGCTCGGAGAGCACGCACGCACACGAAACGAAAGAAGATAAAAAGGAAGAAAGGACCGAGAAAACAAAGAACTGCTGAAAATGTCCGGCAAGTAATGAAAGGAGGCTATTATCTTGCCCTCCCGAACGACCTCAATAACTCGTTATACTCTACAACAATCATAAATCGAAGCCAGACAAAGTCCGTTCATGCATCCCTCGTGTCTCGAGGCACACGCGACGCCTAGGCACGAAAGCGGCGACCGCGCTCCTTGCAACCCCCCTCTACCCGCCAGCACCCGCTGGCACCCGCGACGGTGCCGGGTCCTCCCGCGATGCCGTGCTCGGAGAACACGCTCGCACACGAAACGAAAGAAGAAAAAAGGAAGAAAGGACCGAGGAAACAAAGAACTGCTGCTGGAAAGGTCCGGAAAGTAATGAAAGGAGGCGTTTTGGAAGTGGGAGCTCTGAGAGGCCAGCCGGTCGCCCCAGTGGTTCAAGTGGTTAACCTCGAGTTCTACTTGTTTGAGTCCTGGGTTCGAGCCCCAGGTGGGTCGGACTTTTGACTTTATTTGCAAAAATAGAAATCAAAAGGATTCAATTGTTGAGAGCGCCTTGCAGCGTGGGTAGGCACAATTCGATGCGAGTCGACGAGGGAAGAAAAGGCTGAAATCTTCTCGCGATAAAAATGAAGGCACGTACCGTAGCGGGAAGGGGGGAGAAGAGCCTGCTATGTGACCCCGGATCTGAGTTACGAGTTGGAAGGAGAGAGAGAAGAAGATGGGCGAAGATAATAAATGGGATGAGCGAAAAAAAGAAAGAAAAAGGGATGCACCAACCGAGCACGCTCAGGGGTTGTGATCTAAGTATGTAGTTCTATTTTATTTCTCATTATTTGCCTTCTGACAATGTGCAGGGCGTTATTCATTCAAAATGAAAAGGCTGACATAATTCATCGAATACCACTAACTTCATCGAACCAATTCTCCTTCCCTGCGTGTACTCACTTGCACCCCCACCATTTACCGAGATATGTTACCTACTATGTATCTATACGCCATGCTTCCTACTCCGCATCTATATTCCACCCCCACGCCATGGGAAGTAGTCCTCCCTCCTCCTCCCTTCTCCCCCTGGCGGCCTGGCGGTCTCGCAGGGCGAGCTTATATCGGTGCACTCTGCGCGAGATTGCGACCTGGGTAGTCACCGATATGACCTGGAAAAGGTGCTCCTTACAAACCCCTTTTCTTGCTAAAGATCCCCCATCCGTTCCTCCAACGATGCTCGCCGCCAGCTGGTCGATGAAATCGCTACCTTCCTTCCTGAGGCATCCAAAGCTTTCCACCGCGAGGGTGACAAGTTTATGGCTGCGCTCGTCGAAGGACACTTGTCCTGCACGAGCGTAGTGGTTGCGCTTTCACGCCTCAGAAGTGGAAGCGGCTGATCCGTCTCGATCAGCGCTGCCAGCCCGCATATGGACCCTCGCTTGGGGGTCTGCATGCGTGATGTCGAGGAGTATCGCCTAGTTGCTGTACCCTGACGACGTAGCGTCCTGGAGGCCTACCATCTCGATCACTATGTCCATGCGGAGGTTTCTGTCGGCGTTGAAGGGCGCTCCGCTTTCCATTTGATGGCGGATGGACAACCGCTTAAAGGTGCGAGACAGCGCGTGGACTAGCGGCTGATGCTGGTTAACCTGTGCGCCTGCTCGGTGGCATGTACGCGCGTGACGTGTGGTGACATCCGTCGCTTCGCAGCAGGGGCACCTCGCCGCTATGGGCTCCTCCATTCCCAGGAAGCGCCGTCCCATAGACACGAACTCAGAAGCCGGTATGAAACGTGCCATGTCCACGGGCCTTGCACGCAAACAGGCGACGGCGCCTGGTCCCGATAGGCTCCGTTGCCGAGCCTTGGCAAGACCTCTGGTTTCCGTCCCCCCGAACACGTCGTGCCGATCCGACGAGCCTGCTACCTCGGGGAGCTGGTCCAGAGAAGCAACGTACCGTTGGTACCGTACCCGGTTGATCTGCTGCCCAGCTTGTATGGCGCCTTGTGGGAGCTAATCGTTTGGGCATCATGCGCCGGCAGTACCTCCACATCATACTGTTCTGTCCCTCCTTCCTCGCTTGCGCGGAACGCCCTGTTCCGCCAACTTTCCGGGATTACGTTTGCCGTTGCCTCCTCCGATACCCCATATATATCGCGAAGGTCCCTGACGCTGCTCCATATGCGGCGAACGAGATCCGAATTGGGCAACTCCCTTCGGAATTTTTCCCCTAATGGACCGGAGAGGTCGGCGAGGACCTCTGGCACCGTCGCCACTAAGCTCCCGATGGACGCTAACAAGAACGAGATCCGAATTGGGCAACTCCCTTCGGAATTTTTTCCCCTAATGGACCGGAGAGGTCGGCGAGGACCTCTGGCACCGTCGCCACTAAGCTCCCGATGGACGCTGACATTCTCCTTGATTCAGCCGACGACAGTCCAAACCACCTGGCCCCTGTGGAGAGGCTCGCCTGCGCTTTCTGGTGCGGCTGTAGCGTCAACCGGTTCGCCGGGCATCCGTCCGCAAAGAACGGCGATTCGTCCGCTGTCCCTGGGAGCTCGAGAAGGCGCTCGAGCATCCACATTGCGCTAGTGTCTGCCCGCTGACACGCGGGTAGTGACAGCTCCGGGTCCATTACGCGCTCAATGTAGGAGGTCCGCTGCGCCATTGAACTGGTGGCGATGAGGTTCGCCGACTGTTTTTCCGGCATGCGCGGCAGGATGCGCGCGAGTTGCTCTGCTCCCCCATCTCGGACTATCTCCACGGCGCTGTTCACCGCGAATGCATCAGGGCCTATGGGCACGCCAACCACCTTTACCCCACCCCCTTCCGCAATGCGAACACCGATGCCCCTCAGAAGTGCTATCTCTTCCGACGTAGGCATATGCCCGTTGTGAGGCAAAGCAACCGTTTTTTTGGGGTTAATGGCAATGCCTATTTCGCACAGCTCGTGCTGGAGAAAGGGCACTACTCTCACCGTGTCCGGTGTGATCTCTGACATACCGATGCTGATGTCATCGAGGTAGGCAAAGGCTTCAACACCCCGGGGTTCGAACTCCTCACGGACCCGCTTGAGTATTGGCAGCAGTGGCATGCAGAACAGCGCCGGGCCCATGGCATCCCCTTGCTGCACTCCACTGGAACAGTCTATTTTGCGCCGCTCCCCCGAATCCATCTGGAAGAACGTAGAGGCGGGCCTCTCGCCGTAGCATATAGCAATGAACGGCGTGAGCGCGGGCACGCAAGTGGCCGCCTCGGCAAGTACTGCCGTCCGCTTTACAGAGTTGAAGGCGTTGGAACAGTCAGTTAGGAGGAGCCAGTTTCTTGCCTCATGGTGCACCCGGGCGCGTAGAGCTACCTGCTCCACCCCCCCTCGAACCCCTACCCCAAACTGCCTTGCCTCACGATTAATCTCTTCCAGCCGTGGCCGCCACTGCCGCCTCGTCCCAGCTGCGAGAAGTCGTCTCCATGTCAAACCTATACATACGGGGCGACATTTTTCCCCCAAGGCAGTGAGGTTGGACTGCAAGAAGAGCTGCCAGAGTTCCGGCGGGAATGCACTGGGGTCGTCGAAGACCTGCCTCCAAAGGGCCTCGATGCTAGCTCCAACTTTCTCGCGACCGAAGCCGGTCCTGATGATCGACTGCAGGTGTGAGAAGCGTAGACCGTCACTCCCCGCGCCTGATAACGCATTTCGGGAGTTGATGATGTCGAGGGCCACCTGCGAGTCGAACTCTTGCTCTGGACGCCAGTTGGGAACACTCCCTTCCTCCGGTTCCGTAGAGCTTGCTGCCACCGCTGCCACTGCCGACTCGGAGATGGAGGCACGGTCTTCCCCCGGGAATTTGGCTTTCACCCGCTCCCATGTCACCTCGTCGCCGGGCGCTCAAGCTTCTGCGAGAAGACCGCGTGCTGCCACTGACACCCCACCCGAGTGGCGACAGGCTAACGACGCTCTCTCGTACTTAGCCGCGTCTGTGGCTTCGTAGGTTGGGCCCCTGCGCCGTGCCGATGCTCGACTGGTGTACTCCATCAACCACTGGAGAATAAGCGTGATGTCACCACGTTCGACGGACGCGAATCTTTCGCGTCGCTTCACGCGGCTGTCCTGCGAGTGTACCAGTGCTGGCACTATGTACTACAGCTTGATGGCCCTCAGGAGCGAACTCGGCGTTTCGGAGTGTCTGTTTGGCCGATGCCCTCCGAGGGCGTGGAGTTCTATTCTATAACAGTTGTAGTTATAGTATTACTATTAATAGTAGCTCATGGTACCGAGCGCATGCTGCTTCTCTATATTAATATCTGTCCAATAGCAGTGTAGTACCACCTTGCTACAAGTAGTAGCAATAATAGTCGTAGTCGTTGTGGTGTCCGCTATTATTGCTGTTGTTGCCGTCTGCATGCTGTTCTTCTACCTGGCCAATAGCGGTAGATGCCCTCAACCGTATTTCATAGGTAGCCTGCACATTTACAAGTAGTAAAAGTATAGTCGTAACAATAGGTACTATTAATACTGTAGTGTAGTATGATACCTGGTATGTACTTATGTTTTCTTAGATACCTGTACACATTATTTTTTAATCATCACTTTTTACTTCCTAGCCTAACTCGTGGGACGTTTTATACCCTCAACGAGCTTCTGGACACGCCCTGGCCACAGACAGGTGTCTACCCTTCTCCCCCCCGGTACGTGCCTTTATTTTTTGTCGCGCATACGTAGGGTTCAGCATTCCCGCTGCTCGTCGGTTTTCATCGAATATAGCTAACTCACGCTCTCGCGCTTCCCGCTATTTTTGTTTTTTAGGCAAGAAGAGCCCCTACGAGCATGCATTCGGTGAGACTTGAATCCCACGAAATTGATCTTGATAGGCACGCGGACCACCTACCAAGCAGCCGGGGACGCTGCATCTACGCATTACTGGCAGTGGTGTATAGTGTATCAAAATATATAGTAGTGATGCCCCAACCCATCCATAGTACCACGTGGTTACTTGGCCTCTCTGTTTACCATGAGGTTGTCTGTATTGTGTGAGTGATTAGTCATTCTCTAGCAGTGGTACCTAGTAGTATAGTTAGTGGTCAGTAGTAGTAGTGTACCAGGTAGTATTTTGTACCAGGTAGAGTGCATGCTCCTTCTATTATACCTGTATTACATCTGTGTAGAAGTGGTGGTGGAGTATAGTAACAGTATATATATAGTAGTCAACCCACCATGGTACCGCGTGCATGCAATGTATGTAGCAACTACCACAGAAATAGTATAGTACTCAGTTCCTGCTGACTACTACTATTAATACTACTAGGGAATAAAAGGCCCTCCCGCCCCCACGGCGGTCGGGTCAGATTCCTATAGATAATATAGGAGCTATGATAGGTGAGCCAATACGTACATAGGCTGGACATTAATTGTGGCCCCGTGTTTTAAATAAATGAAAACCACTTTGTAAATCACTTTATGTAGGACCTCAATATTAGGCGTTAAAATGATGAATTGTGCAATATTTATTTTATGTGCTTGCTCCCTTTCTGGAATCTCACACTGCAACTTTATTAGTTGTTGGTTGCTTGCAATAGAATCTGCGGGAAATACGATAAACGCACAGCAGAGGGACCACACTCGGAGTATCGATTGTTTCCGTATCGAGCTAATTTCGTACCAGGTACTCTGAACGCTGAGACTATTAGAGTGCTTACGGCCTCAACATTGCGAGTGACTGGGAGTGTGAGCAGTGCTCAACTTCAAACCTCGAAATACTGCCTGAATGTTGCGAGTATGTATGTGCGAGTGTGAGTAGTACCTGGTACTAAATATCCAAATGACACGGGTGCAAGGAGTGCCCACAGGATCGAACGCCGAAATATCCGAATGAACGGTCGTCAATATTGTCACTTTAATCGAGACGATGAGGTGTGTTAAATCGAGGTGTCAGAACAGAGATCAGACGACCGTGCTGGTAGGATAATGAAATGAAAACAATGTCGAACTTACTTAATCACAAACACGAGGATGATGGAGACGGCAGCAGCAGTGGTAACGCAAAATGTAAATGCACGAAGAACGGCTGTAATTATGGTGGTCATCGACCGAAGATTACTCCAGGTACTTCGTGTACTCGGAGTATTTCAGGGCTCAATACTCCGGGATACTCCTCGTACTCGGAGTATTTCGGGTATGATCCCTCTCAATACCGCTTGTACTCGGAGTATTTTGAGGTTTGATACTCTGAAATACTGCTGTACTCCGAGTATTTTGGGTTCAAATACTCTGGAATACTCGTTGTACTTGAAGTACTTGGGGGTCTTGCAATGCTCCTACTTTAAGTTATCGGAGTACTTGGGCATTTCATATTGCAAAAACTTCAATACTCGGAGTATTCTAGGGTTTCATATTCCAAAGTACGAGTAATACTCGGAGTATTTCAGGGTTTTATATTCCAAGATACTCCGGGTTGGAGTATTACTCGGAGTATTTTACTCGGATGATGAAGCATTCCTGGGTTCAATACTCGCGATACTCGGAGTACTCCGAGTAATTTAGATGTTTGCTTGTACTCTAGGTACTGCTTGTACTCGAGTATAATTACCGCTCATACTCCCAGTACTCGGAGGTTTTGGCCCTCCAGCACTGCTCATACTGCAAGTACTCCGAGTATTTAGGCCACCAGTACTCTAATACCCGGAGTACTCGGACTACGACAATTACTCGTGCGCTCGAGCGCTGCTCGAGCAATACGCAGCAGTATGTAAAACAACAGCAACAACAGGCGTACGAGTGCTGCTCGGATCGGGTGTTGTTGCTCGAGTGCTGCTAAGTGCTGCTGCTGCTGCTGTTGCTTCTGGGTGTTCGTGTGCTCGTGACCGCATGGCCACAAGACATGAGAACACGCTGTATCCACCACGTACATACCTGGCAGTTTGTTTTTAGTATCTCGGTGCGATTCATCATTTATTTGTCTGATCTTCGTAACCCGTATAGCGTTGCGCGTAAAAGTAAGTAGTCGCGGAGTGTTTTCTGCCCTGTGTACTATATGCCCATGCCACGCAGTTTGCTTGTCATTCTGCTGCTCCTGTTGTTGCTGCCGCTACTGCTACTACACACAATCGCGGTATTATATATAGCTGCTACTACTGCTGTTGCTAGCACAGGTTGCTTTTCTTGTGGCTACTCTTATCTTAGTTTTGCCCGTGCCACGCGGTTGCTTATCTTGATGCTTCTGTTGTTGCTAAACGCGCTGAAACAAGTGTAAAGTATCAAGCTTTTACAGATCCTCCAGATCATACAGAAATCCTGCAGGTCATACAGATCCTGCTAATCGTACAGACCGCATCTCGGTTAAGGTGTAGAGATCATGCAGATCACACAGATTCCACTAAGGTAGATCACGCAGATCCTGCAGATCATACACATCCAACCGGTAAAGATGTACAGATCACACAGTATTTAGATACCACTCAAGTAAGTACACATGTATGTGTGAAATATCCGCCTCATACAGACCCATCCCAGCTAAGCATGATGCAAACAAGAGTCACGTATCCAGATTATACAGATCCTCCAGACGATACAAAAATCCCGCAGATCATACAGATCCTGCAGATCATGCAGACCCACCGATAAATATGTGCATACATATCATGCAGATCGTACATACCCCATTCCGGTGAACAGATCATACAGATCACACATATTCGACTCAGGTAGATAATACAAATCCTGCAGATTATACAGATCCTGCAGATCGATGACACTCGCCGATAAACATGTGCAGATCATGCAGATGTTACAGACCCTATCTCGCTAAAGATGTACAGGTCTGCAGATCGAACAGATCCCACCCCGGTCAAACTGTACTGATTGTACAGATAACACAGATTCTACTCAGGTATACATCTAGGAAAATTGTAACCAAACAGATCCCTTCCGGCTAAACATTTGAAATGTCATTGAGATCAGCCAGATCCCACCTGGCACACAACAAGTGGAAATAATACGGAACATAGCTGTCTCTCCAGGCAAACTAGTTGGTGTGTGTAGATAATCGGTCTTTCGGATCATTCATGCGGATCCTCTACATCATGCACAAAAGGCGTTCAGATCACCCCACCCCGCACGCAACTAAGTGCAAAAATCAAGACCAAGCAGATCTCACAGGCCAAAAAAAGAGTGATACATCTACATTATTATGCAGAGTCTGACCCTGCAGATCGCACAGATCCTTCATATCATGCGGACCCACCCACGCAAAGCTATTCATCAGCTAATAATCACGGCACATATATGTTCGATTAACATGTATGTGCGTGTAGTTCATGCAGATCGTGCAGACCCCACCCAGTAAAGGCGTCCAGATCATCAAGGATCACATCAGATTCTATCGATGATACAAATCCCACGCAGGCGATAAATACCTGGATGATACAAACCCCGTCAATTTCCTCCTGAGTGCTACGCTTTCCTGTGAGCAATGCAGTACACCTGTGTTGCACTGCCCACAAAACACAAACAAAAGTCCCGACAGCAAAGCCAATGGAAGCGCGTCTGCCGCCGTTTTTTTCCCGAGGACATTTCGTTCTTCTGCTCTAGCTCCGAAAGTTTCCATGGATCCAAAGATTGGCAGACCAGATATGAGCTCCTTGGTGCACTCCCGTGAGTGTGCCAAATCGACTGCACTTTTCGTTTCCTCCTTCATACCGGACCTTGTCGCTGAAGGTTGAAAATGTGGTTCCAGGCACTTGAATTTTTGGTTTCTTGTACTGTAGTCAAGTGTTTTTTCTGCTGCAGAACTAGAGCTGGAGGAACGTTCCTACTTCTCGTTCTACAGCAGAAACAAATACTTGACTACAATACAAGAAACCGAAAATTCAAGCGCCTGGAACCACATTTTCAACCTTCAGCGACAAGGTTCGGTAAGAAGGAGGAAACGAAAAGTGCTGTCGCTTTGGCACACTCACGGGAGTGCACCAAGGAGCTCATATATATCCGGTCTGCCAAATTTTGGCGCCATGGAAATGTTCGGAGCTAGAGCAGAAAAACGAAATGTCCTCACGAAAAAAACGGCGGCAGGCGTAATTCCATTGGTGGCTGTGTTGTCGGGACTTTTGGCAATATCAGCTTTTTTTTGTGGGCAGTGCAACACAGATGAGTAGTCCATGTCTCCTACCAGGTATATGCCCAGACAACCGAGAGCATCGAAGACTAGACTACTATTCTTCGCTTTTAGCAATAAATCAGTAGCCCATGACTCAGTTCACTCCGAGATCATCTATCCTCAAAAAAGAGGTGCAAGGGTTTTACATGCGTCTCCCTTTTCAACTTGCGACACCCCCCGGATTTCATACCACCCACATCCCGAAGGGGAACCTTGTAAATACATACATGCTTGATAATACAGCAGAATGGGGAGGGAGGAGAAGAGTTCCCTCTACGCGACCACCCCGGATTTAGTATACCCGGAGTATTATCGAGCATAATACCGAGAAATCGAACGCTTGCGAGCCGCGAGCAACGTCGGTACAACCCCCAAAAACCATCAAACCGGCTGCTGAACTGAACAACAACAGGTGATATAGGGCGAGGTTCGACGTCGTGAAAAAAAGCTGTTTTGGGTCATCGTGATTCTTACTGATATTGAAGTAGTAGTGGAGCTCGAGCAGGGTGCCCACAACAGCATCATACGATGGCGAAACAACAGAAGGAGGAGGAGGAGCAGCAGCAGCAGCGTCAAGCCAAGTGGTAAATATCCGACGGGAATCAAACGAAGGCGGCACGAGCAAACGTGAACCGGCGAAGGATGATAAACGAACCACGCATACGCGTCATACATCCACTCCTTCCTGGTAGGAGAGCCAACGTCTTTCGCACCGTATAGGCGGTTTGTGTTGTCTCACCACAGTTGCTGCAGGCAGGCTTCTTCCTTTTCCGCTGCTGTACGCAGTTGAGTTGTCTTTGCTCGGGGCAAGGTCTTCGTGCCGAAACTCATCATCCTCGCCACGGGCCACCAACAACGCGGTGTAGCGAGCGTCGCTCCTCATCCGCTCTGTACGGGAGGTAGGTGTCGGTTGGTTAAATAATAAAAATTGCGGCGGGGTTTCGAACCGTAACCTGTAACGGCAAAGTACGATCTCGACCAACAACGCGGCGGGGCAAACATATACCTGGTACCTAAACGTGTCAAGCTGCATGATTGTTTGAGTACAGTGTGCTGCGGTAGAAGGAGATAGGGAGGGTGACTTGGAAATTGGGTGTTGTTGCAGAGCTTATAGAGGAAGGTACTGCTTTGTTGTCTGCAGTAGTAGTCCACAGCGCGGCTTATGTAGTGTACAAAAGACGACAGAGAGGATTGCGCGAACCCCTCGGTAGCTCGAAATACTTCTATTTCGATGGACTTCGGGTGAAGCGGCGGTAGATGACAAGCACCGGATGTTCAAAGCGCAGGAGGGCAGGAACACATGCGTGTTTCGAAGATGACGTCGCAAAGGACAAGATCTTGGAACGTTGAACGAAGGCAGCTTGCAAAAGGTGATTTCGGAGTATGTTTTACGTTGGTGCATGAAGGGAGCTCAAAAAAGTTGGAGTACGTGAGGTATATATTTTTTCAACAAGTTGGTAATAGAGAGGCAATACTATGATGGAGTTGAAAAAATTGGGCAATCAGAATGTATATAATTAATAGATATACTATTTCCTTCGAGCAGTACGCTAACCCGTGGCTCACGTTTCCGCCAAGTAACAGCTATACGAGTGTTACCTGTGACTCCCTTTTTCGCCTTGCGACGCCGCCGGGATTTCACGTTACCTACATCCCAAAGGGGAACCTTGTAGCCTACTGTAAGATGTGGTTAACGAAAAACAAAAAGTCGCGCATCTCGACAAAAACGCGGGAATTGCCCTATGCTTCCACCAAGCGCGTAGGGCAAGGGAGAGAAACAGCCGACGAAAGCCAAACCATGGCTACGATGACACCATGGTTCGGCGGCCTGCAATAAATGCTGGTTCAACATGCAGAGGGTTCGTTGGTCAGGGGAGGTGGAACCGGGACAACGATGAGGGTGGAAACAGATGCAGAACATACCAGCCATGTATTTTTTTATGCTGCGCAAGGAGGATCGGAGCGGCTCATCAGAGTGCCCCTCGTAGAGGTGTGCATCCTGTACACTCTCCTCCTCTGAGTTCACAAATTGGTGGCCTACGTACAATAGAACCTTCCTTGAGACCCATTTGTCTTCCTAGTATCTGACGCGTAACATACAGACCGCATAATAAATATAGCTGGAACCAGTTACAGACCAACTGCCCCGTGACCAGAGTATATGACGCACCGCAACACCCAACCTTACGTGACACACCGCAAAAAAGTATTCCAGATTCCGGAGAGATTTTTTGTACCACATGAATTGTTCCAAAATTACGGTGATAAGAAATATATTACCGGATATATGTATGTACCACGGCACATGTTTCAAATCACGGATTATCTGATTACACTACTGTTCTGCTGTACCTCATATGCCACAAGACATCTTCCATGCTACTGTATTCTACCTGGTATGCCACACGACATATTCCGGTATGCCGCAAGGCATGTATTTCCATTCAAGTACGAGTAGACGAATTGGTACCCAGTATGTTGTAAGACACACTCCAAATCACGCATGTGCATACTGCCTGGGATATATACCACACACGAGAAACAAGACCCATTCATTAACCGACTCATAGTCTTCGTAGTTTTCTTACTGTGTATTTTTCTCATCTCTTCTTCTCCATCCAGTCTAATTTCTTCGCCCTTATGTCCTGCTCCTTTCCTAGTCGTGACTCAGACCTGGGGTCGCAGAGCAGGGCCTCCCCCCCCCCCCCCCCCCCCCCAATACGGTACATCGCTGTCTGTCTCTGGGAGTACCCACACCAGATAAGAATCGATTTATTGGACGCTGTCATCTCTATGCAAAGAAAGTGCAATTCAGAAGCGGTTCTTAGTACGATTCAGCTAATCCCTCAAGCGACTCGCCCAACACCTCACGCTTCGCGCTTTGTGCAAGCACTGTCTGCTTGGTCGGTGAAAAACCGACGTGCCCCGTCCGGCATTGTGGGGATGCCGAAGTCTTTGGTAATACGACTACCGCCATGCATGAGATCAAGTACACCCCCCACAATACGGTACGTGCCGTACATTCTCATCGCGCGAAGGGTTCAGCACTTTCTTCCGTCGTCGACGCCTGTCAAATGGGTCCTATACCCTCGCCACGCGCTCTCAGCAGTTTGTGTCTCGCGATGAACAAAAACTCCATAGGGGAAATAGAACCCGTCACATCGACGCTACTACATGTATTCGCGGTTATATTCCACACGAATCATACGCAGACTAAAACGCATTCGAAGAATAGTTAGACAAATCAACCATAGTTCCCCATTGCATTGGGTGTGTAGCCAACGTAGGTATATGCCGTATGATACTCTTGACATAAAAGCTTGGGCAAGTAGCACCTTTACCTGCGACCAGCCGCGGCTGAAAGCACTCCAAACGTGAAAATCAAGCCAACTTGCGCACAGGCCTAGAGTAGGTTATACTTCAGCTTCCGGATTCGGACACATGTTTAGATGCGCCTCCCCGTGCATCCTACATACTCTGATACGGACGTCATCCGATTGCAGAGCTAGCACAATCACGTCAAATACTAAGCACCTTGCTCGTAGCTGAATCCTCGTGGCATTACCTCACATATTGAACGCCGAAGCTTTTCAATTCACGCATAGACTAGTACCTGGATGAGCGTACGAGTACTGCATATATAGCGGTATGGTCATATATCTGAGCCTTACAACAGTAGTAGTGCCTCGAGCCCTTCACTTTTCTGCCATAGCTGGTTGTTGAGGGTCACACAGGGGGCAAGGAAGGGGGTGACCAGAGAAGCAAAACGTTTCCTGCTTGAAAACGCAAAAGGCTTGTTTCCCTGGGGTTGATACGTCTTTTCCCCGGTTACCCTAGCTGTCAAGACCTCTAGGGAATCTTACCTGGATGCACAGAAAGAGTAGAGAACACTGCTATGACACTAACGCCCACTCGACAACACGTACACCTTTGCAAGCCCTCGTAGCGTTCTAACGCACAGTCCCCTCGTAGCGTTCTATCGCACAGTCCCAGTGAAGCTACGTCATCCTTCACTGAACGTACACTATTAATTCATCACACAAAACAAAACAGAACACCACTTGCTGGAATAATTAACTGCGTTTGGTCCAAATATTCTGGGGCTACGATGCGTAGGTAGCGCAGCGAATCAGTATGACCCCCAGCACCTAACCTCACGAAGCTTCGAATCCGCGCAAGCTACGCCAGCAATCCAAGCAAAACCACCTCAACCCGTGCAGGAGAACAAAACTGAAATCCATATACAAGCACACAGGGAAGAAGCTTTGTAGTGCACACCCACACAAGAGCTCTGGCTCTAAAACAACGACACAACACTGGGGGCATTGGACCCTACGGCATACAGAGGCCCCCTAAGATTCGATCGCCATGATCGAACGTACAAATACTGCTCAAAGATCACTTACTTACGCAGTCGACGCCAAACGTATATCTACTTTAGTTCTGCTGGCGGGCCGGCCGATTGATTGCGGCCACCGAACGCAAGGTATAAACGGCGTCGGCGGAGTCAAGTGATGTTCCCGCCTCCCCCCCCGCGATGGCATTAAACATTACACCTGGTACGTGAGGTAGTCACGTACTCCATCAACACAAATATACCTACATTTTCTCGCAACCTTCGCAATCTTGCAACGAGCAAGGCAAGCGCGTATTCCATCAACACACATACACCTACATTCCTCGCGACCTTTCGCAATCTTGCAAGGAGTTTGCATGCAACAATCGGCACCGAGTTCCCGGAGTGCCTGTCACCCGATTGCCCTACGACGCCTTTCTTTCCGCTACCCGCCACCATGTTCACACGGACGCGTGCGACGACACGGGCCTGCATATTTTCTGGCGCTCCTCTCTTGAAGACCACCATACCTTAATACCTGCAGTAGCACCCAAAACTGACTTTTGATAAAACGCGTAGTCTCACCCCGATGGACAGTCACATGGCTCAGGTGCCAACGAAACTATTGTGCGACGCTAAGGGGGTCCCGGGGTAAAGCTAGTCCCTAAGTATATGAGCTCTTGTCAGTCAGAGTAATATTGCCTCAAAAGGCAGAAAATGTGCCAGCCCTGTGGTGGCGCGAGTCAGTCACGGGACACGCGCTATGATACCGCATGGCCTTGGGCACACAAGGGGAAAACAACATACCAAGGTACCGACTAAACATAGAACACAACAAAAACAAAACACGAAACACGAAACCTGAACACAAGAAAATGAGCGGTGAAAAGGTGCGGTATTGTACTCGCCTATAAAGACATGGCCCACCCTATCGGCAGAATCCACTCTTCAAGCCAAACAGAAACGAACTTGTTGTGCGCGGCACTATCATGTACCAGGTATCGACCATACAACCCCTACGACACGCGATCCAAATTCACAAAAAATTACAGGATTCATATGGTACAAACGCAGCTGCTCCTGGCTACGCGTCGCGACGTCCGTCCGTCCGACTGTAAGCAGCTCCCGTATGTATGCCCTGTAAGCAATGCGACCGCTAGGATTGGAAATCAATGAACTCCTGATAAGCAGTCATATTCCACAAATACCACCATAACGGGTACCAGTGATGCGCCTCATTCATGGAGGGCGCAGACATAAATAGAAACATCGCCAGTTTGTTTCTAGCCGAGGGCACATAAAACGCGCTCGCCCTGCACGTGTCGCGAAACACGTTCCGCTGAAGCAACAAGGGGTCGACAACAAAACGGCGACGTTTTTGCTTAAAGGCTAAACTAGACTTCTGGCCGGAAGAGCACGGCGGTACATGCAACCCTTTCCCTTTTCGCAACCGGTTGCAAATTCCTACCCCACAAGTAGAATAAAACTCCCAGCCCCGATATTACTCTGACAGCCAAACGGAACCGCTTGGACTCTACCAACAACAGCAACGGCGAAGGCGTATGTCGCCACGGCGAAGCTCACACAGGGATACTCGTCGTCATCTGCGCGTCGGGGGTCACGATCGCGCTGTAGCTCCCGTTAACGGCAGCCCCGTTGAGCAACGAGCCCTTCTCTGCGTCCGGGACGTCGCCCTTCACCTTGCCCGCGGGAAGTGAAGGCTCCTGGAGCGGCTGCAGGTCCCCGACGAACTGCAGGTCCGCGCGGTCGGTCTGCGGGCTGATGAACTTAGCCGAGCGCGTGATGAAAAGGGACGCGAGAGAGGCGCAGGTGACCGGCGCGGCGATGTTCGGCTGCCCCGAGAGGACGGCAAGGATCAGGGGCGACGCAAACGGCGTCCTCGTGACGGCGACGTTGAGGCCTGCCGCGAAGCTCATGGTAATCAGGACCGGGGTCACGTTCACGATTGAAATCGGCAAAAACAATTTGGCGAGCGGCAGGAGGGCGCGGCCGAACGAAGCGCCGGCGAAGAAGAGGGGGAAGATGAACCCTCCCTGGTGAATACAAACGAGAAAGGTTGAATAGCCGAAAGACGTTCGGGGATTAGTTTCACGGTTTGTAATTGGGCAGAAAGGACAGGGGAAAGCGAGATGGAGCAGGTTGGTAAATAACCACGGAAAAGGAGATTGGGGTACACACAGATGGTACGTTGCCATTTGAGCGGGAAAAGAGGAAGAGACACAAAAAATACTGAGATGGCAGACATGAAAACCGTCGTATGCGCCGCCACTACTGGCTGTATGTTGTTTTGTAGCAAGCTACCGGTTCAAGACGAGCTTCCGGCCGAAATCCTCACCAACAATAGCGCATGAAGAAAAGGTGGAACGTGGCTCTCGCAACGTGACATTGGCACAAACGAAACCACTGTACATGTCACGCCCTCTGACGGATGGGTCTACCACTGCTTATTCGTAAACATGGCTTTTACCCGCAAGCCTGGCTACACTACTGTACTACATGTTCGTGAACGTGGCTTACCCGGAAGCCTGATTGTACGGCGCATGCGATGGCCACTAGCTTCGCCACGCCCACGAGCAAGTACATCGGGGCAGAATCCCACGGGTACCGCTCGGACCCGTAGAACAGACCTCCCTGGGGGTGGCAAAATATGTAGTCGCCCATGCCAAACGTTCAGACGGACAGCAACGGGTGTGAAGGTCAGTGCCCTGACGATTTCATGTGAAACCACTCTTGGGTCCGATTGGCGCTATCGTCGAACAAGTCGCACCCGGGTAACAAAAAAAGCACACGTCTGTCGTTGAGGTGTACCAGGTAGCGGTATAGTGTGTACATAGTAGCACCGCAAACGACAGCATCGGTGAGGGGGGACTCCGACGAAACGTTCGAACTTGGCCAGAAAATGGCGCCCTCTACCAATGACGTAAAACACCAACCGGACGTAACACGACGCGCGTACGTGGGGAGGTAAATTGCATAAGGGTTTCCCAGGGCCAGCAAGGAGTGCTGGTCCGCAACAGCAACAATCCTCCCGAACGCCGCTGGGTCTACTGGACCCCCCCGAAACCGTTTCCCGTGACTCCGCTTTGAATGTATGCGCTCGGGATTGACTGGTTCTTGTCGCATAAGCAGGCAGGCTGACAGGCGCACAAGGTGATCTTCACTTTTCGCGAAATACTGTATATCTTCTGGCCAGGGGTCCACATGTCGTTCACCCCGACCCACGTTCGAAATCTCTCACCTGCGGCCAGATCAACGGCAGATCTTTGGTCGGGTCGGCAATGCACCCGATTTCGTACTCCGCCCAGAACATAGTCGGAGGAACGAGGACACCAATGATGGAGATGCAAAATCCACCCATAGCGGCCAGCAAGATCGGAGACTTAGTGTCTTCAAAGTAGCCGAAGCCGGTTAGCTTCACCCCTTTCCCAACTGTTCGGAAAAGGCTAGAAAGTTTGGAAAGGCGGAGATACAGGACGAGGCAAAAAGCGCAAGCTCAGAGCGAGCG
The DNA here is from genome assembly GCA_031213475.1 of Nereocystis luetkeana. Classification (NCBI taxonomy): domain Eukaryota; class Phaeophyceae; order Laminariales; family Laminariaceae; genus Nereocystis; species Nereocystis luetkeana. The sequence continues at coordinate 1,058,206 of JARUPZ010000030.1, read as the reverse complement.
AGGCGGCGATCGGACGAACGCCTCTTGGGGGGTGGGGGGGGTACTCGATAGGAGAGATGTATTTGACCTCATGCATGGCCGTAGTCGTGTGAAAATAGACAAAATAGACCCTCGCATCCCTATAATGCCGGGACGGAGCATGTCGGATTTTCACCGACAAGGCAGACATTGCCTGCACCAAGCGGGTAGGGGGGGGGGGGGGCGTAGGTGCGTAAGGGCTTACCTTACCTTGGAAGGCATATTTAGGAGTTGATGAGGAGACGGTTGCGATAGTCTTTGTCGGGTCGGCATGATGTTTGCCTGCGTTATATTTCTAGACGAAACGAGCTACTGTTCGCAATCGAGTCTTGAGCCTACATTAGATTCGCTTGTTGACAAAAACGCCTCTTACGTGGACGCGAACCCAGCGTCGCAGCACCATACGTGTGTTCAATTCAACCCAGCAGCGACGGTGAGGGCGCCGATCTCGGGGGTCCAAGTTAGATTCTTTGTGACACCAGCGAGTTTGAGAGAACCGTCATGTGGAGAGACATGTTCAAGCAAGTATGCACAGTATAGACAGCGAACCTGTCTAAAATATATTTCGGAAATCTGGGTGGGGTATTGGACCGCTACAAACGGCAATAGCTCCCTCCTTTGCTCAGATATTGGCGAGAAACGTCAAAGGGAAAAATTAACAAGATGGTGAGTAGTGGCCTCGAAATGAAACCATGGCAACGCCTGGCGAGCCTGCGGAACCAGTATCGAGTGTTACGGATGGAAACCCAACGAGTCTCCATTTAACTGGGGAGTACGTGTACACATTTATGCGTTGCGCAGATCGTTGGTTCTACTTCGCACCTGCGGAAAGCGATTCCCACGACGCCCGCAAGCGCGCCCACGGCAGTCCCAAATATTATCTCGGCTGAGTTGCTTTGCGGTATCCCATCGAAGGTCCAAATCGCTCCGATAGATTCTCCCCGAAGGCCACGGTAAACGGTCAGGCAAATGCCGCCCGCCCCGATCGCGTAGACGGCCACGTCGAAAAACTGCATCCCCATGGTGTGGAGAACCTCGAGAGCAAACAATCCCCCTGTTAGAACAAAACCCGGCGAACACAAGACACACATTGTTGGGTTGTTGGAACAAACCCAGCGATCGCAAGGCAATATGAATCTAAGGTGCGCAGTTCGCCACCACTCTCTAGTATGTACGAACTGTTGCCGTGTGAGGCAGAGGGCAGAGAGTGGCAGAATGTGGAGCCACTCGAAAAAAGGCGCTTTTTTCACGATGCCTTCGCACGACTGTATGTGCACGATCTTGTGGAGACCAATTCGTACAGTTAGGGCCCGCTATTGAGAAATACATCAGTAATAAGTTGAGGCTTAGACAAGGGATTCGGTGTGAGAAATGCAGCTCAAACTAGGCGACAAGACTACAAGAAAATACCTGACAGCATACCAGGTAAGAAACAGGAGCAGTCGACGCCCACACTATATTAGAAACGAGGTCGTGTCGGAAACGACGCACGAAACAAGAAACACCGACTACAGCACCGCCCTGTACAAATACTTGTACAACGCCTCCTTGACTCATTGCCAGCCGCTTTAGTCTGTGGAACTCTTTGATGCGTGCAAAACTAATACAATTCTTGCATTGGCCCAAACAGCGTGAGGAAAATGGCCAAGGAGAGCATCGGGATAATAAATTGGAGCGATTGAAAATTGCCCTAAAAATTAGAAATATCCCGTTCAAGAGAAGCAGCGGTTGAGTGTCGCCCACAAGAAAGAGGAAACGTCTCTTCAAGAAATACAGCTGGAGTGTGCCTCCAAAATAAGGCAATTCAGCCAGTGTCAAATTTACGTATCTTGAAAGCGGGTCTCAACTGTTGTGTACGACTATTATTAATATTACGACTCACCGACCGATATGTAAGCTATCACCCGATTGTATGACGTACTATTAATATATTATGTATGACGTAAAGCGCGCACAACAAGCACAACAAAAAGAAGAGCATATTCACCCCGCCCAAATCGCGTTCGTCGAGGCACGTAGTATATATATAGCAGTACGAAGCGAATGGAGGAGCCATGCCAAGCGTAGAAAGGGTGTTCGCTTTGTGGGCCCGATACTATTGCGACTGACCGGGCTGCCTCCTAAACTGAAAAACTATTTTCGTACGTGAACAAGGGCAAAAATACTTCAAACTACTCCTCATCAACTAAATTGTACCATACCAGGGCAGTACGTTATTCACACGACATACGAGGTACGAACAGCAAGCAGTTTAATTACTGAAGTACTTGAAGTTTTCGAAAAACAGTATTAATAATAAGTAGTTTCACCCAACCCTGAGGAGCGGAATAATATTGTTTTTGCCTGGTGCCTGGTGAGTGCGCAATTTATTCCGGCTCGGGTTTAGGGCAGAAAGACGCTAACGCGCCTTACGTCGTCGTTAGCTGACAACGCTCAGGTTCCAACATATATATTCGTCCAGCAATTGATCAATTGATTTGCATTGGCTTTCAGAACAGGCTCCCATCGGAGGGGTGCATTTTATGAGTAGGCCTCCCTCGACGGTGTGTGTTGGAATATGCACAAGACTATCACGTCTGTTCGTATATTATTCCAATGTCGGTTGGCCTGCGATGATCTACAGCAGTTAGTACGATTGTCGGGAGGACAATCAGTTAGTAGATTATACCTGGAAGTAGAGTACGACTACTCGCGGTACCAGGCATATCGTATCTGTGTAGAGCCCCGCGGAGATGATATTTTGGCATTTTGTTTGAAAGGCGTATCGGCCCAGGGTGGGAACACCTTGCTTTATTCTCGTTTTGCCTTCACCTATCACCGGGGGTGGTTCCCTGTGGTCGGGCGGTTCCCAGACTGGCATCGTCGCACACCATGACTATCCGTGATTTTCAGTTTATTTATTTCCTCTTCCTTTTCTGATTGATAAGCCGTACTGAAGGAGCCGTGTGGCGTGGTTGGATGACGAACCTGCTCTGCCCGTTTCGTCTTGTCTGACGCCAAGGGGCTGGGCATAGTTGACGAACGCAGGGCGGAGACGGCAGTCTGGGTAGCAAGGTACCAGGCGGATTAGCAGGGAGAACCTAGCTATACTACTCGTACCACAAACTGCTGCCACCACCTGGAGGGTGCTTTGGGCTTTGGCCTGCCTGATATTTCCCCTTTGTTATTTTTTTCCTTGGTTCTTTGTCTTACTCTGTTTACAAGCAGTGGTGTTTTTTTGTTATTTTTTTTCTTTTTTCCAGCTCGTTCTTTTTCAAGTGTTGGCCACCTCGCCTGCGGGGGGGCACGACAGATCGTTTCTCCTAGATTTTGCTTTCATTTTTTTCTTTTTCTCTTTTGATTCGTCTACTTTGTTTTTTGTTTTCTCTTTGATTGTTTCTTTTCGTTTCACTATTTCATAGATTGCGTATGTAGTGCCTGTCGTATCTAGTATGATGGCACACTGGTTGTGCTGGATGTCGATGGGTAGAAAGAACGGTTTAATGTGAAGAACACACACACATGGACTAGACCACGTGTCCAGAAAATACCATTGCATGTACACGGATCTCTTCCAAGGCCGATGTTTTTTCCACGGCGTGTACCATGGAACGTACCATAGTTAGCCGGTCGCCCCGGTGGTTCAAGTGGTTAACCTCGAATTCTACTTGTTTGAGTCCTGGGTTCGAGCCCTAGGAGGGTCGGACTTTGACTTTATTTGCAAAAATAAAAAAAGGGATTCAATTGTTGAGAGCGCCTTGCAGCGTGGGTAGGCACAATTCGATGCGAGTCGACGAGGGAAGAAAAGGCTGAAATCTTCTCGCGATAAAAATGAAGGCACGTACCGTAGCGGGAAGGGGGGAGAAGAGCCTGCCATGTGACCCCGGATCTGAGTTACGAGTTGGAAGGAGAGAGAGAAGAAGATGTGCGAAGATAATGAATGGGATGGAAAAAAATAAAATAAAAAAATAGTTGGGTCGATGGTGTGCCCCAAGGCCTGTCCAACTAATGGAAGTACCCTATATTGATATTGATAGTTTGTTGTGGGGTGCGCAAACAACCTCTCTCTGTTGAAAAAAATGCCAGTTCTTAGTTGAGGCAGAGAGCCCACCATGTTACACAAGGACCTTGATGAATACTGCTGCTGTAGGTACAGCAGCACCTCTCCTCTAGTACATGCCCGCAGCATAGGTCGGAGCTCAATGGAGAAAGTCACTCACTCTTCGAAGGAGACCTTCCTAACGTTTGTATCGAGTTGTTCTTGCGTTCGGTTCGGGTGTCGAGAGGAAAAAGAAAGGCAGCTGTTTTGGGAAAAAAAGGCGGTTGGTTCGGTTCCAAACTTTCTAGCTGGCCTAATACGTGCTCGCAAGCGTGCAACGGTCTTATTCCCCTCGGGGATGCAGGAATGTGTCCGGTGCTGGGGAGTTACTCGTCCATTGTTATCAGTTCAATCCATTCAGTCTCTCATCTTCAGGGAAATCGAAGGCCAATCGTGGTATACAGAACACGGCAGAGAGACGGGGGATTCTCCTCTATTCCCAATAACCACTGTCAGAAGAAGCCACGTCACGTGGTATACAATTCCTACGTAAACAACCATAGGTTTGCTGACGTGTAGCTGTACCCATGTACTTCTGACGTGTGAGGTTCTGCCAAATGCGTTACTCGAAGTCAACCCTTTTTCCTACGTACTCGTAAAAGAAATGAACCAAACGACCTGGGGGTCTCAACTGCGGGATCGTTTCACTCCATGCGTGACGAATTATATGGTGCACATAGTACAGTAGTTCCATGCCCTCTGAGCGCACATGCCACCGGATTGCAAGGCATCAATCGCCCCCTCATGACACAAGCACTTACCGCCCAGCTGCACGCCAAACAAGGCGCTCAGGCCCGCTGACATGCCGATGATGGTGCACTTTCGCGTCATCGCGACGTCGTGTTGGAAGTAGTGCATCGACAGCCAGCCCGTTACAGATGACGACACCGCCGCCAAAGGAGCTTCCGGGCCGACCGAGCCCCCAGCCGCAATGCTGAAGAGACTGGCGAAAATCATCGGCACGGTCTGCTTCATGGGAACGAACCCGGTCTCGTGCACGCACTTGATTACGTCAGGCAGACCGCCCGGGAAGCCGAGGTACTTGACGCTTGCACCAGCAGCGGCCGCGAGAGCGACGGAGGCGGCTATGGTGTAGAGGAAGCCCCAGCGGTCGATGATGTCTTCGCCGCCCTCGATCTCACTAGCCCTTCTTTCCAAAGCTGCAGGGACCATCTTCCATACAATGTGAAGGGATAAATCCATAGCGCCATCGTACCTAAACACGGCATGTAGATGGCAAGAAGGCGAACATTAAGTGAGACAAGGGGGCAGGAAAACGCGTTTGCGAGACAAGGGAGGAGAAACGACGCAGTATCCCGGCAAGATCCAGAGAAAGGGACACGCTTACTGTACCGCTCCACGTACACACGTGATAGAAAAGCATGCTGCTCGCTGCTGTAAGTAAGTGCTGTAACTGCTCCTCGTGCGACTCCGTCTTTACATAGCACAACAGCACAGAGGCCGTACGAGCAATATCATAATGATGCAGCAATGTGTCGAACGGAAACTAAACTGTGCGCTACCATACTGCCTCACGTGCACATCTGATTGAAACGTTTGCCGCTCGCTACTACTGTACGTACTGTAACTACTTCTCGCGCGCCTACTTTGTTCCACAACACACCAGCACGGAAGTCGTACCAGGGATGTCATCATGATGCAATAAAAACAAACCAGACAGTGTGCTCCAAGTACTACACAGGTGGTCAAGCTCTCCCGTTGCACAACGTGTGCGTAAACAAGTTATTGTGGAGATTTTGAACAACGTAGCAATTCCCCACAAGGTGTCGACAACCCCCTCAGTTCGGCACGCCTGTTCATATTGACATGCCATGCTGCATTTCTCGACATCTCCACACCAGGACTCGTTTTCGTCCACATTGTGCCAAGGGGAGGGCGGTTCGGACCTCCTGTGCATTACTGTACGGAATGGACGCCCGATTGTTCTGTACCCTGGTAGTATCATGTTTTGTCATCCAATCTTGGAACATGAGCTTCAACGTCGATCGTTCATACACACAGCATATCGAATTCCCAGAAATAAGAAAACCAGAACAGGGGGAAATAAAAGAAGGAAACATATCTAAACCATTTGGCTCATCTTGCATTTATTTATTTCGCCGACCTCTCCCGTCTCCGTAAACCTTCGGTTTAGTACCAGCTAGTATTGAAAGCCCATGAAGGATAATGTCCACCCATCCCATCCTTGGGTTTCCGAGATGCTAGTCTCTAGATATTTTGGGTGAATTTATTCCGCCAATATTTTGACACGCTTTATTTGGATCTTCGGCTGGGTCGAGACTCAGCGCAGAGCGAGCGTATCAGCTTGGTGTCAACTCAGACAACATTCGTTAACCACGAAAAAAAGTAGACAAAACGTAACCCCCACACATGAAGTTTGAAGCCCACTTCCAGACAGCTACTGAGAAATCTCTCCGCAAATAGCCACAGCCCGCGAAACCGAGGCATGCTCTTTGTGAGGTGGGAGAGGGCGTCGGGTGTACCAGACAGCAGTGGTGGACAGCCAGAGATGGTACTCGCGAAGTGTTTCCGTTAACTTGAAGTTGAGAGCCAGCAGCACAAAAAATAGTCGCGAGGTTGCTGAACATTTCAGTTCACGCGCCGGCAGTTACAGCAGTAGTATCAGTATTCCACTAACTAAGAGTACCATGGCGTCATCACCGATGAAGAACGGGTATCACCGATACATCGCTGCCTTCCCCGCGGACAGTTTGAATATTGAGCTGGCGCATCCAGGAAACCTGTGTATCAGGGTTGTTCGATCCCGTGAGTGGTTCAGTATGCGGAAGCCAAAATCACTCGCATTACAGGGACGACCGGCAGTACTCAGTACACTGCCGCACCGGTTAATCCCACGGCCGTCTGTGCCTAGCAAGTTCAACGGGCAATGTAGGGATATCAACTACTCTGTACAGCAGTATTGTTGCTTCTGGGTAAAGCACAGGGCAAATACGCTTTCTTGAATACATTGTTGTTGGCAAAATCCCTCTCTCTGTCCCCCAGTTGTTTGTATATGTGTGGGTTGTCGGAACGCATATTTGCGTTGTCGGAACGCCTCGTACGCGCGTGTAGTCGACAGCATACATGTTCCTGAGAGATTCTCCGTGGCTTTGAGAAATCCTGCCCTCCCAGGGCGACGTCACCCACATCTTACGGTGATCGGAGAACTTCAAGCAGTGGAACTGCAGTATGTCAGCATTGCAATTGGTGTGATGGTTGCGATACTTCGCCCCCCTGTACCCCATGGCGTACCCCTTCGGTCCCTGCACCCTCTCGCACACCCTCCACACATACACGCCCGAACAGTGGATAAAAATTGATTCTTTGTTCGTCACCACGTATAGATGTCTCAATATTGTGGAATTTGGCGCCGTGAACTATCTGGCATGGCCTCTGTTTGGGCCATTATTAGAAATAACATTCGCTATTTAGTTGAAAAACAAAAGTACAACGATTGATATAATACATTGCGTCCCCCGTGGTCCGCGTTCCTACCTGTAAGATCAATGTTGCGGGTTCGAGTCTCACGGAGTGCATTCTCGTCTGGATTTTTTCTTGCATGAAAGTTGATCAGCGGAAAAGCGCGTGAGCAAGCAAAATGTTCGAAGAAAATCGACGAGCAGTGGAAATGCTGAAAATCCCATGCGCGATAAAAATCAAGGCACCTACCGGGGGGGGGGGAAGGGACGACACCTGTGACCACGGCTTGTTCAGGAGATCGCTGAGGGTAAAACGTCTTAACGTGTGAGTTGAGCTAGAAAGTGAAAGTGCGGATAATAAATAAAAAACAATAATTATCATTATACGCGGACACATTTTATTATTATTATTTTTTTTTTTGGTCCCCTGCGACTAACTTTTTTTTCCTCCTCTAAGATTCTCGTACCCCAAAGAAGAAAACGTGTAATCAGCGTACGATGTACGTAAAAAACGTCCTCAAGTACCAGTACTGCTGGCTGTACAGGGTTCAACACGAGAATTTCAACCGAGGGACCCCAAAGACATACCTGTACCCTGTACATACGCAGAGATAAAACAGTGTGCGTGTCTTCTCTGATTGTTTCCAAGTTGGCCAAAATCAGCCAACAGCTAAACAGAGTCGACAAAGTGACAAGAGTGGACAAAGTCAGGTATACCTTGGCCTTTTCGAGCCAAAATCAGGTACGATGTCAGCAAGGCCTGTTTTTTGTGCGTGTTTTCATTTTGTAACTGATTCTGGCCGATCAGTGGCCAGGTATACTTGACTTTGGCTAGTAGCCAACTTCAAAATAGGATGACGCAAGCGATACAGAATGGCCAAAGTACGAGGGGAGGTCATCGACCCGGGAGAGGATAAGGCAACATAGCACCGGTCAGCAGTACTCGGAGTCGATTGGCGTGTCAACCAGTAAGACGGCCTGAGCTACGCTCCGGCGTGTTTCTTCATTCACTTTATATCAACCGGCCTAGCTGATGTTGCTACACCTCCTCCGACGAGGATCCTCTCTCCGCCCCCGCGGAGCGGGGAGCGGGGAGTTCAATGAAATCTTGAGTGGCACCTCAGTTTGTAAGAGTACCTCAAGCGCTGCCAGCGAGGGTCCAGTGTTTCTCTCCGGTGGGAACATTCATCACCGAAATATACAGTTCGGCACAACCTATTCGGCCCTTTGTACTCCTACAGTAGTAACCCCTTCCCCGCATCCACTCTCCCAATCGCCACTCGCTTTCGTAACCTCTCGTAACCCTTACGAGCCACGAACCCCGCGACAATTATGCCCCGTCGTTTCGACGCTCTCACAGCAAGTTCTGGCGAGCGAGCATGCGCAGGATATAGCAGGTGCTATAACCGGTGCGACGTTTTATTTCCCATCTGGACTCAACGGAGGAGCAATCGGTGGTGAACCTTTTTAGTATGAAGAGATGAACCGCGGTGGGGCTCCCCGTGACACACCCGTACTTTTGTGGCGGAGCGGTATAATACTCGCCACGAAGTTGCCGCAGGGTACACAGACTTGGCGGTTTTTTGCTCGTACAACCTGGCCAACTGCCTCAATATATCGAAAGTGACTAGGACCATATATTTCGTCATGAAGCACACGATTTTGTGTTGGCTTCTGCAGCGGTCAATCCGAACGAGGGCCACAAGAACGATAGTTGCCATCATCTTCGCAAGGCTGTTTGTTCCTCGACTTGGAAAAGATACCCGCGTCGTCCAAATATAGTATTGCCCCATATCGGGTGAGGTTCCGCCACAGTGTCCTGGGGCTTATCTCGCCCCTTCTCCAGTCTCTCTCGCTTCTCCAGTCTCTCTCGCTTCTCCGCCCCCCCTCCTCATCCTTCACCTTGGTGCAGACCATACCCTTCACATAGGCATTGGCACTAAACCACTCCACCGCAGTACACGCAGTACGACATTAAATACAACGTTGAACAGCATTGGCGCGGACACGTATCCTTGCCACAGGCCCTGACTGCTCCACGTTAAACCAGCCTGAACATTCCACGAAATCCGTCCGGATACGCGCTTGCAATCCGTCCTGGACGTGGTGGAACAACCGCGAGCATGCTCGGTGCTACGGCGAACCGAGCAAGCACGGTTCAGAAGAGTCTGGTCGACTCAATCGCATGCTTTAGTGGGAGGTTGACAAAGCACTTGTATGCATATAGGGGTAGCTCTTTTTTCGCGCCAGTTGGTGAGGTCGGACCCAGAAAATCATATCGATTGTCGACTTTTGCTGTCTGTAGCCTCTCCCCTCCTTTCGTATAGGATATCCTCTCGTTCGCAGCAATTGCTCAGGTCGCGTCCAGCCTCGAACCCCACCCCACCCCACCCCAAGGGTGTGAGCCCGTCATTCCTCGCCCCCCTTGCCCTGCTCCCTCTTAGCTCCCTGTCGACCCCTAAGCTGGAGCCTGAATCGGTTCGGGGTATCGTTCGACGGCCATTCATTCGCCTCTGAACTTTCAGGATCCTCTGCACCCCCGGACCCCCCGGCCGCCTTTTTTCTCGTCGACGAGTCCGATCTACATGTTCCGGGCGATGCTCTTGGAATCCGCGCATCCGCCTCTGGGATATAAGTACGATGCGCCTGTTACGTTGATCTTCCCAAGTAGAATATACGTACTGAATACCGTTCCTATTAATAACAAGTATTTGTATTCTATCGAATAAAATGACATCTTGAGTCGAACTACGTCTTCTACCAAATAATACGTCGATATCAGGGCCTGTTGGAACAAGGGAAGAAAACAAAATAGTTGAACTCGATTGAATGGTTGAACCGAATTCGTATTGCTTTTTGTTGATTGTGTGTGCGTGTGTTTTCACATTAAACCGTTCGTTCTACCCGTCGACATCAAGCACAACCAGTGTCCGTGCCGATTATTCAATCCTAGAATATATACTATTATTAGTAGTTCTGAGGTCACAAAGCTACGCCACAGCAGCGACACTACGTTGCCACGTAAGGAGTAAGCACAGCAGTGGGCAATGCAATACCATGCCATCATACCATCAAACCGGATACGACAGGCACTACATACACATTATATGAAATAAAGAAACGAAAGAAAACAAAGTAAACAAAGCAAGAACAAAAATAGAAGAAACAAATCGCCCCCCCCCCCGCAGGCGATGTGGCAAACACTTGAAAAGAACGAGCATAGATTCGAGTAGAAGCCCATTCACTTGAAAACATAGTGCTTGCAGGGTTGCCGTATTGCGTCCATGTTTTGAAGCCGTTATCATCGGTGCATCTAAGGAGCATGCGACCATCGGAAGCTAGACAATCTTCCTGGAAAAGGACGGGCTGGTGTATTTTCTCACTTGAAGACCTCGTGCACGCCCTCTCTGACATCGACTGTTAGGGATTTAATGAGATAACGACCATTGTCAATCGTGTTTTGTCAAGGAGGTTGAGGTGTGTGTGGTGTGTGTATTCTTCACGTTGAACCGTTCTTGAGAAATATGGGCTGTGACCCGGAACATGAGGGTTAGGGGGTTGTTACGCAGTAATTCATTAACTAATCTGAGACCCATACATATATCTAGAGAATTTGTAAGGCTTTATTTAAACCCCCGAAGGCTGTGTAATAGCTTTGGCTCCGTCCGGATCCGCAGCACCTTTGAGTTCCCAAGCGCCAATCCTTCTCCTGTGAACCAATAACAGAGCCGGTGCTGCCTAGGCATCTACACGACGACGTAAAAAGGAAGGACTTCGGCAACTATTAATAATCTATACGATTCGGCTAGAGAGGGGAGCGCAAAGTAAGAGATTTCGTCAGGCTGCTCGTGCGTCGGTGGCTTCCCAGCGCGAACTGCCCACAATTCCGACGTGCCGGGCTACCTGTGACGAAAGCTGGCGGTCCTGCGAGCGCTCCGCAGCTGTAGCAAGATATCCCACAGATGACGAAGGAAGAGACCGTTTGCGAATCCGCGCACCGTGCCCGGAGTAATCACTGAATAGCCGAGAACACTTTTATCCCCTCCTCAGCCCCCACGTTCTGTCTCGGGTCTTAATCGGTACGAAATCGTTGTTTTTACCTTGCTTCAACTCGTAGGAGGTCTCACCCTCAGCGATTTCCTGGACAAGCCGTGGTCACAGGTGATGTCGCTTCTTCCTCCCGTTACGTACCTTCATTTTTGTCGGGCATAGGGTTCATTCAGCATTCTGACGTCTCGTCGTTTTTCATCGGATGTTGCTATCTCACCCTCTCGCCATTTTCCGCTAGTCATTTTTCATGGAAGAAAAAGTCCGGTCAGGTATGCACTGGGTGAGACTTGAACCTACGAAACTGTTCCAAGCCGGCAGGGACGCCATATGTACGGCGAACACGCAGCATGGCCTGCATCGGCAACACGCGCAATCCCGAAGTATCTGTTACAGTAACAGCGAGCCTTGCTTTTGTGAGGGACGCTGACCATTGTCTGGCCCTACCGATTTTCAATTCGGCCTGTTACTTTGCTTCCGTCATCTCGCCCCCGGATGGTTTGCCTCCAAGCGATAGTTCAACCGCCCGTGGTGGCAGTATATAGAGTCGACAGACACTTTTTCGACACTATAGCTGAAGCACACTGTGCACGGGACAAAAGGACAAATGCTAGCCAATAGTTGTGCTGGGTTCTGATTGAATGCATAGGAAAAACGCAGTCAGCGCTGTTAGGGGGGACCATAGTTAACCCTTTTAAACCGCAGTCCCGTTTTGGGGACAAACTACTCAAATTTCAAGTAGTTTGTCCCCAAAACGGGACTGCGGTCCTAAGGGGGTTAATAGGACCTACGCTAGACACAAAAACTATATACTTACCTCTTTTTACTCTAATAGCAATATTAGGTCATATTTACTATGGTCCCCCGTAATAGAGTTTCGTTTTGTTCACAGAACACTGAGCCTCTTCTGTGCCGCAGCCTCCTTTGATAATATGAGGGAAGCCGATAAAATTGTTGAAGTTGACAGTAGTGTTAGAAACGGATAGAACCAACCTTTTGCACCCTAGCTTGTTTTTTGCGTTGCCTGTCACATCATCTCCTGGGGGGGAAGACACTTTCTTGTTTTATTTTGTTTTTACACGGTTTTTCCCCCTTTTATTCAATTTTTTCAAAGGAACTTTACGTCGGGCGCCTGTCGTATCGAAGACGATAAACATGTCAGTGCACTGCCGTCTACTCTGCTTTCAGCGACAATGTATAAATATTAGTATTAATAGTATGCTTGTGTCGTAGTTTCAGGACCACACACCTCTACCCTATCTCTAGGATTCAAGAAACGGCACGGACAACACTGGTTGAGCTGGATGTGACGGGTACACAATCACACGATCTAAACCGGCTCCAATCACACCCAATTAACCGAACCTTTGTTTCATACGCAGTGTGTGCTACCCATTTTCTCAAATACGGGGTGAGCTTGGTGGGGTCGAGTTTCAGCGACGTCGTGTTCACGAGTTAATGGAAGAGCCGAACCCATGATACTTAACGCCGTGATAGCGTGCCATCCTCGTCCCATACGAACTTCTCGCTCCTCGCTTGTTGTCCACCTAGCCTTCTACTCTGAGGTATTCTTCAGCTGCCTTTACGAGAACTCTTGGTGGTCGATATTTGCTAGGCTTTCAGTGACTTGAGATACTCTTCCAAAATAATTTAGTGTGTGTTCGTTCTTTCTACCCGTCGACATCGAGTACGAGTGTCCGTGCCGATTCTTCCATCCTCGAGAGAAAAAAACTATTAAAATGTGGTCACAAAACTACGCCGCGGAGATACTACAGCAGTTTCGTACGTTGTTATGCAGTTGTACGTGCACTCCTGCACCAATCATTAGGAGATTCTCATACGCGAACCTCGGGGCCTTCTACGCGAGTATATCCCGAGGGTGAGCGCGCGAAAATTATCGAGCATCTTGCCTTGCGGTCCATGCTATTATTAAAGAGGTCGAGGTTTCGGCACGCTCGCATTATCCACTCTTCTTGCGTTAGCGGCGTGGTGGAGGTTGTACCAGACCACTCCGTCCACCGCATCAATTCTCGTGGTGGGTGTAACAACCATACCACTAGGGCAGAGGGGATATAGAGGTGTGGGTGGATAAATTGGTGGGAAAGTGGAAAAACCTATGCGATAGCTCGCCGGCGACCATTTTCGTCGAACACAAAATCTGCGGGGTCGGACTATTGGCCTTTGTGACGCCTTTCGCTTTTTTTCTGTTGGGTCCAAAGTGACCAACGAGGCGCACATCTATATATATGCAACCGATGTTCAGGTATTAGTCCGCCTTAGCTGGTGGCGGAGGCTGTCGGGAGACTCTTTAGGGACATCATATACTCTACTTGTAGGTCGACGGGCTTGTCGGGTTAGTTAGGATGTTGCCCCTCCGCTTACCGTCATTCAGGCGGGCGCCGTTGTGCGGAAGCGATAGTCCACCCTTGCGTGAACTGAACAAAACGAGTTGATGAGAGCTAGCTGAAATTGCAATCGGTGTGTGTGTGTGTGTTCTTCACATTAAACCGTTCTTTCTACCCGTCGACATCCAGCACAACCAGTGTCCGTGCCGATTCTCCAATCCTAGAAGAGATACAAGTTCTGTGGTCACAAAGCTACGCCACAGAGATACTACGTTGCCACGCGTGCAGTGTGCACTGCAGTGGGCAATGCAAAGCCATGTCATCATACTAGATACGACAGGCACGACATACGCAATCTATGAAATAGTGAAACAAAAAGAAAGATCAAAGAGAAAACTAGAACAAGGTAGACAAATCGAAAGAGAATAAAAAACAAAATGAAAGCAAAATCTAAAAGAAACAATCTGTCGTGCCCCCCCCCCCGCAGGCGGGGTGGCCAACACTTGAAAAAAAACAAGCTGAAGAAAAAAAAAAAAAAAAAAAACACCACTGCTTGTAAACAGAGTAAGACAAAGAACCAAGGAAAAAAGTAACGAGGAAAAATAACAGGCAGACCGAAGCCCAAAGCACCTTCCAGGTGGCGGCAGCAGTTTGTGGTACGAGTAGTATAGCCAGGTTCTCCCTGCTGGCGGACAACGAAGTCCTCTTGCCCCATCATCGTAGAAAGCATGACGTATGCTTATAGCACCGCACTTCCTTATGTGGGGACAAAGTACTCAAATTGTAAGTAGTTTGTCCCCAAAATGGAACTGGGGTCCTAAAAGGCTTAAGAAATCAGGCTACAGTAATACTCACGTTGTGCTTCGGTTTCCCCGTTATCTCCGGCTTCCCTCAGTTCTTATTTGATAGCCCTACCCTGTTTATATGTATCGTGGTATTGCTTCTTCAACTCGTTCAACGTGTCTGCCACATCCCCTCGCACGGGAGGCTTCTTTTCTTTTCTGTGTCATTTTTTTCTTTCGACTGGTTCTTTTTTGTTGTCATTTTTGCGTCTGTTGTTTCCTCTCTTTCATAGAATGTGTATGTCGTGCGTGTCGTATCCACTCTGATGAGGTGGTGGTATCGTATTGTCTACTCTTGCTATTACATACCAGGTGTGTGTGTTCTCTACATTAATTGAACCGTTCTTTCTACCCGTCGACATCCAGCACAACCAGTGTCCGTGCCGATTCTTCAATCCTACAAGAGCACATGTTCTGTGGTCACAAAGGTACGCCACAGAGATACTGCGTTGCCACCAGTATGCAGTAAGTACATCAGTGGGCAAATGCAATGCCATGTCCTCATGTCATCATACTATTAATGGATACGACAGGCACGACATACACATTCTATGAAATAGAGCAACGAAAGGAAACAATCAAAAAGAAAACAAAAACAAATGAGACAAATCGAAAGAGATGAAGAAACAAAATGAAAGCAAAAATTGGAAGAACCAATCTGTCGTGCCCC
This sequence comes from Nereocystis luetkeana, assembly GCA_031213475.1. Classification (NCBI taxonomy): domain Eukaryota; class Phaeophyceae; order Laminariales; family Laminariaceae; genus Nereocystis; species Nereocystis luetkeana. Next base: position 1,042,766 of record JARUPZ010000030.1, on the reverse strand, counting down.
CCGCCCCCGCAGGTGAGGTGGCCAACACTTGAAAAGGAAGTAGCTGGAAAACCAGGTACCAGTACCAGGCAACAATCTACATATTTACAGCAGTAGAGTATGTATCTCTGTCGCGTAGCTTTGAGACCATAGAAGAAGTTGTACCTTGGTATCTCGTTACGATAGAAGAATCGGCACGGACACTGGTTGTGTTGAATGTTTACGAGTGGAAGGGACTGTTTAATGTGGAGAACACACGCGCATAATATGCGTCACCTTCTTCCGTTGCTCATGTGTGTGTGTGTGTGTGTGTGTTCTTCACATTAAACCGTTCTTTCTACCCGTCGACATCCAGCACAACCAGTGTCCGTGCCGATTCTTCCATCCTAGAAGAGATACAAGTTCTGTGGTCACAAAGCTACGCCACAGAGATACTACGTTGCCACGTGTGCAGTGTGAACTGCAGTGGGCAATGCAAAGCCATGTCATCATACTAGATACGACAGGCACGACATACGCAATCTATGAAATAGTGAAACGAAAAGAAACAATCAAAGAGAAAACAAAAACAAGGTAGACAAGTCGAAAAAGAAAAAGAAGAAAAATGAAAGCAAAATCTAAGAGAAACAATCTGTCGTGCCCCCCCCCCCGCAGGCGAGGTGGCCTACACTTGAAAAAGAACGAGCTGGAAAAAAGAAGAAATAACAAAAGACACCACTGCTTGTGAACAGAGTAAGACAAAGAACCAAGGAGAAAGTAACAAGGAAAAATAACAAAGGGGAAATAACAGGCAGACCAAAGCCCAAAGCACCTTCTAGGTGGCGGCAGCAGCTTGTGGTACGAGTAGTATAGCCAGGTTCTCCCTGCTAATCCGCCTGGTACCTTGCTACCCAGACTGCCGTCTCCGCCCTGCGTTCGTCAACTATGCCCAGCCCCTTGGCGTCAGACAATACGAGCCGAGCAGAGCAGGTTCGTCTTCCAACCACGCCACACGGCTCCTTGAGTACGGCTTATCAATCAGAAAAGGAAGAGGAAGAGAAAAAATGAAATGAAAATCACGGAGAGTCAGCGCAAGAAAGAAAGAAAAAAAAAAAAAAAAAAAAAAAAAAAAAAAAAAAAACGAAACTAAAAGAGAAGACAAGGGAAGACCACGTTCGAGCCAGCTGCACCAGTTGGTAGCACTAGTAGTATGGTCATATTCTACTTCCTAGTCGACTTGGTGCCTTGCTACCCTGTCTGCCATCTCCTTCCTACTTTCGTCTACCGCCGTTTCCCTTCTACCCCTCCTGTTCCCCCCCCTCTCCGCATTCACTCGGTCGGGCTTTATGCCACTTCTCCTGTTGCCCCCTCCCCCCCCGTTCCTTTGGGCACCATCCACGGCGGATGCGCGGCGCTGTCTACTCATCTCAGCCTCAGCCTCGTGCCACCTCACCATGAACCGTTCGGCTGCTTCAAGGATCCCCCGGTACCACTTCCCCACCTTTTTGGCTGCAGTGGACCACAACGCGGTCTCAACTCCAAACACCAAGGGGGCAACTTCCGTTGACCCTTCGGTGGCTCGGAACTCCCTAAGGTCTTCGACTATGCATCTATGCCAAGTCTTACACTGTCCGCCTGGTCTCGGGTTCTCCCCACCAGCTATCGTCCCGAGCATTACCCGATTGGGTAATCGCTCCTTGCTTTGCCGTGCCACGCCCCCCGCAAAGAAGAGCCGCCGTTTGCGAATGGTCGTTTCGATGCTCTCGCAGCGTGTCATCTTGAGGGCCTTCGCGTACGAGAGGGTGGCATGGTCAGTACGAAGTCGGCGCTGGAAGCCAATGACTCGCAACAGGACTTGGTGGTGAGCCGTTCGAAGCTTGGCAAAGTGTTCCGCTCTGAGGGTCCACGTCACACACCCGTACAGCAGGGTCTCAATCACCTCGGCCTTCAGCATTCGGACTTTAAGGCTAAGGGGGGCGGTCGTCCTATCATACAACTCCGGGCCGAACCGTTTGAAGCATGCTCGCATGAGGCGGATCCGTCGGTCGATTTCGAGCGAGAGGTCAGCGTTTTCGTGGATAACGCCGCCTAGGTATAAGAACTGGGTCGTCTGCTTATACCTCTGACCTGCCGCTTCGATGACGAGCGGTGGTGCGAGGGTTGTCCGGTCTGGTGTTTGTAGGACCATGCATGGGGGTCATTATGACACCAAATATGTGGTATTCGAGTACATCTTGACCGAGTACATCTTGAAAGCGGCACTCGTGGCTGATAAAAACTAAGGGGGTTAGCTCGAATCAGCTTGTGTATACTCCAGGGGCTAGGCGCCATACCATGTACATTATAGGATGGGTCACCGCACCCCCCGATTGCGCATCCATCTGGTTCCCTGCTCCTATTTATACCTGTGGTGGTATTTTTCTTGCGCTCGTAAGGTATTCTTTGCTTTTCGTACTTTCAGTTCGTCGTTATTGTTTACTTTCTACTTGGCTCCCTGATTCTTCATTTTTTCTGTGTCCTCTGCTTTTCTCTCTCTGCACGTATCTACTGCTGCAGGTTGCTGGGGTATGCATGTTGTGTTGTGCTGGCACTTGAAGTATCAGTAGGTAGGACAAACATGGCGTTATCTACTCCCCTTACTGCATTCACAAAACTTCAATGCATCAATGCGGAAGAACGGCCGTACGAGGTACGGATGTGTCGCAGTTTTGTGGCCACAGAGCTTGAATATCGCTCTCCTCGAACGACGAACCACCACGGACTCACAGGGCATGCTGGGTCTCAAATGGTCGAAATACTGATTCAGTAGTGTTGAATGTGAAACACGTAAAACACCACCACCAACCTCGACCAAATCGCCGCATACAAAAAAAAAAACCGGAAAAAAAGTCGTCGCGCATGAAGTTGAACGCAGGACGCAGGACCATGGTATATATCCACAGGGACTGGAGGCATAAATATGACTCCCGTCACACACTCGGGTACCCCACACAACTTCCACCCACACCACCACCGGGTTGTGACCTTGTGTGTGTGTTCTTCACATTAAACCGTTCTTTCTACCCGTCGACATCCGGTAGTAGAGTAGGACTAGCTGTGCGTGTTGCGTTTCCGGCATTTCTACCAAACTACCGGTACATCAGTACAACCGGTGTCCGTCCTAAATAAGTATGATTCTTACTGTACGTACTCACCTGGTATTGATACATGAAATCGTAGTATTAATAGTGATAGGTAGAACAGGTACGTTGTTGTTGTTGTTGTTGTTGTTGTTGTTGTTCTCACATTTAACTCACAATTCAATGCAGTCCGTGGTCGCAGGACAGGCTACAATAACTCTGGAGTGGAAGAAATACCTCAAGTGAAAACAGAGGCAAAAACAGAAAACAAGCATGCGCACTCCGCCACTGCGGACACCAGGGAAGCAAAAAGGAGACTATTAATAGCAGACAAAAACCTAAAAAAAGAAGATGAAGCTAAGCAAAACAAAAACAAAAACAAAACAAAAACATATAGCAAAACGCAAAAAAAGGCAAAACGGACCATACTAACAAAGACACAAAGCAAAGAGGTACAAACGGTAATAAAAGAAAAAAAACAAAAAACAAAAAGGGACAAAAAAGCGATAATCACGGGCGGGGAGGAAAGAAAATACGAAAGACAGGAACTGGAGCATACAGACACGCAAAGTTGCCCAGATGGCACCATGTACGTATACTGAGCAAAGGAACGGTCCACAAAATTACGATATCTGCTACTAGTAGACCTATTCATACAGGCGTACGTATTTTTCTTTCTTTGCTCCAGCTCGTTCTTTTTCAAGTGTTGGCCACCTCTCGACTGCGGGGGGGGGGCACGACAGATTGTTTCTCTTAGATTTTGCTTTCATTTTTCTTCTTTTTCTCTTTCGATTTGTCTACCTTGTTCTAGTTTTCTCTTTGATTGTTTCTTTTCGTTTCACTATTTCATAAATTGCGTATGTCGTGCCTGTCGTATCTAGTTGTTGTTGTTGTTGTTCTCACATTGACTCTCTGACGAAGGAGTCCGTGGTCACGCAAAGGTGCTGGAGCCCTAGGATGATCCGAAAAACAAAAAAAAACGAAAATTCGGCTGCCTCAAAATACACGAGACGGAAAAAGCGCACACTATTAATAGATAAAACCAATGTGCAAAACTGAACTAACATGGCCGCGGGTATATCCTCTCAACTATAATATAGAAGAGTACCCCCGTTCCCACCACTAACCAACTCGTGGCTGCTGACTACAGCGGATGCTGTCTGAAGTGCTGCCTGCACCGTACGAAACGCACGGTAGTATGATGACATGGCTTTGCATTGCCCACTGCAGTGCACACTGCACACGTGGCAACGTAGTATCTCTGTGGCGTAGCTTTGTGACCACAGAACTTGTATCTATTAATGGGATTGGAGAATCGGCACGGACACTGGTTGTGCTGGATGTCGACGGGTAGAAAGAACGGTTTAATGTGAAGAACACACACACACGAAGTGCAGAGGCAGTTGTTGTTGGTTGTTGTTCTCCCATTGAAACTCCCAAAGCAAGGAGTGCCGGGTCACCCAATGGTGATGGTGGGTGCTCGAGCCCTATGTAGGAAGATCCAAAAAGCCAAACAAATCAAAGTTCGGCTAGCCGTGGTGTGACACCTTGGACCCTCGCTGCCTCGGCAAGGAATGCTGCGAGGCATAATGCCCTATCAGGCTAATAGCGAGTGGGGTAGGTCTTTCTGGCGGGTGTAAGGCCGGACTCACCCGCAAGGAGTGATACCTTGTTGCTGCTGCCTGTGGCCGCGAGGCTCAGGCGGCAGTAGAGTTGGGTCGTACGTGGTGCGTCAGGCACGGAGACCTACGATTCGCGCGTCTTTTTTAGGCAGCTGCGGCAGAGCAGCAATGCTCAATCGGGGTGTCCGTGCGCGGAGGCAGGCGCCACCAAAGGCCACACTACGGCACAGTATATTGCGCCGGTAGGAGGCTGGATTCGACGACGAGGGAGGAGGGAGACTGAGCGTCGACGTGCGGGGAAGAGACGGATTGACCTCCCCCTGCGCGAGAATTTTATTTTTCAGACCAGAACCGCAAGTGCGAGCAGCATTTTGTTTTTCAGGATGACGGAGAAAGGGAATCGACTGGAAAGGAATGTCAACGAGTGCACGCGCAAAGGAGCGGGTGGATTGGGCCAAGGCGATGAGGCGGCCATGAAGAGCGGCAGGAAGACGGTGCACGGAGACCCATGATCTGCGCGCACACTGTCATCACGAGAGAAGCAGTCATAGTTTGTTTCTTCCTGGTATTGTTTTTCACGAGGCAGAATAGTATCTACCGGTACTTGTTATTAACGTCGTCACTGGTATTTGTAGTTTAACGTTCATGGGGAATAACCTACGCAATTATCAGGGACGTGGTATCATAACTGTGCTGCACCTTTTTGTGTCAGACAGTCCAGGAAGAGATGTCGATGGTTGATATTCGTGTGGTGTGTGTGTGTGTGTGTGTGTTCTTCACATTAAACCGTTCTTTCTACCCGTCGACATCCAGCACAACCAGTGTCCGTGCCGATTCTTCCATCCTAGAAGAGATACAAGTTCTGTGGTCACAAAGCTACGCCACAGAGATACTACGTTGCCACGTGTGCAGTGTGAACTGCAGTGGGCAATGCAAAGCCATGTCATCATACTAGATACGACAGGCACGACATACGCAATCTATGAAATAGTGAAACGAAAAGAAACAATCAAAGAGAAAACAAAACAAGGTAGACAAGTCGAAAAAGAAAAAGAAGAAAAATGAAAGCAAAATCTAAGAGAAACAATCTGTCGTGCCCCCCCCCCCGCAGGCGAGGTGGCCTACACTTGAAAAAGAACGAGCTGGAAAAAAGAAGAAATAACAAAAGACACCACTGCTTGTGAACAGAGTAAGACAGTAAGGTTCGAAGGAGCGGGTGGATTAGGCCAAGGCGATGAGGCGGCCATGAAGAGCGGCAGGAAGACGGTGCACGGAGACCCATGATCTGCGCGCACACTGTCATCACGAGAGAAGCAGTCATAGTTTGTTTCTTCCTGGTATTGTTTTTCACGAGGCAGAATAGTATCTACCGGTACTTGTTATTAACGTCGTCACTGGTATTTGTAGTTTAACGAGTTGTGTATACCCTTCATGGGGAATAACCTACGCAATTATCAGGGACGTGGTATCATAACTGTGCTGCACCTTTTTGTATCAGACAGTCCAGGAAGAGATGGCGATCGTTGATATTCGTGTGGTAGTAAGGTTCGATTGCTCCTTTTTTCACTGCATATCCGCGAGTCTTCACTCTGACAGCACTCCAGATAGCAGGCAGATGTGTTCCTCTTTCGTTTTCACGACTACCGTGCATTTCGTACGGTGCAGGCAGCACTTCAGACAGCATCCGCTGTAGTCAGCAGCCACGAGTTGGTTGGAGGTGGGAACGGGGGTAACTCTATGTTACAACAGTTGCGAGGATATACCCGCGGCCATATGTTAGTAGAGTGTGCACATTGGTGTTATCTCGTGTGAGCTGTCTTCGTCTCGTGTATTTTGAGGGAGCCGAATTTTCATTTTGTTTTTTTGTTTTTTCGGATCTTCCTAGGGCTCCAGCACCTTTGTGTGACCACGGACTCCTTCGTCGGAGAGTTAATGTGAGAACAACAACAACAACAAGAGTGATCCTTTCCGGGGTGTTTAGCCGTGGTGCCTTCAATAGTCGACCACCCTACCCCAAACCCTAAACCTAACGAACGCTATGGTGTGACCAGTGCTTGGATGATGTGCCTCGTGAAATCTCGAGGTTGATTCGGCCGGCTTGGATGCCGTGCTTGGAAAAACATTAGTGGTACGTTGGTTGCGTCGCTTACAAAGCACCCACTAGCCAGTGTGTGTTCTTCACATTAAATCGTTATTTCTACCCGTCGGGTCGACATCCAGCACAACCAGTGTCCGCGTAAATAGTGATTATGAATAGCTACCTTCGAAAGTTTCACGATCAATCAACCTAAAAACTACAACCAGTTACTCGTACCATTTCACTGAAGTCGTCTGGGGAGCCAGCTGTTGTTGTCAGTTGTTGATTGTTTTGACAAGAACTATTCTTGATCGTACATCTCACCAAACCTCCCACGTGCGCTTTTTTTTTTCTTTTTTTTTCTTGTTCTCATCCCATTCATTATCTTCGCACATCTTCGTCTCTCTCCTTCCAACTCGTAACTCAGATCCGGGGTCACATAGCAGGCTCTTCCCCCCCCTTCCCGCTACGGTACGTGCCTTCATTTTTATCGCGAGAAGATTTCAGCCTTCTCTTCCCTCGTCGACTCGCATCGAATTGTGCCCACCCACGCTGCAAGGCGCTCTCAACAATTGAATCCTTTTTTATTTTTGCAAATAAAGTCAAAGTCCGACCCACCTGGGGCTCGAACCCAGGACTCAAACAAGTAGAATTCGAGGTTAACCACTTGAACCACCGGGGCGACCGGCAAAGAGTCAATTTGAAAACAAGAACCAGATGATAAGTAACTGGTGTGTACACCTACCTTCGTTCGTGGCGTGGATTTTTCAGGGCAGGAGGTTAACCCCTTTAGAACCGCAGTCCCGATTTGGGGACAAACTACTTAAAGTTTGAGTGGTTTGTCCCCGAATCGAGACTGCGGTTCTAAAAGGGTAACAGTATTGAAAATATATATGCCTCGCTCGATGTGAAAGCGGCGCACAGCCGGGTTTCTGGCCCGTTTGGAGTCCGGTTTGAGGTCAGCGGGCGGGAGAAGGAGTTGAAGGTTGTCTACGCCCAATGAGCCGGTCGCCCCGGTGGTTCAAGTGGTTAACCTCGAATTCTACTTGTTTGAGTCCTGGGTTCGAGCCCTAGGAGGGTCGGACTTTGACTTTATTTGCAAAAATAAAAAAAGGGATTCAATTGTTGAGAGCGCCTTGCAGCGTGGGTAGGCACAATTCGATGCGAGTCGACGAGGGAAGAAAAGGCTGAAATCTTCTCGCGATAAAAATGAAGGCACGTACCGTAGCGGGAAGGGGGGAGAAGAGCCTGCTATGTGACCCCGGATCTGAGTTACGAGTTGGAAGGAGAGAGAGAAGAAGATGTGCGAAGATAATGAATGGGATGGAAAAAAAAAAAAAAAAAAAAAAAAAAAAAAAAAAAAATACCTCGTGCCGATATCCCACCAGGAAAAGCTTCTAGTCCGCAAAATTATACGGCAACAGCCTACCCGCCTAAAATTCCGCGCTACCTATATACGCGTACCATATGCGTGTACGTCTCATTGCAATAGACTCTAAAAGACAAGCTCTGGATAGCTCCTCGTTCCTGGCGCGACGACGTTTCGGCTCTTTTTCTTTCAAGTTATGACCCGTTTTGGCGGCGGGTTACGGCTTGGGGGCCTGTTATTTCCCCTTTGTTATTTTTTCCTTGTTACTTTCTCCTTGGTTCTTTGTCTTACTCTGTTCACAAGCAGTGGTGTCTTTTGTTATTTCTTCTTTTTTCCAGCTCGTTCTTTTTCAAGTGTAGGCCACCTCGCCTGCGGGGGGGGGGGCACGACAGATTGTTTCTCTTAGATTTTGCTTTCATTTTTCTTCTTTTTCTTTTTCGACTTGTCTACCTTGTTTTTGTTTTCTCTTTGATTGTTTCTTTTCGTTTCACTATTTCATAGATTGCGTATGTCGTGCCTGTCGTATCTAGTATGATGACATGGCTTTGCATTGCCCACTGCAGTTCACACTGCACACGTGGCAACGTAGTATCTCTGTGGCGTAGCTTTGTGACCACAGAACTTGTATCTCTTCTAGGATGGAAGAATCGGCACGGACACTGGTTGTGCTGGATGTCGACGGGTAGAAAGAACGGTTTAATGTGAAGAACACACACACACACTTGGTTCAAAACGTTCTCGGAAACTTACGCCATGAAAAATTGGGGAGGCACGCCGCGACCGTCGTCGTAGAAATAGAACGAATATATTATCATCATGTGATTCTACACTATGGTTGAAACACGTTAATTGTACGCGACGAAAAGACTCATTAATGTTACGTATCCAATGAATGGTTGATTGGGCCCCCATGCGGTTATGGGGATTCCATTAATATTGTTTTGAACTAATATAAACGGTATTTTCGTAAGTAAGCAAAATAATCAATACCAGGTATATAAATGTTGATTTTATTCTCAATGGTAACTTAGAGCACGAGTCTTTATTTCGTGTCTAGAGCTACAGCACCGTTGTGTGACAACGGACTCCTTGGTTTTGAGATTATGTGAAAACAAAAAAGCTTCATCTTTACCAATTCGCCGGAGGATAAAAGGACAACGAACAACAACAAATCACACTCAACCAGCCTGTCGAATAGGAGACGAACTTGATTTTCCCTGGGCTGTCGCGCTCGCGTTGTTGTAGGGTTGGTTATTTCTCGCTCAACTCCAAAGCGGCTCAGCCGTGTTTCTGCTCTTGTTTTGGCCCGTTTTTTGTTTTAAAAAAATCCAGCCGGTGGTCACACAGGACAAAGGTGGGGTTGTGTACGTGATATATCTAGAGTATATATACAAGGTGTTGATGGTTAAAGTTCGATCTCAATTTGTTTTTTTTTCTACCTTCAAAAAACTGAAGCACGACGTAAATCTCAGACTGCTGAACCAAGATGAAGAAAATTAGGGAAATACACGATCACTACGTATGTCAACATACTGCTGTAGTGTCAACAAAGTCTATAAATGAGGCCGGTCGCCCCGGTGGTTCAAGTAAGTGGTTAACCTCGAATTCTACTTGTTTGAGTCCTGGGTTCGAGCCCCAGGTGGGTCGGATTTTGACTTTATTTGCAAAAATAAAAAATGATTCAATTGTTGAGAGCGCCTTGCATCGTGGGTAGGCACACTTCAATGCGAGTCGACGAGGGAGGAAAATGCCGAAATCTTCTCGCGATAAAAATGAAGGCACGTACCGTAGCGGGAAGGGGGGAGAAGAGCCTGCTATGTGACCCCGGATCTGAGTTACGAGTTGGAAGGAGAGAGAGAAGATGTGCGAAAATAATGAATGGGATGAGAAAAAAAAAAAAAAAAAAAAAAAAAAATACCAGACATTACTATTTAGAGTTGTGTACGAGACCAAGCACAACCATATATATAGATGTAAAAAATACCAACAAAACTATCACGATTTTAATCAAAATGCAGCATGGTGCTGTACGTACACAAGTCAGTAAAGAAAATACGCAAGAAAACATATATTACAACCCCACTGCCCATTCGTACCCACCAAATAGCCTCATACCCTGGTAGGTTATACGTAGACATGTGGACCACTTAGACCACAGCAGTAGAGTGTGTGTGTGTGCTCTTCACGTTAAACCGTTCTTTCTACCCGTCGACATCGAGCACAACCAGTGTCCGTGCCGATTCTTCAATCCTAGAACAGAGATACACAAGTTCTGTGGTCACAACGCTACACCACGATACTACGTTGCCATGTGGTATGCAGTAAGCACAGCAGTGGGCAATGAAATGCCATGCCATCATACTATTTCTTGTTTTCATCTTTCTTTCATTCCCGTTTGTACCTCTTTGTGTCTCTGTTAGTATGGTCCGTTTTGCCTTTTTTGCGTTTTGCTATCTGCTTCTGTTTTTGTTTTGTTTTTTCGTCGTTTTACTACCGAGGTATTTCTTCCACTCGCAGAGTTATTGGAGCCTGCCCTGCGACCACGGACTGCATTGTATTGTGAGTTAATGCGAGAACAACAACAACAACTAGATACGACTGGCACGACAAACACATTATATGAAATATAGAAACGAAAGGAAACAATCAAAGCGAAAACAAAAACAAAAAAAGACTAATCGAAAGCGAAAAAGAAAAAAAATGAAAGCAAAAACTAGAAGGAAGAATCTGTTGTGCCCCCCCCCAGCAGGCGAGGTGGCCAACACTTGAAAAAGAACGAGCTGGAAGAAAATCAGAAAAAAATAACAAAATCACCACTGCTTGTAAACAGAGGAAGACGAAGAACCAAGGAAAACATAACAGCAGTAGTAGTGCTCAACTACTCGCGGTACGTAATGTGTAACATGCGTACTAAACAGAAATACGTGAGACTAAACAGAAATACGTGAGGAATAGGAGTCAGCCGCAGTTAATAATATTGATAAATATTGATATTAGCATCGGTAGTCCGCGTACTAGCTGCAGCGCAGTACCGAGTGAGTCAAAACGGGACCGGCGAGCGCGTGGATAAAAGGCGGGTGGTCTGCCAGGCTTGATAGACCGTATGGTGAATAAATACGCGTCTCCAACTTACAGGAAAGAGACGAGTCCGATCAAGAGCCCGAAGAAGCCCTGCGATGCAAACGAGCAGATGAGCGCGTGACGAAGCAGGGAAGCGCACAGAACACGAGGAACAAAGGAACATGACAAGCACGATTACTGGCGGGCACATCTGGTATTTTATATTTCATGAACTACCACGTATTAACCGGTATATCGCGACCACATGGCACCAGGTACCACAAAAACAGCTCGCAAATTGGAGTTTCGAGGAAAATTTCGATCCCATCACAGCTATATTCCTTCATAAAATGCACTGCCTACGTACCTGGTATACATTTCGTATTACAGGCAGGCGCAATTCGGCGCGAATCGACGAGGACAGAAAATATTGAAGTCTTCTCGCAATAAAATGTAAGAGACGAACCGTACGAGAGGTGGAGAGGGGAGCCAGTCGTTTTGGGCCCAGGATCTGAGTGACGACTAGGAGGGAGGGAGAAAGAAGAAGGGCGAAGCAAAGAAGTATATCTGACAGCTATAATACTCAAGAGCAGCTACACTAAATACAGAGTACAGAACAGAAGTGGTTCGTTTTTTGAACATGTACCAGGTATGCGTGTTCTTCACATTCTTCCGTTCTTCATGCTACCGAAAAGTTATCGCTGCGTGGCTGTTATCATTGTACTATTATAACGTCAGTTGTAGCTAGTCAGTTGTATAAACGGGGGGAAGTATAGCTAATATATACTGGTACCAGTTATAGACTATTAATAGTTGAGTGGACACGTCGATTTGTTCAATCTCTTGCACAGAATGTGTATGCGTATCTCGCGCCTGTCGCATCCAGTGCGCTGACATGATTGCATAGTGTACCTTTACTGCATAAAAATAATGCAATATCTGAGTTTCGTAGTTTTGTGATCAACGTACTTGCTGACTTGTAGCTCTATTGCTATGATTGAAGAATCGTCACGGACACTGGTTGACGTGCTGGGTGTAGACGTGTAGAAAAACGGCTTGATGTGAAGAACATACTACACACACTCAATATGTACTCATCACTCAATTAATTGTAGAACGCCTGCCCCGATAAACAACATGACATCGAACTCGTCACCCCACAGAGTGTGAATACTCGGAACCCATGCTCGCGTATCAATCACATTGCAGGCAACGTATGTATATGAATATACATGCAACGTGCGTATGACACATTCTGAATGAATAATGCCCTGCACATTGTCGAAAGGCAAACGAGATAATAATGACGCAGTAAATATTATAATATCAACACAGCAGTAGTCAGTATCATCTCAATAACGTAGGTAGTAAATAAGATTTGCATGCTGGTGAATGAGATTATTTTCGATATGTTATACCTCCAACGCTCCAAGGTCGTCCACAACTCTCCGCTCTCAACTTTGCGTAACATCGCAGCAAAAGACGCCGGAAACATGATATTATTAATATCAGGGGGGACCATATAGAATGGGACCTATGGTACAGACACGAGTCTATATATTTCGCTACTTTTACTATTAACTACCAGGGTATATAACAATGTTCAGTCCTATTTACTGTGGCCCCCCGTAATAGTAGAGGCTCTACAGAATACGTATCATATCATAACCACCTCGAGTATAGCTGTTACCGCGTACCACAAGCTCCAGTTGATTGATACGTGGGACCTCTGATAAAAACGAAAGAGCTTTTACCTACAGGAGCGGTAGTAAAGAGGAACATATATTACAAGTTGAGTGATGAGCTCAGGGGCTATTATTAATAGTACAGATGAATAGGGACGTTTTTTTTGTGTGTTGTTCTTTGTATGCTGAATTATTACTCTCCCTCAAAAGTAAGGCTGGAAGGATGTACCCAGGACTGCAGTCAGTAGTAGCTGTATGGCATGGCATGGCATTGCGTTCTATACTTGGCTCGCGAGTACTGCATGCGATGTACTAACTCCTCCGTGTCGTAGTGTGTGACCACAGGGCTAGAATCTCTCTGAAGGGTGATTAATCAGCAAGGACGACTACAGCAGTAGCACGGACACTTGGTGTGCTGGATGTCGACCACTACAAGAAAACGAGTACACACCACACTTTGAAAGGTGCGCGAACGCGCCGAGTGCACGCATTACTACTAGCCGAGTCAATCTCCCCACACGGCGCCCACCACCCACCATCAGGGAAAGAGCGGAACACACGATGATCTCATACAGAACACGCGACAGAGAGCGGTGATACGTACGATGTTGTGCCCTCTACGAGAGAGCGCCACCCACCATCAGTTTGATTAGCTCCCCCTGCCGGTATGAGGCCGTGAGCGGTGACTCCCCCGCCATGGCATCTTTCTCGCTTGAAACCCGCAAACTTTGAACGACAGCAGCGCCGTTCGTGTGCTGTTGCTGACCCATTATGGCGCGCTTCGTACTGTGCCGCAGGAGAGAAGGCGGAGAGATATGCTCGCACTACTGTCGACAAGTGTGGCAATGAGGGGACTGACAACAGCTGCAGTAGTAGTGGGTAGTGGAGTGGCGATATTTTGCAGGTCGCGGGTGAACCGGGCACGAAGGAGATGTGGAGTGTGGAGTGTAACTCTGTACACACAATACACGGACACACATGTGACCACAAAACTAAAACAACACAACAGTTAGTAACATTCGCAGAACGGGGGCTGGAATAACATACCAGGTACGACGTAGGCCAAGTAGAATTCTCTTTGCAGTTTTTGTGACTTTTGGAACGGAGACTTCATCATTTGTTTTCGCGGTTTCGGCGGAGGTGGGGTTGATTGCTGTCGGCGCGGCCTTCATAAAACTGAAAGTTTAAATCAAAGGAAAATACGTTTTTTTAGAAATTGTATTTATTGTTCGTGTGTGCGTAATATGACCATACTACTAGTGCTACCAACTGGTGCAGCTGGCTCGAACGTGGTCTTCCCTTGTCTTCTCTTTTAGTTTCGTTTTTTTTTTTTTTTTTTTTTTTTTTTTTTTTTTTTCTTTCTTGCGCTGACTCTCCGTGATTTTCATTTCATTTTTTCTCTTCCTCTTCCTTTTCTGATTGATAAGCCGTACTCAAGGAGCCGTGTGGCGTGGTTGGAAGACGAACCTGCTCTGCTCGGCTCGTATTGTCTGACGCCAAGGGGCTGGGCATAGTTGACGAACGCAGGGCGGAGACGGCAGTCTGGGTAGCAAGGTACCAGGCGGATTAGCAGGGAGAACCTGGCTATACTACTCGTACCACAAGCTGCTGCCGCCACCTAGAAGGTGCTTTGGGCTTTGGTCTGCCTGTTATTTCCCCTTTGTTATTTTTCCTTGTTACTTTCTCCTTGGTTCTTTGTCTTACTCTGTTCACAAGCAGTGGTGTCTTTTGTTATTTCTTCTTTTTTCCAGCTCGTTCTTTTTCAAGTGTAGGCCACCTCGCCTGCGGGGGGGGGGGCACGACAGATTGTTTCTCTTAGATTTTGCTTTCATTTTTCTTCTTTTTCTTTTTCGACTTGTCTACCTTGTTTTTGTTTTCTCTTTGATTGTTTCTTTTCGTTTCACTATTTCATAGATTGCGTATGTCGTGCCTGTCGTATCTAGTATGATGACATGGCTTTGCATTGCCCACTGCAGTTCACACTGCACACGTGGCAACGTAGTATCTCTGTGGCGTAGCTTTGTGACCACAGAACTTGTATCTCTTCTAGGATGGAAGAATCGGCACGGACACTGGTTGTGCTGGATGTCGACGGGTAGAAAGAACGGTTTAATGTGAAGAACACACACACACACACAGTGCGCAGTATACCATGATGTACCCAACTATCGGTACTAATAGCGTGTCCCCAATATTATACCTGGTACCAATTACTACTACTTGTACTTACGAGTAGAATCCAATTGGCAGAATCCTCCACCTTTACCATACGACCATATATATATGGTATATATGTCCAGGCTGTTTTCAATATCTCGTATAAAACTCCGGACCAAAATTGAAAATTTCTATGAATTTACGAAATATCTTACAGAGTACCGCTGTAGTAGTCAAGTACAAAGCAGGTAGGTGTTTCGAACAAAAGCCTTGTACCCGGCTCGCATAAAACAACATGCCAAGTGTCTCGCACGCCCGTCTTCCGCTTGTTGATACGATCGCGTACCCGTATTGCGTAATCTAATATTAATAGTACTACGGGGGGCCATAGTTAACAGGATCAAATATTGTTAGTAAAAATGGTTAAATATATAGGTTTTTAAGGACACCATAGGTCCTGTTAACTAGGGTCCCCTGTAATAGGAGTAGTCTCGAGTAATTCGACGTATTGACGGACATATAGCCTGACAAATAATTTTTTTGGATTTCGCCCTCCATTATTGATAATAGCATCACACTTTTTTAGTTCGTTTCTTTGGTTTTCTCTCTTTCATAGAATGTGCATGTCATGTTCGTCGTATCCAGTACGATTATACCTGGTGTGCATTATGACATGGTATTGCATTGTCTGCTCTGTGTATGGTACAGTGTACAGTATCAATAGTGGGGCGTATGTAAGGCGACCCCGTGCCAAGAATTTTTGGGCGCCTTATCTCGGGTGGTCGCCTTATTATGCGCTATTAACGCTGTTACCCCCCATTGAGGTGTTCCAACCCCCTCAACATAAAAAACGAGGTGAGTACCGCCCTATTTAGGGAACACTACGTTCCAGTGTACAATGCAGTGTGCTACTGACCCGATGATACAGAGTGCTGCGCAGAGGGGGAGACTCGCGCTCGGAGAAGACACGTACCAGGTACATCATTTCAGCGGTAGCATTACTACTACTACTACTACTACTACTGCTACTCCAAACGTACACAATAATACCACAGCAGAGCAGACAGATTAACTAACGCTTTTTGCGTTAGGGAGTACCAGGTATTTCCTTATTGTTGGAGCTGCATGCGTTTTTTTTTTTCTTTTTTTCTTTTCTCATCCCATTCATTATCTTCGCACATCTTCTTCTATCTCTCCTTCCAGCTCGTAACTCAGATCCGGGGTCACATAGCAGGCTCTTCTCCCCCCTTCCCGCTACGGTACGTGCCTTCATTTTTATCGCGAGAAGATTTCAGCCTTTTCTTCCCTCGTCGACTCGCATCGAATTGTGCCTACCCACGCTGCAAGGCGCTCTCAACAATTGGCGTTCTACGATAGTAGAAGTTCACCCTAATAGTATCTATGGCCCCTCCTCACTTGAGGAGCTCCACACCTCACCCGGAAACTGACTTCAGCACAAATCGAATTGCTTCCCAACAATGAATAATCCCCTGCCCCAAGTGTATGAAAAAAAGTAATTTTTCGAAACAGGATTGATTGGCATTCCGACGTTTTTTGGGTTCAGGAGACCCGTGATTCAGAAAAAAACAAAATAATATCGGAAAGGTGTACCTCTCTATCTATTTTACGGTTACCCTCGAATTCTACTTGTTTGAGTCCTGGGTTCGAGCCCCAGGTGGGTCGGACTTTGACTTTATTTGCAAAAATAAAAAAGGATTCAATTGTTGAGAGCGCCTTGCAGCGTGGGTGGGCACAATTCGATGCGAGTCGACGAGGGAAGAAAAGGCTGAAATCTTCTCGCGATAAAAATGAAGGCACGTACCGTAGCGGGAAGGGGGGAGAAGAGGCTGCTATGTGACCCCGGATCTGAGTTACGAGCTGGAAGGAGAGAGAGAAGAAGATGTGCGAAGATAATGAATGGGATGAGAAAAAAAAAAAAAAAAAAAAAAAACGCGTCGAGCGACAGAGCCTGCTCAAGATGCACATCTCTCTGCTTCCGAACCGAGAGTATTATGCCTAAAGCCACACACTATCGATACTAAAATCGAGAGATACACTATAATACAACAGTAATATCGTACTGCGAGCTGGAGTATTACTCTGCTGTACTACCTCCCCTCCCTACAGAACTCCCCCTCCTCGTGCCTGCCTGTCGCACTGGCTGAGAGGGATGCGATTTGATGAAGACGACATCCTGGCCTCCTGTAGAAACAAGGCGGCATCGCCATTGCCGCACAGGGCATCGTGCCCGCGTCTCTTATTTTATTTTTTTCATTTGTATCACTTTGACTTTCCAGCTTACGGAGGAGCTTTTACCCTCCTCATCGATCTACTGGACAACAAGCCTAGGTCACATGGGTCATCCCTTCTCCCCCCCCGTTTCGTTCCTTCATTTTTTTATCGCGCATAGGGTTCATTCAGCATTCCCACTCACTGCTCATCGATTTTCATCGAATGTTGCTTCACACTCTCCTCGCGCTTTCCGCGAAACAATTTTTGTGCAAGAAAACGTGATTTTACGAGTACTCGCTCGGTGACGAAGTTGATCTCAGGAGGCACGCGGACAACCTACCAAACCACCGGGGATTCTGTGCCTATATCCAGTACTCGTTGTACTGTACGCATGCGTGTCTTCCTTCTCGCAGCAGCGGCAGCAGGGGTGTGGTATTCCTCTCAGAGGCAGCAGAAGAAGCAGAGAGAGGTTTATACTGACGTGGAGGCAGGAATGGGCCCTGAATAAGCGATATTATGCCTTACATAGGGCCCAGGGGCAATATAAGGCAGTCGCCGCCTTAATGAGGGTTCCAGCCGTACCAGTCGATTTTGACCGCCTTATCTCGAATGGTCGCCTTATTCATGTCGCCTGATATAGGCCCCACTGCCCAACTACTACGAACAACAGCCTTGTACCTTGTACCCGGCTCCCAAAAAACAAAATAAGTAAGTGTCACGCACGTCTTCCGCTTGTTGATACGATCACATACATATAGGTGTTTTTGTTAGTATTATTTATTTATTTTCCAGCTCGTTCTTTTTCAAGTGTTGGCCACCTCGCCTGTGGGGGGGGGGCACGACGGATTGTTTCTTCTCCTAGTTTTTCCTTTTATGTTTTTTCTTTTTTTCTTTCGATTTGTCTACTTTGTTGTTTCTTTTCGTTTCACTGTTTCATAGGTTGTGTCGCCCCGGTGGTTCAAGTGGTTAACCTCGAATTCTACTTGTTCGAGTCCTGGGTTCGAGCCCCAGTTGGGTCGGACTTTGACTTTATTTGCAAAATAAAAAAAGGATCCAATTGTTGAGAGCGCCTTGCAGCGTGGGTAGGCACAATTCGATGCGAGTCGACGAGGGAAGAAAAGGCTGAAATCTTCTCGCGATAAAAATGAAGGCACGTACCGTAGCGGGAAGGGGGGAGAAGAGGCTGCTATGTGACCCCGGATCTGAGTTACGAGTTGGAAGGAGAGAGAGAAGAAGATGGGCGAAGATAATGAATGGGATGAGCAAAGAAAAAAAAAAAAAAGTATGTCATGCCTGTCGTTTTTTTTTGTTTTTTTTTCTTATCCCATTCATTATCTTCGCACATCTTCTTCTCTCTCTCCTTCCAACTCGTAACTCAGATCCGGAGTCACATAGCAGGTTCTTCTCCCCCCTTCCCGCTACGGTATAGTATGATGTCATGGCTTTGCATTGCCCACTGCAGTGCATACTGCACACGTGGCAACGTAGTATCTCTGTGGCGTAGCTTTGTGACCACATAACTTGTATCTCTTCTAGGATTGGAGAATCGGCACGGACACTGGTTGTGCTGGATGTCGACGGGTAGAAAGAACGGTTTGATGTGAAGTACACACAGATACGTCGTACTCGTCGTCGTATTAAATAGCAGCTTCGAGTAATTCGATGTTGAAGGACGTATAGTATGGCGTGACAACTAAATTTATTTGAAGGATTTTGCACTTTGATATACATTTTTTTCTCATGTTTTTCTGTTTGTTTGGTTGTTTCTTTCGTTTTTTCTCTTTTTTAGAAGTGACATACCATTGCATCGTCTAAACTATTGTAAATACTACTACTACTGCTACTACAACCACTACTACTACTACTACTACTACTACTACTACTACTACTACTATTAATACTACTGTTACTACTACTACTACCTACTACTACTACTGCTACTACTGCTACTACTACTGCTACTACTACTACTTACTACTACTACTACTACTACTACTACTACTACTACTACTACTACTACTACTATTAATACTCCTATTAATACTTGGCAGTTTTAATCATATCTCTGTCGCGTCGTTTGTGAGCACGTATTAGTTATGATTATCAACGATCTCTAGGATTGAAGAATCGGCACGGACACTGGTTGTGCTGGATGTCGACGGGTAGGAAGAACGGTTTGTTAGAATAATAATATAATCAATGTGAAAACATACACAAAATAAAGAGTACATACATGATCCTGCATGATTATTGAGTCTATCGGCTGAAGGGCTCGCGAAAATTATGACAGTAGTCATCATGACTGTCTTCGAAGCAGTAGGCCTCATGGTGTCGGAAAAGAAGACAGAGACAACGCTTCTACAAACACCAGACCAGACAACCCTCGCCCCACCGCTCATCATCGAGGTGAGCAAACAAACGGCCGAGTTTGTGGATTTGGGCGGGGTTATCAGCGCAGGTTGGACGAGCAGAAGTGTCGAGGTAACGCGTCGACTCCAGAGGGCATGGGCATGCTTCGGGCGGTATAATAAGATGGAAATCTATGACCGCGCGGGTGTGCGCCTACGCCTGAAGGTGCGAATGCTGAGAGCCGAGCCGAGGTGATCGAAATGTTGCTCTACGGTTGCGTTACTTGGAGCCCGAGCAAGACTGATTACGGTAGGCTACGGCATGCCCACCACAAGATCTGATGCTCCTCCGATGCATCCGCTGGCGAAAACGAAAGCGCGAAGACCACATTCTATCCTATGCTAGCGCGCTTCTCAGGACAACCTCTGAGAGCGTTGAGACGACGGTACGCAGACGTAGGCTCTTGTTTGCGGGCTTTGTGACACGCATGGGAGAGGAGCGTCTGCCGAAGAGGGGGATGTTTGGGGAGATGGTTGGGGGTAAGGGCTTCCCCGGAGGACAGGAGTGGGGCTGGATGAGGTACCTTGAGGAGGACCTCGAGAAGTTCGGCATCAAGTTTGAAGGGTGGCGCGAGGGAGCACAGAAAGCCGGTAGATGGTTCCGACGGGTCGAGGAAGGGGCGGAGAGCTTCATGCGGAAATGGCATATATATTATAGACAAAACGTAAAAATGGGAACGAAACAAAAAATGGGAACGGGCGGTTTTTTTAGAAAGCAAACCAATTGTGTACAACTCCAAGAAAAAAAGTTGACAGTCCTGTGGGGCTGTACAGCAGCCTTCGAATGAGCTGTCGCTCAGGCTGGAAGTCCTCGGCATCGCCGCGGTAGCCAGCATCTAGAGAAATCACAATAGAGCCAGCGTATATCGCTTTTTGCGCCCACCCGAAGGCACGAGATGGAGCATGACCGTTCTGACGAGCTCCTCTCACAGGGCTGGCCAAGGGGTTTCGCAGGATCATTGTGGTTCTCTGATACACCACATGGTTCTGGAGATACGGCTTGGTTCTCATTTTAGGCTTCGTTCCCATTTTTCCGATTTCTCTGTAATTTATTATAAGGATGAGAAGGAGGTATCGACAGAACGGAATAATAGGATAGCTGCAACCACGACCACAACCGTTGACGCCAACGCGCGTGCGCAGAATGGCAGGAAAGAGGGGGGGGGCGAAAGGGGGACGAGGGGGAATGGGGGGAGGGGGGTGGGGAAGGGGGGGGGGGAGGCGGTCTGCCCGACAGACTGAGGCCTGTGTATGGCCATTATCGTCATGATGCACTCCCATCTTTGGGACCCAAGTAACTAGCATGGTGCCATCTGGGCAACTTTGCGTGTCTGTATGTTCCTGTGCCTGCCTTTCGTATGTTCTTCCCCACCCGCCCGTGTTCGTTCATTTTTTTCCCTTCTTTTTTTATCTTTTTTTCTTTCCCGTTTGTACCTCTTTGTGTCTCTGTTTGTATCCTCCGTTTTGCTTTTTTGCTTTTTGCTGTCTGCTTTTGTTTTGTTTTTTGTTTTTTTGCTTCGCTTCATCTTCTTTTTCAGTTTTTAGTCTGCTAGTCTCTTTTTGCTTCCCTTGGGTCCTTAGTGGTGGAGTGCATATGCTTGTTTTCTTGTTTTTTGCCTCTGTTTTACACCCCTCGCGATGCGTGCGAGCCTGAAATCAGCGAAAAATTGCGCATTCTCTTGTGTGTTCTTGATTTCTTCCTTTCTATTGCTTCCTTGCCTGACTTGAACTTTTTTTTCTCTCTTCTCTCCTAGATGTGTGATTTTTTTTCGATTTTTTATTTCGATTTTTCGACGTCGAGTTGTTACTTTCATCCTGTCTATTTTTTCTGGGTAATACGTGGTCCTCTCGGTTTCTGCGGCGACTTGTACAGCGTACCGCATGTATCTGATACGTACGCGCGCGGACCTCCTTCTTTTTCATGATTTTGTCTGAAGTGTAGATGTGCTTCAGTTATCGTGGGTACTACTTTTGGCTTGTTTTAATTGTTTTACCGGGGTATTTCTTCCACTCACTCCAGAGATATTGGAGCCTGTCCTGCGAGCACGGACTGCATTGTATTGTGGCGATGAGTTAGTGTGAGAACAACAACAACAACAACAACAACGACAACAACAACAACGTGATACCTTCACATTAGGCTACCCTGAATAGTCGCACAGTAGTAGATGCAGACCACACACGACGATCAAACAGTAGTAGTATATAGATGCAGACCACACACGACGATCAAAAGATGGCGAACATGTCATCCCAGACATCGGGAACGGGAGTCTAAGGTGCGGCTATTCGAAACAAACGAAATGACGCTCGTACTTCGAACAAATATCTACCCCCCACCTCGTAAGGAGGTTTCGGCGCCTCACGCGTGGGACAACCGCGCAATTGGAGGAGAAAAAGCTACTATATGTCGACCCAATAAGGCGAGCGGGCTATGAACCAGAGCGCGAAGGTGCCGAAAAAGAAATCTAGAAGACGCGAGCCGGGAAAGCAACGGACAAAAGATAAAAAAGAGTGCACGCTGCGACGCATAAAAGCAAGGCCCTCAACTCGGACTTGAAAGGGCTATACGTACGTAGCGCGGAGTCATTGCATCGGGGCAAATGAGAAGAAAACAAGCACCTGGCATAATATGTCGGCCGAAAGACGGCGCGGAGAAAAACCTGAAGGGTGAAGGCGGTACGAAAATGAAAACGGCGCTGCAAAGCTTGAGAGCAAAGATAGAGGGGTCGACAACCCAGGACGCAAAGGCCGGCACCAACGAAGGGCCAATGGGATACTCAGAATGCGGGACCCGAAAAAACTATAAATAGGTGGTACCAGGTACCACACTACTACAAGCGCAAGCCGAAACGCCGCGTGATTATTCGTCCGAAAACAGGGAGGCCGAGAAAAGAAAGGTCCAAAAGGAATGCCTCGTATGCCACAACAAAGTGAAGACAACAACAAAAAGTACACGTGTCGTAAAGTAGGGACTAAAGATAATGTGCAAGCCGTAGGGAAGGCTACTCGCGGAAGAGACGGCTATCTATGCTGAGGACGGGAGGGTCAAGAAGAAACGCCTGGTACATTGCAACAAAATATTGAAATATGTAATCCGTGCCGAAAGAGGCACACAGGACAAGAAGATAAGTCAGGGCGTGGATAGAGAAGCCCGATTTAGAACACGATAGCACCACGGTTCGGCAGCCTTCACCAAGAAGGGGCAGGCGGGAAGGGTTGTGGAAGTTTAAACAAAGATGAAGAAAAAAAAACAACGAAAATATAACCGGAAGTATGCCATCACTGGCGTTCGGCGGCCCTCGCGAGAAGAGGCAAGCGGAACCGGCAGTAGTAGTGGAAGACTTTTTTGTTTTGTTTCGTTTTTGCTCATCCCATTCATTATCTTCGCACATCTTCTTCTCTCTCTCTTTCCAACTCGTAACTCAGATCCGGGGTCACATAGCAGGTTCTTCTACCCTCTTCCCGCTACGGTACGTGCCTTCATTTTTATCGCGAGAAGATTTCAGCATTTTCTTCCCTCGTCGACTCGCATCGAATTGTTGTGCCTACCCACGCTACAAGGCGCTCTCAACAATTGAACCCTTTATATTTTTATTTTTGCAAATAAAGTCAAATGTCCGACCCACCTGGAGCTCGAACCCAGGACTCAAACACAAGTAGAATTCGAGGTTAACCACTTGAACCACCGGGGCGACCGTGAGAGTGTTATAAGCGGGCTTGTATTGGGTGGGCGATCGGTCAACACTTTACCAGTAGCCCAACGAACTACGATGGCGTCATCGGCAGTACATGGGTCGTTGGTCGTGAGTTCGAATCCCACGTGCACCCTGAAATCCGTGAATTTCCTCATGTCAAAAATCTGAAAAGTACTTCTGGATCCCCATAAATTGGGACCGCATGTTGGTGTCTCGCGCCGACTCATATATCCGGTCCGTTCCAGAGGGGGGGGGTGTTATAAGGCTTAGATTGGGTAGGCGACCGGTTAACCTTTTGCCAGTAGTCCAACGGACGAAGACCTCAACAGGAACACTCTAAAATATTATACCACGAAAGTCCAACGACCTTCTTCGCGAGAGGAGCAGGCGAAACTGGTAGTAGTGGTATATCGAAGGAACATATAAATACCCCCGAAAATACAATACCTGGCAGTCCAGCGGCCCTCGCGAGAGAAGGCAGGTGGGACTGTCAGCGGTAGATTGAAAAGAAACGCGAACCCGAATATATATCTCGTACCCAACTGAACACACCAAGCACTACGAGCGTATGTATGTAAAAAAGAAGCACCTTGATGGGAACGAACAACACCAACGAAAAAAGCCCCCCGAACCTAATCACAGAACTAATCATGGCGGGCAGAAGAGACAGCCGGAGCGACGCGGAACGGGTCTGAGTTGCGTATTACCTCGCGAGCTAGGCTCCCAGTTTTATAGCGTTGCAAACACAACGATCCGTAGTTGGCGACGCTGGAGATTGTGTAGCTCGCCGACCGGAGGCTGATCTTGATCGGTCCAGGGTCGTCGAGGAGCCGATGATGTACGTGTCGTCCGAAGAAGAGTCCGGGGGTGTTTCCGAACGGGGATCCGAGGTTGCGCTATGGGCGATCTTGCCCAGCCACCACAGGCCGCCGGGGGCTTAGTACCAAACGTGTGCCCCTGGCGGAAGTAAGGTGGAGCCGAAAGTGCGGAGCCAAAGGTCGCGGGGAACGAGGATGTATCCGGAGCGAGGTAGATCTGACCTTGTGATCACGATAGCTCCCGCTGCACGAAAACGATGCGTATCAGTCGGCAGGAGCGGTTCCTCTGTCGCTGGTGTGTTAGGGTACCGGACCAGTGGAGTAGGATAGTGCGTTTGGAATGGTGAAGGTCTAGTTCCTGCTCCCAGGAAGGGCTGAGCAGTCCGACCATATGGGTCTCGTATAGGACTGCTATAATCCCGTCACGGCCGCGAACGAGTAAGTGAACCGTGATTTGCTCGATGTCAAGGCGCCCCGGTGGTGGTGAAACGTCGTCGAGGGTGACGTGAAAGGGGGGGGATACTTGGCGGAGACGAAGTTGAGCACGTACTGGGTGAGGTCGGAGGGTAGGTATTTGGCCATTTCGGAGGTGTCGCCTGGACTCCAGCAGGGCTTACAGTGCTCGACGGAGACGCGGCCCTTCCCGGTAGGTCGGGTGGTAGGTCAATGTAGAGGAGTTTGTCGTGGAGGGGTCGGCTGTCGGGGACGTCGGAAGCCGGCGCGGGGCCCACGCCTAGAATCATGAACGGCCCGATCCAGTTGGGGGAGAGCTTGGTCTTGAGCACGGCACCGTCGGTACCTTTCTTGATGCCTTGGTTGATGGTGGTCGCTGAGTTGTGAACCCATGCCCAGCCACCAACGGCGTACGGGGGGGATCGGCGGAAGGAGTCCAAGACGGGCCTGTTGCGGCGAGCCAAACGCGAAACGGTGATGGCGTGGACTTCGAGGATGAGGCGGTAGGCGTGTTGTTGGGGCGCTCGGTGACGATGTTGCAGTAGGTCGGGTGGTCACGGTCGAGGCTCTGGTGGCCACCAATGTTGGGGTGGTCGAAGATCGAAAGAGGGAGACGTGTATGTCGGTTCATGTGCGTTGGGGGCGGGCCCGGTAGAAGTGACGAAGAAGTTGTTGTAGGCGGCCCCGACGTGCGCCTAGAGCGCATCCCAGTTCTTCTACTTCTCGTTGCAGCCCATAGCCAGCATCAGGGCCATGGTAAGGTTGACACGCTCTACGCCACCGTTAACTAGTGCTGGGGTAGTACGCGCGGGTGTTGATTTTGTTGATGCCAAGGCGTTCGTAGAGGGCGTATGAGTGTTTGAAGGTAAAGTGTAGGCCGTTGTCGGAAATGAGCGTGACGGGGCATCCCCAAAGTGGTACGCACTAGTCGGCGAGGATGTCGGCGGCGCCGGCGGTGAGGAACTGGCCTGCTGCCACCGCGTACGTGTCGGCACGGCGGCTGAAGCGGTTGGTGAAGAGAAGGATGTAGGAGTTGCCTCGTGGTGTAAGGGGCAACGGGCCGAAGTAGTCAACGCTGACTGTGGTGACTGGGTCGTTGAGTAAGGAGAAGGAGAGGATAGGCCGGCGGATGGTTTGACGCGAAGTCTTGCGCGCCTGACACGTAAAGCACGGGCGGATGCGTCAGCGGGCGGTGATGTCCATTCCAATCCACCATAAGAAACGCGTGAGCATACCGACCGTGCTCGAAACTCCCATGTGGCAGGAGGTGGTAGCGTGGCAGGTTTTTAGCACCCAAGGGCGCATCAGCATCTATCTGAACGTGGATGCGCTGGGGTGGGACGGTATAATGTGTGTTATTCCCGGTGTTGATAGGCTTAAGTGGTCGTGGAACCAGGAGGACGGTATCGTCGTCGGTGCGGTGGAGCTGGCTCTTAGCATCGAGGGACAGCACGTCGGAGAGTTGCGGGCGTCGAGACGGTGGAAATGAATCCAGGAGATCGATCGGCGGGGAGGCAAGGGAATTCATCGAAAATTAGGCAGATGGTGGCGGAGCAGAGGGACTCGGCGCGCTGTTCCCGCGCCCAGTTTGTGTGCGTGAGTGCTCGAGGCAGGAAGAAAGATGAGGGTCGTCATCAGGTTCGACAACGGGCTTCGGCAGGTGGAGCGGAGGCGGCGTAGAAGGCCGCGGCCCACGAGGCTGTGTTGGGGTCGATCCTGAAGAGACGTCGTCGTCGAGCTCGAGGACGGTCCTCAGGGAGTGGGATACCGGAGGTGGAGAAGACGACGATGAAGACGATCTTGGAAGGACGTCGTAGGGCTCGACGACTGTCTCCGGGAGTGGAGTACCGGAAGTGGAGAAGGCGATGTTGAAAATTATCTTGACGAAGTGGGCGCCCGCAGTGGGGCCTACGCCGACCGGAGGAGGGAGGCGGCCTGGGGCGTGGTCGATGGCGAAAACCTCGGAGGTCCCCTGACTGGGGGCGCGGGTGCGCGGTGGCGAGTAGATGCTGATTTTGGAGGCCGGCGGACCCGGAAGGGCTGGAGCTGTGGCGCTAATGGTGGATGGTGGTGCCACGACGGGCGGCCTGACGACCAAGCAAGGAGGAGCGCCGGCATCCACGGCAGGAGTCGCGGATTTGCTGAGTGCCGCGGCGGTAGTGTCGTGGGTCGAAATAGGCCCGGCCAAGGTTGTGGGGACGGAGAAGGGCACAAAGGGGTCCATGTACGGTCCAAGGCGGCGGAAATTGCCCAATGTCGTCGTCGATAAAAGGGGCTGATCGGATGGCGGGATTGGAGAAGGAGGGAGGGGATACCAGCCCACCCAAGCTGATGCTGGCATGGAGGGCCTCCAAGGCGTAAAACCACGGGGCCGGATGAGGTAGATACTCACCGTGTCAGGTCTGGTGAGGTGGTTGGGTCCAGTGCGGTCGGCGTCGGTGGTGGGGTGGGGGGGGGCGGGAAAAGAAATCGGCGTTATTGTCGGCCGACCCTTTGTGATACTCCAGCGTGTATGTGTACGCGAAGAGGAACTCTAGTCAACGCGGGACGCGGCCGTTGTGCTTACTTACCTTGGCGACGTTCTCTAGCACCTTGTGGTCCGAATATGTAGAACCGTGGTGGACCAAAGGTGACCACGTAGCCGTTTGATGGGCCAAACGATGCTACCGGCTTCAAGGTCCAGGGTTGTCCAGGAACGTTCGTTGCCCAAGGTAGAGCGGCTGATTAAAAGGATGGGGCGGACGAGACCGTCTGGTTGTTCTCGCTCGAGGGTGGCGCTGAAGCCGTCGCCACTGGTGTCACAGTATAAGCGGAAGGGGCGGCAGTTGTCGGCCAAGGCGTCCCAGACGGAGAATACAAAGATCGGAGGTTTGGCGAGGTCGTGAAGGCCCTGGCGGATGTCCTCCCTGGTCGGGGTGAAAAATAAGTAGCTTGAGAAGGACCCTGAAGGGGCTTAGGCGCTCGGACAGGTTGTAGAGGAAATTCATGTAAACACTGATCCCACCAGAAAGCGCACTCGTTTGCTTCACGTTCGTCGGCATTGGCATGTTGGTTAAGACTGCGGCTTTGCCGGTGTTAGGGCTAACGCTGTCGGGGAAGATCGTATCGCCGTTGGGGGGGATCGTATGTCCCAGGAAGTCGGTTTTGGGAACTTTGACCTATGGGAGAGAGAGAGAGAGAGAGAGAGAGAGAGAGAGAGAGAGAGAGAGAGAGAGAGAGAGAGAGAGAGAGAGAGAGAGAGAGAGAGAGAGAGAGAGAGAGAGAGAGAGAGAGAGAGAGAGAGAGAGAGAGAGAGAGAGAGGAGAGAGAGATTTTCAGGTTGTGCTTTCGAAGGCGTTCGAAAAGGGCACGGATGTTGGCGGAATGGGCCGTGTGGCCAGGATCGTAGACGATGGTATCATCAAGGCAAGCGGCGACGCGTTCAAGCCCTTTGATGACCTTGTTGATTACCTTGACGAACCAGCCGGGGGCAGCACTGCTGCGCCCGGCGGGATGACGAGAGTGCGAGAACATAGTTCGATAGGGGGGAAGTCGAGCGCCAGACTGTCCCCTGAGCCATGTATCTTCATACATCTACATCCTACAAGACGTTTGCGTTACTAGCACGTCACGTAATATCCCACTCGTAGTGCGTTTCCGCCTAACTCCTATCAATTCTACTGATAGGATCTACGAAGACGTTCCCGTTAGTAACGCGTCACGTGCTCTCATACTGGTACGTATTGCACCGCTTTATACCTACTGGTATGTGATACCATCAAGATAAGTTCGTCCTTCTTTCTCCCGCTCCCTCTTCCCCTACGTCAAGGGTACACGAAAACAAACGACGCCCCATCATATATTTTTAACCCCAGACTCGAAGGGTATACTGAAATCAAGTAAAAAAACTGAAGAAAAAACTGACAAGAATCCCATCCCGCTAAGTACATGCTACGCATACCACAAACTGCCCAGGCTACCTGAAGGGTGCGCTTTTCTGTTTTTTTCGTTTGTGCTTCGGTTTGCCTGGTAATTCCCTTGGTTCTTAAGTCTTACTCTGTCTATTAATCTGTATAATTCGAAATCAACTGCGGTGAGATCGAGGATTTCGTCCAAACTCATATTTGCAAGCTGTGTGTGATACTTCGATCGCACGTACCTTGGACTTTAAATGGCCTCATACAAGAAACGCAAATCGTACTTGAGGAAGAATAAATCTGAAGCTACAAAAATCTATGTATAGTGTAGGTGTCTATATTTCGAACCTACTTGAAATAATTTCCGAGGTTGGTTGTACGTAGCTTGACACGAGTGGGGTGTATGTAGAGCTTCGAGGAGAGTGAAGACAGAGTGGGTTATTTTCTCACAGCACAGGCACGTCGAAGATGCCTACACTGACGCTTTTACATTCCAAACAAAACCGCCATACCATACAGTACAAAACTCAATATATATCCTATTGAGTCGTTCCTGCACTACAAATACCCTGACATGTCCTCTCAATAACTGCTTCATTCCAGTTCGTGCTCACGTAATCCAACTCTCCAACAATGTGTGCAGTAGTACTACTGCTGTCCTTTCGACAATTAATTGATACACGAATACATACCATCAACAACCACTCACTGCATGACATGTCAGCATTGTACGAATCCCTCATAAACCTTCTTCATACGAGTGGCATTAAACCCTTTTTTTGGCGTAATGCCTGATTTTGAAGAAGGGGGAGCGTGTATTCACCCAGCCAGTGTTGGGGATTGCCTCCGAAAACAGTGCCGATCAATTCTTGAAAAATATTGCCCGAAAAAAAGCAATCTTGATCTCTTCGGCAATCTTGACGAAAAGAGGCAATCTCAATCTCGATGATCTCAATCTTGATCTTCAGCGCGCCAAATTTCAATGTATTTTGATGTTTTAAACTCACTCGTGGTTCCTTAATATTCTACGACATGTGTGCTGCTGCTGCTGTATGCTCAAAATGCACTAGTTCCCAATTCAGCAACGATACAGACCACTTCGTACTACTACTCTGTACGTTGCCACAGAAAGGTGTACGTAGGGTGTAGCTTTTCATCTGAACAAGCAACAAACTGTTACAGAGAGACATCAAATTGTGATAACAAGGTATCAGTAATCAGTGTAAAATATGCACCCCGCACGATCAAGACCAAGAGCGCAAGGCGCACACGTACCAGAACACCACCCACGGCGCAGCTACTTGCATAATACCAGGTATCCATTAAATAGTGCACATTGTTATTTATTATCCATTTGCTGCTGGTACCCCATGCGGCTTGGTGTTGTATGCTGGCTTCTCACTATATAGTATCCCACCATACTCTCCACACCCCACACACGTTAAACACAACAAGCACATAATCGCTACAGCAAGGATGCATATTAAGCATATACCGAAGTATCCATACATCCGCATGAGGGTGCTTGGCAGGCGCCACCACAGGCCACACGACGGCACAGTCTATTGGGCCGGTAGGAGGCTGGATTCGACGACGGGGGAGGAGGGAGACTGAGCGTCGACGTGCGGGGAAGAGACGGATTGACCTCCCCCTGCGCGAGAATTTTTATTTTTCAGACCAGAACCGCAAGTGCGAGGAGCATTTTGTTTTTCAGGATGGGGGAGAAAGGGAACCGGCTGGAAGGGAGTGACAACGAGAGCACGTGCAAAGGAGCGGGCGGATCGGGCCAAGGAGATGAGGCGGCCATGAAGAGCGGCAGGAAGACGGTGCACGGAGACCCATGACGTGCGCGAACACTATCATCAGGAGAGAAGCAGTCATAGTTTGTTCTTTCCTGGTATTGTTTTTCACGAGGCAGAATAGTATCTACCAGGTACTTACTGATCTTCTTCTTTTTTTTCTGCCCCGGAGAGCGAGAGGAAACCCCTGTCCACACTTATTTCTCAAGTTTTCGTGTACCGGCTCGAACCCGGTTCGTTATCTTCCACCGGTTTTTGTGTAGTTTAACGAGTTGTATACCCTTCATGGGGAATAACCCACGCAATTATCAGGGACGTGGTATCATAGCTGCTGTGCTGCACCTTTTTTGTGTCAGATATCCCAGGAAGAGATGTCGATGGTTGATATTCGTGTGGTAGTAAGGTTCGATTGCTCCTTTTTCACTGCATATCCGCGAGTCTTCACTCTGACAGCACTCCAGATAGCAGGCAGGTGTGTTCCTCTTTCGTGCTCACGACTACCGTGCGTTTCGTACGGTACAGGCAGCATCCCAGACAGCAGCCGCTGTAGTCAGCAGCCACAACTTGGTTAGTGGTGGGAACGGGGATACTCTGTTATGTTATAGTTAGTTGAGAGGATATACCCGCGGCCATGTTAGTTCAGTTTACACATAGCTTTTATCTTGTGTGCGCTTTCTTCGTCTCGTGTATTTTTAGGCAGTCGAATTTCGATTTTTTGTGGATTTTCGGAGCTTCCTAGGGCTCCAGCACGTTTGTGTGACCACGGACTCCTTCGTCAGAGAGTTAATGCGAGAACAACAACAAACAACAACTTCGCATCAACTACGTATGTATGTTGTCCGGTTAGCTATTATACACTCCTCCTGTCCTGTAGATGGATATCAACCCAACAACAACAGTCAAGTTTAGCTGTTTTCTCAGCCTACAGGCGCAACTCTATTATATTGATACATATCTCCAATTATTTCCAAACTTTGGAAGTTACGGAAAAAACGCTCTCCGACAAGAATGAGCCTAATAATACCAAGTATTAATATCCATACTGCTCTACCCTTGCTCTACGTCGCTCAAGCTGAGTGCTTGTGCACACCACTGCTAGCAGCTGCCGTAAAAGTCACGTCCAAACTTTTAGAAAGTTTTCAAGACTTCACGTATGTAAGTTTTGTAACATTGTCGACTGTCCACGGGAGGAGACGGGACTAGAGTTGCACCCCGTCTGACTGAGAACCGGGTACCCGGTGGCGGGAACCCGGAGCCGTCGGAACCGCACCCGTCCCGGTCCAACTCACGGAGCCACGGGTATTGGTACCCGGGGTACCCGGGTACCCGGGTACACGTCAATTGTTCTATACGGAGGCCCCAAGACTGGGGTATACGTTGATTTACACTCCATCCAGCGGCTGTGCTTCTAGACTCTCGCCTCTCGCCCCTGCAGACTACAGACCGAGAATAGAGAATACCTCTATTAATACCTGCCTTGCCTACCACACGCCGCCGCTTCAATTCTACAAGGGGAGCAAATAGAGTATGGTAACCGGGTAACCGGGTACCCGTGTCCTCCTTATTACGCCGCCGCTCAAACGCGAAAAGGGGAGCAAACAGTGTATGTATGGTGACCCAGGTACTCGGGTACCCGGGTACCCAGATACCCGTTTCGGCCTCATCCGCCGCCGCTCGAACGCTATCAAAATGGAGCAAATAGTGTATGGTAACCCGGGTACCCGGGTACCCGGTTGTAAATTTTGAGGCCGGGGTGCAACAACTCTATCTAGACTAGGCCGGGGTGCAACTCTAGACGGGACTGCTTTGGGCAGGGAAAAAAGCGAAGACGGGACAGTAAAATAATGGGAAATATACGTGTTGGACAGGGCGAGGGACGAGAGTGCATGCAAACTTATCGGTGGGGTGGTTTGTACGGTAAATACCCGTAAAAAGTAGAATGAGTTACAAGGGCGTCGTTGCTTTTTTTTTCAAGACGGAACGGGACGGAGCTGGCTGATCGGCCACGCCCGCTATAGGTACGCATCCATGATGGTACGGTGTTGGGCACGGTGCTGGTGGCGGGCGAGGTGGTGTGTGTGTATCTCGTGCAGCGTGGTGTACCTCGCCGTACCTCGTTCTGTATGTTATTTGCGAGGTTGATGTTGAAAGTTCAATTTGAAGTTTGATGCAATTACGTCACATTTTTCAAAATGAAATTCCTGTAGTATATCTCGTACCTAAAATATCTATTTTCGAGATTTCGAGATATTCTTCGTGATGGCATAGTTTCACGTTTGTTTTCGTTGGTCCTTGACAATCTCATAAAATATATTCGTACCAGGTACCTGCTAACAATAATAATAATGGTTGTCTTTTATTATCAGGTAGAATATACTCGTTCAGGTATATAGTATGCATGTATGTAAATGATACTACTTAGTATTAATATTCATATTGATAGTTGGACTCGTATGCTTACATGTAATGTATATTATACCTGGTATGTATATTTTTCATAATTATTTTAGTTTGTACTAGTAAAAAATTGTAATCTGCCGTGTCCTTCGTGCAATTTGTAATTTATTGTATGTTGTGCTTGGTAATTTTTTAATTTCAAAGCCCGTAACTCCGTAATTGGTGTTTTAAAAAATATTGAATGGATTATATTGTACATGTACACATCAGAGGGTTGGGGCGGATGATGACGGTGGTCGTAAATGCGTATGAGGCGTTCGGGTCTGTACGATCTCGGAGGCCAAGACCGGGGGATCATGTGCGTGCGAAGTAATATATTCATATGTTCTACAAGAACAGGGCTATCTATACCCAAGTGCCGATTTGTGATTGCCTCAGAAACAAGCTCATATGAAAACGCCCTCCGCAACTACGAACAGGATCACACGTCAATGCCAAAACTAGTGGTGCAGGAAGGAGGCAATACCTCAACTTTAGTGCCTTCAGCGGTAGTACAGTAGGCTTTTTTGGTGATGTGTGTGTGTTCTTCACATTAAACCGTTATTTCTACCCGTCGACATCTAGCACAACAACCAGTGTCCGTGCCGATTCTTCAATCCTATTAATAGAAGAGATACAAGTTTTGCTGTGGTCACAAAGCTACGCCACAGAGATTCTACGTTGCCACGTATTGTATGCAGTAAGCACAGCAGTGAGTGGGCAATGCAATGTGTGTGTGTTCTTCACATTAAACACTTCTTTCTACCCGTCGACATCCCGCACAACCAGTGTCCGTGCCGATTGTTCAATCCTAGAAGAGACACAAGTTCCGTGGTCACAAAGCTACGTCACAGAGATACTACGTTGCCACGTACCTGGTATGCAGTAAGCACAGCAGTGGGCAATGCAATGCCATGTCATTATACTAGATACGACAGGCACAACATACACAATCTATGAATTAGAGAAACGAAAGGAAACAATCAAGGAGAAAACAAATAAAGTAGACAAATTGAAAGAGAAAGAGAAAAAAATGAAAGCAAAAACTAGAAGAAACAATCTGTCGTGCCCCCCCTGTACGAGTAGTATAGCCAGGTTCCCCCTGCTAATCCCCCTGGTACCTTGCTACCCAGACTGCCGTCTCCGCCCTGCGTTCGTCAACTATGCCCAGCCCCTTGGCGCCAGACAATACGAAACGAGCAGAGCAGGTTCGTCATCCAACCACGCCACACGACTCCTTCATTACGGCCTATCAATCAGAAAGGAAGAGCAAAAAATAAAATGAAAATCACGTAGAGTCAGCGCAAGAAAGAAAAAAACAAAACATAAAGAGAAGACAAGGGAAGACCACGTTCGAACCAGCTGCACCAGTTGGTGGCACTAGTAGTATGGTCATGTTCTACTTCCTAGTCGGCCTGGTGCCTTGCTACCCTGTCTGCCATCTCCTTCCTACTTTCGTCTACCGCAGTTTCCCTTCTAGGAAACGAACAACAAATCAACAAATTGACCATACATAGTGGATCTTAGATCTCGATCACGAACACGGGGCGGTCGACTGAACGCGTAACCGACAAAATTATTTTCAACCCTTAGATCTTTGAGATCCCGAATACACGACAATCCACGCGCGTGCCAATAAGTCCGAACAAACGGACTCTCGAACCTTTTAGATCTCGAGTATAATATCGAATACCACTACGTGACTTGTCACTGCTGTACGCATACTAATAATATCAAACACAATATATCAAAGTTGGCACGGAAGGGAGGTAGACTTGGTGCATGGGTTTCTTTCTGTTTCCGAGGTTTTCTTCTTTCGGGAAAGTTATGAGTGATCCATGTTGAAGATCATGCTGCACATTGTCAGATGGCAAGAGGAATAATAATATCAAACACCCTGTTTGGTTCCAGATATATGACGATAATCTGCTTGACTTTTCTTGCTCATTCATGTTGTTGTGTGTGTCCAGCAGATGCAGCTCCAAACAAATTACCCCCTAAACAAACCGACCGTTAAATAAATCTGTTTTTTTTTTGCGGCCGCCTGATCCTGAGTACACCACTCACTGTCTACGCGTGCCAATAACCCCGAACAAAAAGGGACTCTTGGATATTTTGGATCTCGAGTATAATAATAGAGGAATTGTCTACGTACTACAAGGCGCTTCACCCCGCGGGCGGCCTACGCCTCCCGCTACGTTCGCTCAGGAAGGAAAAAAGTACATCAAATTATGCGAAGCGAACAGAGGTCCACGATTGAAATAGTTTTTTTGACAATCGTAATTGCAAACCGGCGACTTGATAATGCCAAATGTCCCGCCGCCATGCTTCAGGAAAAAACGCTGCGACGTCAGCTTGGACGCCACATACGCTTGGCGTCGCGGATGTCGTACGTACATACATAGATAGGGTACTACCTATTTTCTTCTTTTGATATGCTCTATGCCTGTACTCGTGTGTACGAAGAAAGCGAAAGCACAGCACGGCACAGCAGCACAGCAAAAACAATGAAAATGGAACCGAAAATTCGGAAAGAAAAAAAACTCCCCGTCCCCTCTCGTGTAATAATTTCTGCCTGATTGGAACACCTTACACCCGGTCAGAAAAGGAAAAAAAATAACAGAAGAGCTTCTCTCTCAGCCTCGTACGCCGCCCGCCCCTCTCACGACTACCTCGCCACCGTTTCGGTCCGGGTAAAGCTTTTATCACTCTCTGCCACAATCAGCCCCGTCGCCCGCCTCGCGTCAAGTCCGGTGTTCACCGTGGCCGTCGTTCGCCAGCTCGATAATGTTGGTGTTCAAACTGCAGAGCTCCCTTTTTCAACTTCAACGTGGTCGCAAAAATATGCACCGCTTGAATATTATCCTGCGATCCCGAACGACCCTTATAACTCGCACATACTCTATCAAAAATCATAAATGGAGGCCAGACAAAGCCCGTTCATGCATCCCTCGTGTCTCGAGGCACTCGCGACGCCTAGGCACGAAAGCGGCGACAGCGCTCCTTGCAACCCCCCCTCTACCCGCCAGCACCTGCTGACACCCGCGACGGCGCCGGGCTCTCTCGCGGTGCCATACTCGGAGTACACGCACGCACATGAAAAGAAAGAAGACAAAATAAAGAAAGGACCGAGAGTGCCAAGAGAAATGGAGAAAACGAATAACTAACTGCTGGAAAGGTCCGGCAAGTAATGAAAGGAGGCGATTTCGAAGTGGGAGCTCTGAGAGGCCAGGGATATACCAACCGAGCACGGTCAGGATTTAGATCTAAGTAAGTAAGTGGTTCTATTACAATCAAATGCCCGGTTTAGCTTCAGATCTGATCTTGGAAAATGTTCTTGACTCTTCTTGCTCACTCGCCACGTACGTACGTGTCCAGATGCAGCTCCAAAAAGAACACGTGCAAAAAAGAGTAGAACCTCGTGGGGGTATCTAAAATATCTTACGACGAACTGCATGAAAGAGCATTAAAACAACAGCAGCATCTATACTACGATCCCATTGAAGGCGTCGAATCTAAAACAGTACTCATACTATTACGGGGGACCATACTTAATAGGACCAAATATTGGTAGTAAAAATGGTTAAATATATAGGTTTTTATGTATACCATAGGTCCTGTTAACTATGGCCCCCCGTAATACGATCATCCAGCAGTAGTACAGCAGTACTCCTACTACGATCCATTGAACAAATCGACTCTAAAACAGTACTCATACTATTAATACGATCTAATTGAAACGAGTCGAATCTACATTATTAATAGAAAACCAGGAGAAATAAAAAAATACTTCATGCCGGTCATGTCTCTCCGTCTCCGCCAGACCGCAGGATTTCTTCACAGTACATCGTCCGTGTCTCCAAATTATCTGCAAGATTCTGTCATCGTGGTCGCTGAGCTCGTTATGTCTCTCCGTCTACGCCAGAGCCAATGTTTTTTTCAAAGTACATCGTCCGTGTCTCCATATTATCAGCAAGATCCGGTATATTCGTGGTCGCTGCGCTCGGCGGTATAGCGCAATGTCGAGGTTACGCGCACAGGAGAAGACCCGCCGGGGGCCGGATAGGCACGCCCCTCGAAAAGAGAGGTAAAAAAAGCACGCTTTAATCCCCTTTATGCGCAGGTCTCTCGAGTCCAGGCTTGTTCAAGGTAAAATTTTCGACTCTTCCAGCGAATGCTTCGCTCTCAGCCGTCGTGAATGATTTCGAATATATTTACAAGGTTCCCCTTCGGGATGTGGGTGGCGTGAAATCCGGGGGGTGTCGCAAGTTGAAAAGAGAGACGCATGTAAAACCCTTGCACCTCGTTTTTGAGTAAAAATGACCTCGGGATTTTTTTGAGTCATGGGCTACTGATTTAATGCTAAAAGCGAAGAGTAGTAGTATAGTCTTCGATGCTCTCGCATGTCTTGGCGTATACCTGGTAGGAGACATGGACTACTCTGTATTGTTCAAAAGAAAGCGTAGCACTCAGATGGAAATTGACGGGGTTTGTATCATCCAGGTATTTATCGTCTGGGTGGGATCTGTATCATCGATAGATGCGATATCCCTGATGATCTGAACACCTTTACTGGGTGGGGTCTGCGCGATCTGCATGAACTACACATACATGTTAATCGAACATACATTTGCCGTGATTAACTGATAAGTAACTTCGCGTGGGTGGGTCCGAATGATCTGAAGGATCTATACGATCTGCAGGGTCTGTATAATGTGGATGTATCACTCTTTTTTTGGCGGTGAGTTCTGCTTGGTCTTTATGATTGCACTTGCGTGCCGGGTGGGATGATCTGAACGCCATGTGTGCATGATGTGGAGGATCTGCATGATGAATGATCCGAAGGATCGATTATCTACACACTCCAACTAGTTTGCCTGGAGAGGCAGGTATGTTCCGAGTCATTTACACTTGTGAGCCAGGTGGGATCTGGTTGATCTCTATTATGGCATTTCAAATGTTTGGCCGGAAGGGGATTTGTCTGGTTACAATTTTCCTAGGTAGGTGTGTACCTGAGTAGAATATGTGTGACCTGGGTATAATCACTGCAGTTTGACCGGCGCGGGATCTGTCCGATCTGCCGATCTGCACCTCTTTTGCGAGATAGGGTCAGTACGATCTGCATGATCTGCACATGTTTATCGGTGGGTGCCATCGATCTATCTGCAGAATATATATGTATAATCTGCAGGATCTGAATGATCTACCTGACCTGAGTGGAATCTGTGTGATATGTATGATCTGTACACCGGAATGGGGTACGTACGATCTGCATGATATGCAACATTTTTATCGGTGGATCTGCATGATCTGCAGGATCTGTATGATTTGCGGAATATTTGTATGGTCTGGAGGATCTATCTGTAAAATCTGGATACTTCATACTACTTGTTTGCATCATGTTTAGCCGGATGGGTCTGTATGAGGCGGATATTTCACAGGTGTGTACCTGAGTGGGATCTGCGTGATCTGTACATATTTACCGGGTTCGATCTGTATGATCTGCAGGATATGTATGATATGCGGGATCTGTATGACCTGCAGGATCTGTATGATCTACCTGAGTGTAATATGTGTGATCTGAATAATCAGTACCAGGTACATCTTAACCGGGATGCGGTCTGTACGGTTTGCAGGATCTGTATGATCTGCAGGATTCAGTATGATCTGGAGGATCTGTAAAAGCTGGATATTTCACACTTTTTTCAGCATGTTTAGCAACAAGTGGAGCAGCAAGGTAAGCAACCGCGTGGCACGGGCAAAAATAAAAGAAGGGTAGCCGCAAGAAAAGCAACCTGTGCCAGCAACAGCAGTAGTAGCAGCTATACCGCGATTGTGTGTAGTAGTAGCTAGTAGTAGCGGCAGCAACAACAGGAGTAGTAGAATGAGAAGCAAACTGCGTGACAGGGCACATTGTTCAAAGGGCAGTGAGCACGCGGATACCACAGTATTACACGGAACGCTGTACGTGGTACGAAGATCCGATAAATAAATGATTAACCGCGCCGAGATACTAAAATATATACATATATATATGGACGGGGTGGATACAGCGTGTTCTCATGTCTTGTGACCAAGCAGTCACGAGCACACGAGCACTCAGCAGCAACAGCAGCTGAAACACTCAGCAGCACTCGAGCAACACACGATTCGAGCAGCACTCGTCCGCCTGTTGTTGCTGCTGTTCTTGTACCGCTGCGTACTGCTCGAGCAGCACTCACTCGAGCGCACGAGCATGAGTAGGTTTCCAAGCATGGTCTACTGCACCGCAAAAAAAAGGATACGGAACCACGATCACTCGATTGCTCAAGTGCAACGAGCACGAGACAAACACGAGCGAGCACGGCGTGGCCAAGCATTCACGGGAACACGAGCACTCAGCGGCAGGAGCAACAACAGCAGCAGCAGTAGCACCCAGCGGCATTCGAGCAATACTCGACTCGAGGAGCACTCGTACGCCTGTTGTTGTTGCTGTTGTTTTACTGCTGCTGCGTGCTCGAGCAGTGTGCTGTTGTTGCGGTTGCAGCGAGAAGCGAGAAAAGCGAAATCTTTAATACCAAGATCCGGGTGGGTTTTCAAGCCCCTGGATGGCCTTTCGGAAGTTGGACCCCCTCTCCTGAGTTGCTTGCTGGGTCACGTGACTTTGACCATGTATAGCATGGGTCACGGAGCCCGACCGGAGCCAACGCTTGCACCGTACTGTTCACGCCGCCCCCTTGAGGGCCCCGCAGCAAGAAGCACGATAAAAGACCCGCGGCCAAACGAGAAAAGTGAACTATTATTCCGGAAATAACGGCCATTTGGTACAAAGTACAAGGCTCCCCTTCGGGATGTGGGTGGCATGAAATCCGGGGGGTGTCGGAAGTTGAAAAGGGAGATGCAGGTAAAACCCTTGCACCTCTGTTTTGAGTAAAAATGATCTCGGAGAACCTGAGTCATGGGCTACTGATCTATTGCTAGAAGCGAAGAGTAGTGGTCTAGTCTTCGATGCTCTCGCATGTCTTGGCGCATACCTGGTAGGAGACATGGACTACTGTATTGCTTGAAGAAAAGCGTAGCCCCGAAATTGAAGGGGTGTGCGTCATCCAGGTATTTATCGCCTGGGTGGGATCTGTATCATCGATATAGGATAGGTGGTCCTTATTATTGGTGATCTGAACACCTCTACTGGGTGGGGTCTGCACGATCTGCATGAACCTAACCCTAACCCTAATCGAACAAACATGTGCCGTGATTAACTAACTGATGAATAGCTTTGCTTGGGTGGATCCGCATGATGATCCGAAGGACCTGTACGATCTGGAGGGTCTGCATAATGTAGATGTATCACTCTTTTCTTTGGCGGTGAGATCTGCTTGGTCTTTATGATTGCACTTGCGTGCAGGGTGGGATAATCTGAACGCCATGTGTGCATGATGCGGAGGATCTGCATGATCGATTATCTACACCCTCCAATTTGCAGTTTGCCTGGAGAGACAAGTGTGTTCCGTATAATTTCCACTTGTATGCCAGGTAGGTGGGATCTGGTTGATCTCAATGACATTTAACCGGGAGGGGATCTGTCTGATTGCAATTTTCCTAGATGTGTGTATCTGAGTAGATTATGTGTGAGCTGTACAATCAGTACAGTTTGACCGGGATGGGATCTATCCGATCTGTTGATCTGTACATCTTTAGCGAGATAGGGTTTGCACGATCTGCATGATCTGCACATAACATGTTTATCGGTGGGTGTCATTGATCTGCAGGATCTGCATAATCTGCAGGATCTGTATGATATACCTGAGTGGAATCTGTGTGTTCTGAATGATCTGTACATATTAACCGGGATACGGTCTGTACGATTTGGAGGATCTGTATGATCTGCAGGATGTCTGTATGATCCGGAGGATCTGTAAAAGCTGGATACTTCACACTTGTTTCAGCATGATTATTAATAGCAACAACAGGAGCAGCAAGATAAGCAACCGTGTGGCACGGGCAAAAAAAAACAAATGGGTAGCAGCAGGAACAGCAACCGGTGCCAGCAACAGCAGTAGTAATAATAGCAGCTACACCGCGATTTTGTGTAGTAGTAGTAGTATTAATAGTAGTAGTAGTAGTAGTAAGTAGTAGTAGCGGCAGCAACAACAGGAGTGTTAGCAGAATATTAAGCAAACCGCGTGGCCCGCGCACATTGTACAAAGGGCAGTAAACACTCGGCTACAATATAACGCACAACGCTATACGTGGTTAGAAGATCCGACAAAAGATTAGTCGCACCTAGGTATCTAGAAAAACACGAACATACGTCGTTCATTGTGCACTGCGGCATTGATGGTATGTATCGTTAGTGAGGGACGGGCCAAAGGCCGACGCGTTGACGCCGGCCTCGAGGCCTGCGCCGGCACATAGTTTCTCACCGTCGACCGCCATTTTAGTGCACGGCCACAGCGTCGTTAGGGCACACAGCAGTACATGGTATCTCGCAACGTGTGTGGTATGTGTCGGTAGTGAAGGAAGGGCCACCGGCCGACGCGTTGGCGACGTGGTGGATACAGCGTGTTCTCGCGTCTTGTGGCCAAGCAGAGCACTCAGCAGCAGCAGCAGCAACAACAACAACATTCAGCAGCACTCGAGCAACACACGATTCGAGCAGCACGCGTACGCCTGTTGTTGCTGTTCTTGTACTGCTGCGTACTGCTCGAGCAGGACTCGAGCGCACGAGCATGAGTAGGTGTCAAGCATGTTGTACCGCAGAAAAAAAAAGACACGTCACCACGATCACTCGATTGCTCAAGCGCAACGAGCACGAGACAAACACGAGCACGGCGTGGCGAAGCAGTCACGGGCACACGAACACTCAGCAGCAGCAGCAGCAGCAGCCAGCGGCCCCGGAGCAACACTCGACTAGAGCAGCTCTCGTACGCCTGTTGTTGCTGTTGTTTTGATGCTGCGTACCGCTCGAGTATGAGGTCGACATTATTACACGCAACGCAATACGTGGTATTAATGCAAAGATCCGATAAATAAATGATGAATCGCACCTAGATACTAAAAAACAATCCCATGCACGTGGTGGATACAGCGTGTTGTCATGTCATTGTGGTCAAGCAGTCACGAGCACACGAGCACTCAGCAGCAGCAGCAGCAGAAGCAGCACTCAGCAGCACTCGAGCAACACTCGATTCGAGCAGCACTCGTACGCCTGTTGTTGCTGTTCTTGTACTGCGGCGTACTGCTCGAGCAGGACTCGAGCGCACGAGCATGAGTAGTAGGTGTCAAGCCAATTGCACCGCAAACAAAAAGGACCCGGGACCACGATCATTCGATTGCTCAAGCGCAACGAGCACGAGACAAACACGAGCACGGCGAGGCCAAGCAGTCACGGGCACACGAGCACTCAGCAGCAGCAGCAGCAGCAGCACCCAGCGGCCCTGGAGCAACACTCGACTAGAGCAGCACTCGTACGCCTGTTGTTGCTGTTATTTTGCTGCTGCGTAGTGCTCGAGCACGACTGAGCTCGACATTGTTACACGCAACGCAATACCTGGTACCTGGTACGTGGTATTAATACAAAGATCCGATAAATGATGAATCGCACCGAGGTACTAAAAAAACAATCCCATGTACGTGGTGGATACAGCCTGTTGTCATGTCTTGTGGCCAAGCAGTCACTGGCACACGAGCACTCCTCAACAGCAGCAGAAGCAGCACTCAGCAGCACTCGAGCAACACTCGATTCGAGCAGCACCCGTACGCCTGTTGTTGCTGTTCTTGTACTGCTGCGTACTGCTCGAGCAGGACTCGAGCGCACGAGCATGAGTAGTAGGTGTCAAGCCAATTGCACCGCAAACAAAAAGGACCCGGGACCACGATCATTCGGCTGC
The DNA here is from genome assembly GCA_031213475.1 of Nereocystis luetkeana. Classification (NCBI taxonomy): domain Eukaryota; class Phaeophyceae; order Laminariales; family Laminariaceae; genus Nereocystis; species Nereocystis luetkeana. Next base: position 1,000,110 of record JARUPZ010000030.1, on the reverse strand, counting down.
TCAAGCGCCACGAGCACGAGACAAACACGAGCACGGCGTGGCCAAGCAGTCACAGGCACACGGGCACTCAGCATCAGCAGCCGCAGCAGCAGCAGCACCCAGCGGCCCTGGAGCAACACTCGACTAGAGCAGAACTCGTACGCCTGTCGTTGCTGTTATTTTGCTGCTGCGTACTGCTCGAGCATGATTGAGCTCGACATTATTACACGCAACGCAATACCTGGTACCTGGTACGTGGTATTAATACAAAGATCCGATAAAAGATGAATCGCACCGAGGTACTAAAAAAACAATCCCGTGTACGTGGTGGATACAGCGTGTTGTCATGTCTTTTGGCCAAGCAGCCACGGGCACACGAGCACTCAGCAGCAGGAGCAGCAGCAGCAGCACCCAGCTGCACTGGAGCAACACTCCACTCGAGCAGCACTCGTACGCCTGTTGTTGCTGTTGCGAATTCGAGCAGCACTGCTGTGTGCTGTAGTTGTAGTTGCAGCAAAAAGCGAGAAAAACAAAATCTTTGCAGCTGAAAATACGAAGATCCGGGTAGGAGTTTAAGCTTCTGGATGGCTTTTCGAAAGTGGGACCCCCTCCCCTGAGTTGCTTGCTGGGTCACGTGACTTTGACCTTGTGGAGCAGGGGCCACAGAGCCCGGCCGGAGCCAACGCTTGTACCGTACTGTCCACGCCGCCCCCCTGCGGGCCCCGCAGCAGGAAGCACGAGAAAAGATCCACGGCCAAACGAGAAAAGTGAACTATTCCGGAAAAAAAGTCTATTTGGTACTAAGTAATATAATATATTCAAAGTCTTTCCGAATATGAGGTTAGTAAAGATGGCGAGGCAAGAATTTGTAGGGGAGAGGATTGCAATAGAGTTGTTTTTTTTGGGGGTATGTTTCTGGTTTGGGTTTGGGGGCTGGCACTTTCCGACGCGGAGCGACGCTGCGTGAAGACCAACAGGCCGAGCGCAGGGGAAGGCACAGCAAGCACAGGTGGTAGTACTCAGGCGTTGATCGTTTGTTTTTTTATAAGATGAGCAACCTAGGCAAGCGGCGCGCTCTCTGCGTAAGCGTCACGACCATGATCCTCGACGTATAAAGGACCAGCACCATCGAGGGAGTGGGGGACGAAGTTCAGGGTTCGCCGAGAGCGCCAGCAGTTCGACAGGAGGAGAGAATCTCGAAGCAGGCTCGGGCAGGGGGGCAGGTCGGAGAGGCGGAGGGGCCACCAGCAGCTCGACAGGAACGGAGGAGTGGATCGGGCTCTGGCAGCTGGGCAGGAACTACAGGCGAGACACGGCTGGGAGTCGTGCTCATGTTCACCAAAGCCTTACAACAACAGCATCAGCAGCAGTCACAACAGAAACAGCAACTCCTACAACCGCGATCCACTGAGCAAGCAGCACCCCCGGCTGGGGCCGCAGCACAGCAGCAACCTCTGCAGGGCGGACCTCAACAACAACAGCCATAACAGCCACCGTCTCCGTAGCAACTCGGCAAAGTGGGCCGCAGCAACAATAGCAACAACAGCCACCGTTTTGCAAGACCTAAGCAGCCACAGCAGATAGCCGGGCAACAGCAGTGCGTCGGGCAACGCCCCCTCAACACACAGGCACAGTACTTCCTGCGGATGCAACTTCCAGACACATGGAGGCCGGAAGGGGTGCCTTCACCTGCCGCATTCGGAGGGCCACCGCGGATGCATTCAGAGGGCATCCGCCGTGGAGCGGAGTGGGCGGGCTATTCGGGGGCATATAGCACGCCACCAGAGTAGAAACACGCTCGGTCTCGGCGGATTCCACGACGCGGAAGGTCAGAATCTGGCAGGCAGCAGGTGCAGCGGCAACTTTGTGCTGCGAGGGGGTCTGTTTGTTCTCCCGATGTTGTCCAACGAATTTTATCGTGTGATCAGGTTCATCGCCGATCCCAGCGAGCATCTGTTCGACATGATCACCCCTCCCACAGAAAACATTGGCATCGTTGCTTTCTTGGTGCCGATCAAGCAGGGGACCTTGGCGCCTCGGACTCCGGAGGTGCACTTTCAAGTTTTCGTCGAAATTTCTGATCAGTGATCCGACAGGTACAAGTGTAGTCCAAGGAGCGCGTGTCTCAGAGCCGGAGGGGCTTGCTGTTCAAGCAGTGACAGAAAATAGCCAAGACACTCAGCGCATACATGAACACGCGCTACAACACGCTTCTACCGAGGCAGCAGGACGCGCGGTAGGGTGTTATTGTCATGGCCAACCGAGACATCAACGACTTCTTCAAACTGTTTTTGGACGTCGCTGTACCTGTGAAAAGCGCATTCGCCAATTCCGCCCATCCGGGAAGTGAATGCGCACGGCTAAACGCCTCCTCTTTCGCGATGATGCACGAGCTGATGTCGTGGTGGAACGTCAGTCTGCTGGTTCAAATGGGCACCGCGCTCGAAGTACCCAAGTTAGGCGGCTCAACAAGACCGGCGAACCACTGAAGAGAGAAGCAAACGCAGACGGAATTCATCTACCGGCTGTACGTTCGCGCACGGACGGAGAAAGAGGGAGGTAGTCACTGGCAGGGTGGGTCTCGCCTGGAGGCGAGGCCGGACGACAAGAGGCCCAAGGCGGAGGGAGTTTCACCGTTCGTGGACGCCAGTAAGTCGGTGGGACTGACGGGCGCGCCTCAACCAGGGTCGGTGTCGCAAGCTGTGCTCGTGGGTGAGTTGTGTGGCCGTAAGTTTACCGAAATGTGTTTTGCCGGTATGACAACATTTCCTGAACAGGGCAGTATATTTAGCCATGGCCAGTTACTTGACCTTGATTGTGCCGAGTTGGAACAGAATAGCAGTAAGACTAGAGGATACTACCAGGGGCAGGGCGAGCTACCTGATCCGGATTGTTTCCAGTCTGGGAGCAGGGTATCCCACTTTACCATGTGTGTGCCTCTTACGCATTGTTTTACTGCGTAAATTGAAACCACAAATTTTAACAGAAATATAACAGATGGAAGATGGGGGGAGCATGTCGTTCGAAGGTCTAGGTGAACAAACAAATGGTAGAGTTTGTGTACTTGGGTAACTCTATCAGCGCGGACCGGAATCTCTGTGTCGAGGGTATGGGCGTATTTCGGGGGGTATAAGATGGAAATGTGTGACCGCCCGGGTGTGCGCCTGTGATCGGAGGTGCGGCTGATGAAAGCTAAGGTGTTCGACGCGATGATGTAAGGGTTCGTCACGTGGAGCCCGAGACCAGCTGATTGATTGCGTCAGTAGTTCCCCCCGTCGATGGACTTGATTTTCGTATTGTTTTGCTTTTTGGGTCGCCACCGCCTGCGTCAACTTGCCAGCGAGTATGGAAGTCTGTGTGCCATGGTATCCTCGTCTCCCCTCAAATATTGTGAAGGAGATACTATTTATCAATACCTTTTCATGAGGAATGCTTCCCCTCTCGCCTCTACAGAGGCAAGAAGCCTCTAACATAAACCCAATATGTGTGGGTGATCGAGAGTAGCCAGAGCCTGCTCAGTAGTCGGGCTTGCCCCATACTGCTCAGTAGCCGCAACGCCTCGAATCCTAACGGATGGCGTCATGGGCAACACATGATTCGTTGGGCGTGAGTTCAAATCTCACGTCCACCACTAAAAACGGTTTTTGAAGAGAAGGTAATTTCGTTATGCCAAGAACCTGAAAAATACTTCTGGATCCTCAGACATTGGAACTGCGTGTTGGTGGCACGCGTCGACCCGTACAATCCTATCCATTTCAGGGGGGAAAGTATTATAAGGCTTGGTTTCTAACCATAGTTTAGGTAGGCGGTTGGTTGATCGTTTACAAGTATCTCAACGGACTCAGACGTTCACATGTGTATTCGTTTGCGGATTTAGCTTGCGTATACTCTTGTCAAATCTAACGCACGTATTATCTTCCGTGCTCCATAGCTCCTCGTGGTTTCCCTTTTCCCCCTATATCATTTTTCCCTATATCATTTTTCCTGATGGATTAGGGACGCTTTTTTCCAGTTTGAGATGCACGATGGCCTTCAGTTATTATGTGTATCGTACTGCCTTGTATTTTGTATTTTTTCGCTAGGTAGTTTCATACTTGGGAGTTTGCAGCCAGTCCTGTGATCACGGAGGAGATTTTTGGCTACGAATTTATGCGAAAGAAACTACAACAGCAACAGGCGCGAGCTTAACCCATGATAGTGTCGACTTCAACCATCATAGTGTCGTATAAATGGTAGTTCTTGTTGTTCTCACACCGATGAACTCATTTTAAAACGCTAGTCCGTCATCACAGGCCAGGACAAGATCCAATACCCTATATCTCCGAGTGCTGAGTGGCAGGATCCCTCAGAAAAAAAAACAAAGTACACATTGGTAGGCTATACCGTTGTACTACTTATTCAGCAGTACACACCGAGGGTGCGGCCAGCACGTACATAGTGTGGCCCCTCGCCAGGGGAGCCTGGAGGGCCCCCGGAGGGCTGCCAGAGCCCTCCCGAGGAATGGCAGTCCCCGGCTCGACACTCAGCCCGGCCAGCACGTACATGGTGTGGCCCCTCGCCAGGGGAGCCTGGAGGGCCCCCGGAGGGCTGCCAGAGCCCTCCCGAGGAATGGCAGTCCCCGACTCGACACTCAGCCGCACACAGAAGGAGTGGGGAACTGCACGGCGGGGCCGACAACGAAAAAAGAGGGGCAAGGGAGCGGTGGGGCAGCCCATGGAAAGAGGGGCAGAGGGTAAGGGGAGAGGCGTGCGGCGGGTTTTAGCATCTGAGTAAGCTTCGGCTGAATGGGCGAGATATGGGGGGGGGAAGGGGACGCGGGGAAGGGGTAGGAAGAAGGCGGAAGCTACAAGAGTACAGAGGTTAATGAAAAAGTTCATAGAAGACGTTGAGTGGTAATCGAAACGGTGCCTGAAAAAGGATCTGGTGGGGAGAGGAGAGCGGTTGGCGGCGCCGTGTTGAGATTCGTGAAGCAGACCCGCGAAAGGACTTGGTTCGGACGCTTCGTTCGAGGCAGTTGGGAAGCTGTGCCTGGAGACGAGTGTATACTGGAGACGTAGCTTGACGGAGGAACCGGTTGTACATCATGTTCTGGAGGAGCGCATAGATGATGGGGTGGGGATGACAGCATACCTGATTCTGGTGATCAAGAAGTACATGTCAGCTAAGTAAGGGAGGACGGTCAGGCTGATGGGGGGAGATACTTCGTCGGCGCTGCAGTGGGTAATTGTCTTCAGGGGCGGCGAGGGAGAGACGTGGCAGACCCAGGAGCCTGGAGTGGAGGGAACGGATATATATGTTGTTCGGAGGTTTCGCACGCTGCTACACACTCATACAAGTTGGAGTCGACTCGGAGGGCTCATGCGCAAGCTTAGAAGGCCTGAAGAAGCTGAAAGGTCATGCGAGGGAACGGGAAATGGTCGGGGAGGGAGAAGTGAAACGGGTGGGAGATGCCGTATGAGCTGACGGAGTTTATGGCCTTCTTCCGTTGCGCGCAGAGGAAAAACAAGGAGGCGACCGTGGCGGGGAAGTTGATGGTGGGGCTGCCAACCTTTACCACAAGCACGGAGTGGGGCTGTCACTGCCGCTGTAGCACGTTAGAATCAGGGCTGCAAAAAGAGGGAGGCCTGTAGCCAGACGCGGGCGAGGAGACCGCTAATAACGCGGGAGATGACCGCGGTGATGGAGGTGAGCATAGTACGGGGTGCGGGGGGAAGGATAGTGTAGATCGTTTCGGAGGCCTTATCGCACCAGCTGTTGCTGCTGAGGGCATCGGAACTGTTCGCAGGACGGGGGGGGGGGGGGTAATCATTATCATGCATGGCCGTAGTCGTATGAACTTAGGCCCTCGCCTCCCTACAATGCCGGGATGCCGTCGGGTTTTGACCGACCAGGCGGACATTGCTTGCACCAAGCGCGAAGCGCTGTGAGGTATTGGGTGAGTCGCATGAAAGGTGAGCTGCACCCTACTAAGAATCGCTTGTGAGGCAGATGTTCTCACATAGGGACGGTTTCATCAATGAATTGATTTGTTTTCTGGTGTGGCCACGTTCAGAGACAGCAATGTGTGTACTATGTAACTGTCTCATGGGTGCCTTACCATATACACACTACGTGATACGATCGTCCCCCTTATGCGCAGTTAAGGTTCTCCACCCCGCATAAAAATGACGCCAAAAACAAATATAAAAACGATACGCCGGTTATCTAGCTCACACAGTGAGAGGCGTGTTTTACAGCGTCGTTGCCGACCGACGCCAACCCAACCTATATAATGCATGCAGGGGCGGGGGGGGGGGTTGTATTCATATCATGCATCGCTGTAATCGTATGGCCATAGACCCACCAAGTTTACTGTTTGAGGGGGGGAGACATTGTTTTCTTCGAGAAAGACGTGCAGTTGAGGCCGGAGAAGAGAAAGGCGGTGGACAGCAACCGTCGAAGTACACCTCAAGGGAGGCAAAGAAGACCAGAGCAGAACAGTGGCGGCCATGGTGAGGACAAGGGGAAAGCGGGGGGTGTATTTATGCCATACATGGCCGTAAGGGGGGCGCGGGGGGGAGGAGAGGGGCTGGAAGGGAATACCGTAGACTTAATGGTGGAGTTGTTCGAAAACTGCCGAAGCAGTATCCCGGGGGGGGGGGGGGGGGGGGCATTGATAGCCTACAGGAGCGGGGGGAGGGGTGGAATATGTGGACGAGAGGGCAGGCGAAGTACTGCTTTATTATGGAGTGGACTGGAGAAGGTTAGGATACACGGAGATCGCAGGGAAGGGGAGCAGTGGCGAAACAGATACAGAAGGAGTTCGTGCTTCAATCGGGGAGGATAAGAAGAGCAACGAGGCTGGATGCCGAAGGAGTTCGCGCTGCAATCGGGGAGAATAGGAAGAGCAACGAGGCTGACGGAGATGGGAGCATTACCGTGGGTGATCCAGAGAGAGGGGAGATGGGCGTCACAAACGTTTATGGGATACGTGAGAAAATATCGAGCATCCACTTCAGGTTTCCAGGGTGTTGGGAGAGACAGGGGAGCCGAGTAGGCAGCCGGGGCAGGGGGCGGGGTAATCGCAGACATATATAACAAATACATAATACGCTGCCAGTAAATCGCAAAACATATATAACAAATACATAGTACGCTGTGTCCAGCAAGATACATATACTGCCGCTCCGTCCCACCCGCCTTCGAAATAGAAAAGGGGCGGGCGGGCGGGAGAAACCACGAAAGTAGACCTAGTCGGAGGCTATCAATCGGCAGCTGGCAGTGTCGTGCTGTCTGCTCGTGTGCCTATGCTCTACACGCGCCGCTATGAAAATCAAGCACGAGGTACTCGAGAGTGATCCCCTTTCTCCGTCCTCCTTACCTTTTACCAGGGTGAAAACCCTTACGTCAGTAAAGCCCATACGTCGGTAGAGTCCACGACCATCAAACAGTGATTTCTAATGGTTGCAACAAAGCTCACCTTTAGTTAAGTATGCTCGATTCTAGGATTGTTATGCTTTGTGATTTCAGAGTGCTAAACTTCGTAATTTATAATTAATAGTAAAATGTATCCCACACCGGAATGGGGGGAAACGTATTGCTTCCAAATTGTTTCGCCCCACAACGAATGGTACAGCAGTTAGTTGTGAAATATGCTGTGAAACTACACACCACTCGCAATGCGGCGAAAGAGCTAAAAACACATTTTCGAGCCTGCGGCGAAGAAAAATACCCGCAAGTCACAATCGCTTACCAGTGCGGCGCAAAAGCCCCCGCAACATATAGTGTCGCCTGCGGCGAAACGTGCCGAGCAGTTTCTAGTCACGTGTTGCGCAAAGCTGCAACACGCCTGCGGCGCGTGTTGCGCATGCATATGCTTGATTTCGCGACAAGTGTTGCGCTGGCGCAGCAGCACTGTGCCTGAACTTAGCTTTGGTCCGTGGTCAGGGGTCCAGAACAGGCTCCAACAATACGTCTGGAGTGGAGTGCCAAATTACCTCGGGATTTTTTTTTGAACATACACGTAATGTACTTAATCAGCACGGTGCACATCAGGGTTCGAAATTAGGTGGCCAGTACGTGGGAAGGTCACCCGCCAGGGGGGCCTGAAGGGCATCCAGAGGGCCACCGAAACCCTCCCGAAGGGCCGCTGAAGGTACCAATGGGAATATGAAGGTGTTACCGACTGAGCTATACGGGTAAAGATCGATCGATTACCCGGCCCAGGGTTGGGTATTCCTTTTTACACTCTCCCCCCTCTCTGAATGACAGGATCTTCGGGGCGTCGGCACCGTACACTAGGTACCTGGTGCGGCCGTACGCTGACCCACCCACTTCGTTTCAATACCTGGGGAACAAGGGAGATATACTTTTAGGGGCGCTCGCTCAAGCTATTCTAAAAAAGAAACGTTCGAAGTAAGATTCGAACCCGTGTCCTCGATAACTTCAAATAAATGTGAAGCTGTTACCCACTGAGCTATAGGGGTAAAAATTATGATCAATTAATTGCCCAGTCCAGGGAAATCCTTTTGGCAGAGACCTCCGCAAAAAAATGCATACCAACTATGTGTCGCCTGCGGCGAAACGGACGGTACACTACGTTTAGCCTGCGGCTAAAAGAGTCTCGAAACAAATTTCGCCTACTGCGGCAAAAAGTGGGGCGACGTTTTTTTCGAAGCGAAAAGGGGGGAACCTTAGAAAGCAAAAGTGCAGCAAGTCGCATATTATTGCTTCCAGCGGATGGTGCGCTAATTCTGACGAAAAACGTGGGCCAGCGCACCGCCGTACCCCCTATAATTATAACTCTGGTACAGGTTGATATTAATAATATGCCTGAGCCCTTTGTGCCGGCGAAAATTCTAGCATAATTCGCATGTTCCCAAGAATTTGCGTAATACGAGCCTAAATGCTATTTTGGTAGCATAGTAATCAGGTCCAGCGCTACTACAGCTGTTACTACAGTAGTCTAGGCACTCGCTGTCTGAAGAAAAATGGCGAGAAATCTCCCCCATAATTGGTCGGGGAGAGTAAGGATTTAGCCTACAGCCGGATTCTATTAAGTTTCTTACGAGACTGCCGATACAACTGTACGCGCGGTAAATTCGGGACGGGAATATAATGTGGTCGGGACGGGAACAGTACGGTACTGGAAACGGGAATTATGTGGTATTCAACTCCCGACCGCAATTAATTTCCCGACCCGTGCCATCTTCAGGTTTTCTTTCCGCCGTATGGCGTCCTGTTTCCGTCCCGACCGTCACACACTCTCTGCCCAGTTTCGACTTGTTCCCGTCTTACTGCTGTCTGCCCCGTTGTTGTTCGTATTCCATCCCGATTATCGAACACAGATTTTGCCTCCCCGCAGATGTTTCCTTTCCATTCGCCATCGCTATCGGTCTTTCTTGCTGTCGCATCGTATGGCCATGTGGATGCAACAACTGGCGTATGAAAAAAAAGGATGCAGAGGAGAGTGGAGACTTCAGATATATATATATTTTTATTTAATGAATTTTCATGGTTTCCCTCCGACGTCTTACATACAAGGTAGTGTTTTACTCCAATACTTCTACTGTAGTTATATATATATTATATATATACTACCACCTGTATATACTGCTATACGCTCGTGCGCCCACACAACAAGACAGTACAAGCATGGACGATGTGAAGGGGGATGGTGCCGGCCGCTCTGCTCCGGCGACTCAAGAACAAACTAAAAAACAAGCAACTCCAGTCCCTGAACATCCTTTGTCATGGAGAGGTGTCTGTGGTATCATTTAGTGAATACTCTGTTCGGAGTACACGACTTGTACTATTTAATATTAATACCAGGTACAATGATATTCACATTCGAACAACGAGTTGTATTGTGTGCACGTACAGTACTATGTTCCTTTTCTAAATGTACTGTACGTGCGTGTTTGATGCTTAGGTCATAGTCACAGGTCGGTGCTACGTAACGCAAACTGACTATTACCCTCGAGTAGGGGAAGACTTGTCAGGTAACTACATAGGACTCGAATGAATACATTTGTTTTCATGTTAAACTTTGCAAAGAAAGGGTGTCTCCAGCCCGTGTTCCCGATCGTGCTCCCAACCATCCCCGGCTGGGTATCCAGACCGCATCTCCGACCATGTGTTCACGACCGAATCCCCGACCTATCCCAGAGCCGTTCCCCGATCGTTCCCTGTCCCGTCCCGCCAACACGTCATGTAGCCACCTTCCATTCCGTCAACCAAAATGGCTGCCCATCTTCCCGTTCCATACCCATCCCAAAGCAGGAACCTTCGGCACCACGCGCGTATCCTTGAAAAATACCAGAAATATAGAGTACGTATAAAAGAAAACACAAGGCGCGTCACGTATCAGGCGCGGTTGCGCCCGCTACGCTCGCCCACAAAGAAGAATGGCGCGCGACACGCTGCAACAGAAAGATAGATAGATGGTGCAACAGGTTTGGTGCACACAGACGACTTGCAAACGCCAAGCACTCCTATGCCCCAGGGAAACAACCCCGACACCGCATGCACGTGTGATATGTACGTACACCCCCCCCTTTTTTTATATAAGTAAGTTCGAAATGAAGAGCACGGCACGGCACAGGACCGCATGGCGCTACGCTGCGCTGCACTGTTGCGAGAGATGAGCTGAGCTGGGCATGCCTTTCTTTCTTGTTATTGTAATACATGTGGTACTTTGCACTATAAAATAAATCGAACTTTTCCTATTGCATTTAGTGTAGGAACGGCGATCTCGCTCAGTTTAGACCGTTTTTTTTATTCTGACCGGAATTTCGGAGATCCATTTTGTGAGTTGAAGTTATATGTATCTAGAAATAAGTGAGGGCTGTTTTAATCTTGGGTTTAAAACTGGCTGAGCTGCGCTGGGTGTGAGTTTCCAAAGATCAAACAACAGAACGAAATCATAGGAAGGAAGAAAAGAAAGCAAGCAACTCGAGGGAAATAAAAACAAACGATCGGCAATCACGGGTTGAGGAGGGCTTCGAGATGGGATAATACTCCGAAGTATAACTATAACGAGGGAGAGAACTGAGGGTCGGACTGTCTGAGTATTTAAGTTTTTACACGTACAGCGTATATTAATACTAACAAACAGCAGACCACCAGGCGCATGTCGACAGAGAACTAAAACATAGATCAATACACGACGAATACACGCCACACGGCGGCGTGCACTACCATGCGAATATATCACACTGGTCTCCACGAAACATATTTTGAGCATATAGCCCTGCTTGATGGCAAGCATAGTGAGGCGTAAAATATTTTTTGTGGTATGGCATAAAAGCTTGATGGTGCAGAATTGCAGTATATTCCACTTCGGCGCTTTCGAATCGAATCGTTTGGTCCACTGTTCACGAATATGTCGTGCTTGTTCCTTAGTATCGTGGCGTTTCTTCCCTCTCCGGGGGGGGCTGGAAACTGTGGCGGTTCTTCCTCATCCAGTTTCCCCTGCACCCCCCCTCCCCCCCCCTTCCCCCCCTCGTCTCCGGTCCCTATTATTTTGCGCTGCTGACCTTCCCTCAATCCCACAGACACCCTTAACTGCCCATAAATACCCAGGTATCTCCCCCCCCCTTAACCTCCTCTCCCGTAGACTCTTTACCCCTGCCTCCGTAGACTCCTACTCATTTCCTCCCAGTAAAATATCTCGCCCCGCCCCCCCCTCGCGCTTTAACCTCCGTGCTCGTGATTCAATCGGGTGGGTGGGTGGGTGGGAGATTGCGATTGATGCTGTCACGCGCTGTCTCTCTGTTCCATTGCGCTCTTACCACCGATAATCCTTGCTGCTGTTGCTCGTGATTCAATCGGGTGGGAGGGTGGGAGATTGCGATTGATGCTGCCACGTGCTGTCTCTCTGCTCCATTGCGCTCTTACCACCGAACCTCCTTCCTGTTGTTGCTGTTGTCGCTGCTGTACAAAATGCTACCTCACCTGCATATCTGTCGGATACACTTCATCTGTGCTGCTGCTGTGGTCACTACCTCCGCTTTCCCACTCGAAGAAACATATATACCAGGTATATGATATATAGATATAAATATTATGTGTGTTAACGACCCCTCCCCTCTTCCTCCCGTTTCCTCCGTAGATAATTTCCTCCCGGCCAAATCCCAGGCTCCCAAGACATTCTGCTATGTTGGCCTATTCTTCACGAGGTTTAGTCTACAGCAGCTGTATTGCAACCACGTCCCCGGACATCTATGTTCCGGAATTCGGATGATCGACGTGTCCACAACCCACGGTTCTTCCCCGTCTCTCTGTTGTCCAGCTATTATAGCGTTGAGAACTGGAACCGGGCATGAAGGAATGCTGCGCGGTGGGCATCCGAAACAATCAAGCACAGTTAGCTATGCGCTTTTGTGCGTATCGACCACAAAAGAAGACGATGTCTACCTACAAAAACAATGCTCATCCCCGGCCAAAGCTGACGCCTCCAACGACCGGAGGATGATTTGATTTCATTGTATAATATTCGGCAATACGCAAGCGCATAATACTGGAGATTGCGCATGAATCATCAACTGAAACTTCAGGTACGTCTCCAGACCCAAACTCTCCGCATCGTGCTCAAATGATATTTACACATTGGAATTCGAACTTAGGTGAAAAATCGCCGAAATCCTGCGCCCTTGGGGAACATTTCCAAGTATTGCAGGCGAATCACCACGCCGTAAGATGTATTGAGGTGCAAGGAACTAACCACTATGTAGCTTAGGACATGTGACATCTAAGGGAAAAAACCCAGCTTCATTGCACTACGTTAGAGCGGAGGGCTGTGTCTTTCAAAAACGCGTAAACTGGCCAGGAAACGCAGCTTCGCATGTGAGCCACGGGTAATCAAGACTGCCGCGAAACGAAATTCAACTGCGTAGGAGGAAAGAAGCGGTGGCGACACTATCCAAAGAGCGGCGGGACACGCAGTCCACAAAGACGTTGTGCGACGCGGCGGCCGCGAGGTGTGCGAGGCATACCGGAATTGAGCGTTGCAGAAGCGGGACAAACACCGCCCACTTGCATCCGATGCGGAATTGAAGAGCCGTGCTGCCGTCAAAAAAGGAATTTCCGACATGGAGTCGAGCGTGTTTTCGGAAAACAAACTGAGCCTTGCGGCTGAATATGTCAAGATGAAGGCGGAAGAGGGCAGGCTACAGGCGGAGTTGGTACTGCGGACAGAGCGGCAGCGTCGAGGCGGAGACTGACGAGTAGGTGGCCGCATCCAAGGCCTACGTGGAAGCCTTGCACAAGCCGGTCTCTAACCTGCAGCAGCAAAAGCTTTCTTGGATGCTAGCGATATGTGTGGCGTTGCTTACGAGAATCAGCGCACCGAAAGGATGCGCTCTTCTGAAGGAGAAGGCGTGCATCAGAGGTTGGAAGTTTCGCGACTGGCAAGGTTGGGCACCATCGCCGAATGCTGGGTAGGAGGAAGGAGACCAGGGGAAAAGATAATCGGATATGGCGAGGATGCGAGGGGGTAGAGAGGTGGGGGGGAGCTGGAAGGGAGCGTAGTGGACCTGTCGATGGAGCTATTCGAGTACTACAGGCGAAGCCCCCCCGGGGGGAAATTTACCCCATTGATGATGTACAGAAGCAAGGGAAGGTTGAAGGTGTGGACCAGAGTGCAGGCAACGTGCTGAATCAAGGGAGGGGCAGAAGAAAGTGAGAGAGACGTAGGACCAAGAAGGAAGGGGGCAGTTGCAGAACCGATACCGGAGAAGTTCGCGCCGCACCCAGGGATGATAGGGGAGGCGACAAGGCTGGAAGGGATGGGAGCGCAACCGCGGATGGCCCAGAGAGGAGAAAGGTGGGCGTCGCAGGCATTTTACGGGTAACTTTAGGTCGAACATGAAGGATCCACTCCGAGTGCCCAGGGGTTTAGTGGGAAGGACAGGGGAACAGAGTGGGCAGCCGGGGCGGGGGGCGAGACGGGGCGAGTGGAGGCAATATAAGGGGAGGAGCAGGAAAGGACGCGGCTTCCTAAGGGGCTTCTGGGCTGTTGAGGTCGTCTGTCAGCGTAGGGGGCAAGTCTGTCGCGTACCATTGCAGGACGGGAGACGGGTGGGGGGGGGCGAAACTGGATGGTAAATAATCGTCACAGTTTCTACCTCCCGCCACCCGTGGGGGGAGAGGGAAGAAGGTGCGCTATGCTACGCTACAGATTGGTTCTTGCTTGTGCACTACTCGCACCTTTCTCGCAGAAACACTACCGTCATATTTGCACTCAACGTCGCTGCCTTGTCAGTTTCTACGCCTACGTATAAACTTCGACAAACAATATATAAACGATGGCGGTGTCGTTGTATTTTTGTGCAGGTCCGTCTCCAGTAAAATACCATCTCTTCCCAGAAGGATAAGCCGCAGAAGCTACGCGACGCTATTATATATACCCGAAAGTAAAAAAGCGGCGAGCAAGCGCAACGACGGTGTCCGTCTGTCTGAGGAAGAGGAGCAGAAGGTAGTCGTTGACCGGATGCGCAAGACAATGAAAAAATCTGGTTAATACGGTTGTGAAGCTGCGCGCCTTTGGCAAGAGGGTGTCCTTGCGGGTCTCTCGCTTAAACAACTCGGGATGCATGTTGCAAAGGTCGTTCTCCCCACTTTGCAAGTGCAGCTACGGGCCGAGGGCGCAATGTTACTTCACCGTAAGACGGTTTAATAGCTCGCCCTAGGAAGTTCTATGCACGACCAGGTGGCGCTCACGAAGGAAATTTAGGCGGCCCCGTTCCTGCTCATTGCAGCCGACGAATCTAGTCCCAACGGCCACGAGAAGTATCCCATTTTAATTGTTTTTGTGGCCACGTGGCTGGCGCACCATGGTGGGGAATCGTTGTTGTTCACAGTATGAAGGGCAAGACAGCCAAGGCACAAGCGACGTTTTTGAGCGAGACAAGCGTCGACGTCCTCAAGCACCCCCATAAGCGAGTGTTCCATGTGCTCAGCGACAACACGGCATCGGTGCCTGGCGAACGTGGGGGCTGTGTCACGCTGGTGCAACGCAAGCTGAGGGGCGAATATACAACACCACGCCCGGTGAGAGCCGGAGGCCAGGGAGCAGGTCACGGTCAGGAAGCAGTCCCAGGCCGTGGGGCACGTGGAGAAGACCGAGGCCGAGAGGCAACCCGGGTCCGGGGGCGTAGGCGTGGAAGGAGCGCGCACATGAGCGTCGTGAACACGGTCAATACATTAGAGCGGAGAGTCAGCGTGCGCGTGGGCCGGGCGGGGCATCAGACGGCGGAGAATGGGCAATTCGTGTGGCTCGTAGACGGCGACATTTGCTTTTGTTTTTCATCTGTTTTTTTCCCTCTTCGGTATCGTTCGCAAGGTAGACTGTTTACCAGGTATACTTGAACGATGTTTGGATTTCCGAGCTGAACCCTTTTCTCGAGAAATGGTATGTCCTCCCTTGTCAAGTCGTGAACCTGGTACATATGCCTCCCCTTCACTGCGAACGGTTTCGATGTCCTCAGCAGCAGCTGATACGACACGGCCAGGCCTATCCACACTTTCCTCCTCCCCGCACCCCAGTCGCCGAGCATCTTCTCTATCACCCTCATCAACTCGCACGTCAGCGCTCTTCTTACCCTCGTCTGGTTTATAGCCTCCACGTCCGCCCCATGGATCCCTTTTTATCACCGCCTTGGTCCTGAAGTGCTGAGGCGGCAATGCCAATCTTGCCCACTGCCCGTGATAGACATTCGCCGCCATCACATTCCTTGCCACCGTCGCCTCCTTCAAATTATCTTCCGCGCAGGAGTAGGCCGTAAACACCGCCAGGTCAAGCCCCCACTTGCTCCCACCCCCAACCAACTCCCCTTTCCCCCACATCACCCTGCGTATACGTCCTCGGAATCGAGTGCACAACTTGCCCGAGTGCGTAGCTGAGCGCAAGCTCTCCGGCACAATCTCTGTTCTTGAAACTCTAAGGTACTGGGCCTGCCTGAAAACGGCGGGACTTTCTGCGGCCAGCCTCATTTGGATTTCATCGTCCTTCACGTGTGCCTGAAAACACCATATCCCTATCTGATCCAACACCCCCATAATCTTCATCATCCCCCCTGATATATCCTTTCCCTCGCCCCTCCTGCAGTAGATTGTCCACTGCGCCGCCGAACACTATCCCCCTTCAGTAGCACCGGCCCTCCTACACTCGCTGGTCTGTCCCGCTTGATTACCATCAGCACGTAGGCTGTCGTCACCACCCCCATCCACTCCAGAACGTTGATAGATGACCGCTTCCCGTCCCCCGTCCCTTCAACTCCTGTTCGTCCCCCCTCTCTCTTTCTCTGTCACCCTGTATCTCCAGTACACTCCCGTCTCCAGGCACATACGCCGTACCGCTTCGAATGATGGGTCTGAAAACCAGGTTCTGCTGTGGAGCTGCTTCACAAAGTGGGAAAACGGCACCGCCAACCTTTCTCTTCTCCCCGACTGGACTTCCTTTAGACACCATTTTTGCCACTCCACGTTCCCTATGAACGCCTTTTCTCAGCTCCAGTACGTTCCTTGCTTCTGTTTTATTCCTACCCCCTTACCCATGCCCCCCGCCCTTTTATCTTACCCATCCAGATGCAGCTTGCTCAGCTGGAGAAGCCGCCTCACAAAATTCCTCCCTGGTCTGATCATATGCGCCAAGTGGGTACGAGAGTCTCCTGTGCCGTCGCCGTGCATCTCCACGCCAGCCAGTCCTCCTTCAGCTCGTTTGTACTGATAGGGATATCGTGATTATCTCCGTGTCCAGGTTGAATCCTGGCAGTTCCCGCTAGTAGGGGCAGTCCGCCACCTTCGTGTGCGACAGCTGGGGCTCCGTCCACTCCATCCTCTCCCCCATGGTCTGGAGAAGAAAGGACACCAGCGACTGCGACAGCGCTAGGCACTGCGCCCCGTCTGCCTCCCACTGTGCCTCCGTCAATATTGCGTCGTCCATGAAAAAACAAACCCACGCGGTGTCCTCCACCCCACCCCATTCGATCGTCTTGAGGGTGCATCCTTACGGCATCAACACCACGTCTACTCCCGTGCGCACCGCTATACGGACATGCACCGTGGCGGCTATTCCCGCGGCTAAGATGGGCATCAGTACCCTTGTCACCTGCCGCTTCGCTAGTTAAATAGCAACGGTAATCACCCCCCAGCACCCTGCGCCCCCCCTCCATCCAACCAATAGCCGCATGCCGATAAACAGGTAAGCACCGAACACATACACAACATTCACTTCCCCCATCGGGTCTACTCCCACCCGCCGAAAGGCGCTCTTCAAGTACATCTTCTGTATGAGGATCCTCTCTTCCTTCCGAATTTGTCTTGCAGTCCCAGAACCCTCCTGACAATCTGGAGCATCACGTTCTCCTGTTGTTATGCTGGGATCTGATCTCAATATACCGTCTCGTTCACTGGCCACCCCCTTCCCCCTCTCCCCTACCGGTTCACCCCTGTGTGCTGAATCGTAGGTTATCCTCCTCCTCTCTTTCTCGTCTACCGCTCCTACTGGAAAAATCCGCACACCCCGCGCCATCCTTGCCAATCTCACCGGTAACTCAACCGCCCTCGCCGCCCTGACGTCGACCGTCATTTTCTCCTACGCCTCGAACGCGTGCCCTCCAGCGCTGCTATGATTCTCGCACCCCAATTCGCGTTCTAGGCTACCTCCGGGGATTACATCCATTGGCACGCCCATCCTCGCAATATGTTCCAATCGTGCAAACTGGTCGATCTGATGCTGCTCCCCGAACCATTGCGTCACCCGCCCCACGTCAGTATAACTTCCTTTCCGACTCGTACATCACCTTCACCAGATCCCTCCTTTCCATTGCAATATATCCAACTCCGCTTCCATCATCACCCTTAACAGTCGATCGCGCTCTTCTGCGTCGCCACCCGTCTTCCTCATGCGCCCAATGCCCCCCCTCCACCTAAGGGTCGCCCTCCTTCTCCTCTCCGAACCCTCCTGTTTCTCCCTCCCTTGCGCGCCTTGACTGCCACCCAATTTCCCCCCCACCCTATCACGACTCACGTCCTTCCTCGCCCTGTTCGAGCGTTGGGCCGATGACTTACTTCCCCCTCCCTTGTGTGGTCTCTCTTGAGCGCAGTTCTGCTGTATCGACCTGGGATTCACCCCCTCTCCCTCGCGAGCAATGTCCTCCGTGGAACCTCGCCCCACCCTTGCCGTGCGCGACGCCCCTGCCGCCCACTTCCCTTTCCTTTCCATCTGCGGCTTCGATGTTGCGCCTCCGCCCCCGTCCGAGGCGTGCGCTAGCACTTTGCGCCCCCCCCCCGTGCGCACCCTCCATACCACGTACTGCCGCCGCCCTCCTGTATGCAACTGCCCGGCCCCCAAAATAATTTCTTCTTTGCCTTTGTGGCCCCTTCTCCGCGCAGCCGTGCCTCGTTTCCCCGGACCTTGGCCTCTCTCCCTTGCAGGCTATGTCCCCCCTAGAGGGTCCCCCCCCCCCCCCCCGTCGACTGCCTCACGTACTCCGCACTCCCTCTCTGCTCCCTCCTCCCACCCCCTCACCTCCCTCTCGTCTTTCACTTCACTTGAGCTGACCCGTCTTATCCACCCTAGCACCGGCACCTCCCCGATGTTGGTCTCGCAGCCGTTCCGATCCGCGCCGTGACCTTCGTCGTACCACCTTGCCTTGCTTGGTCTCCTTGTGTACATGGCTGTACCCGCGCTTCCGCAGAGCCCGTGTCCTTATTCATCCCTCCTCCTCTTCCCTCCCACCCTTCGGACATCGTTTCCACTATGGTCCGCTTCCCCGCCTCCCACTCCGCTCACTCGTCCTGCCCCCCCTTCTCGCCCCCGTGCTCAAACTTTAGCAACCCCCTACTTCTCTACGTATGGGCAATACCTCTTCGTCTTGACGTAGTAGCACTGCTTGCTGACCCCCCCCCGCCCCTTTCCTCTCCACTCCATTCCGTTCTCCATCAGGGGGGATACGGGGTGAGACACTATTGTCCCTACTGCCCGAATCGTAAGCCCCCCCCCCCTCCTCGACGACGGTTGCTCTCTTGGCGCTTCCCCCCCCACACTCCGTGCCTCCTCACCAAACCCTACCAGATCCGCTTTAAACCGCCTCGTGAGCTCCTCGTCGAAGGCTTCCATCTTCACCACTATCTTGGTGGTCACATGTAAGTGATGGATCATTTTCTTCACGCTTTAAAGCTGTCGCTGCGACTGTGTCTGCACCCGGTGCAGCGCCTCCGTTCCCGCCTGCCTGTTCTCGTCCGTTGCAACTGTGGCCATGTCCATTGTAAATACAAGTGGTGCCTCCACTCTGTCTGGCAGTGATGTCTCACCATCCTCCATACGTTGCCCCCACAGCTCTGTCCTCGCGTACATCGTCAGGTTGAGGTCGGAGAAGCTCGTCAGGTCCTCCTCGCCTTTTTTTGTCATGAAGAACAGTTTGGGGAACAGCGCTTATATCGCCCGTTCCTTCACAGAACCGCAAGGCGGCAGGCTGCCACCCGGCCGGATTGTCCCCGACATCATCATGCCCACGTCCACAACTTGCGTCCATGGTGCTGGTTCGGGTCTCTCGAAGAAACGGCTAGGCTCCATCTTGCTGTCTACCTCTATGTACCCGCCCCCTCACCTGAAATTGCTCCCCTCTCTCCCGCAACCCCCCCCTCGTTCCTCTCTGCACGTCTCGATCGACCGAATCTCCCCGCTCCCCTCCTCTCCGTTCCTCTTTCTTGTCAACCCCCTCGTTGCCTATCGTCCTCCCCTTCTTTCCTGCATTCACCTCCCTTCCCCTCAATTGGTCCCTCCTTGGTTCTCACCCTTTTTTTGCTTCCAGTAGCCGCCCCCTTGCGTTGGTTCGATCTTGGCGCCTCTACCTCCTGCCTCCCACCCTCCTACTTCCGGGTTTTCACTGTTTAGCAGCTCTCCCTACCACTGCCGTGTTCCTTGATAAAAATGTCCCCGTTCTCCGCAGGCTTCAGTCTCTTACGAAACACTCTAACGCTTTGAAGGTCCCTCGCGGGGCTCCGGATCTCCCGCTGGTTGTGCTTGATCAGCTCCCCGCGGTACGCATGGAGCTCTGGGTGTCCCTCTTGTGGAGTATGTCCTGCTCTCTGCCCCCGAACATCTCCTACGCAGTCAATATCGGTGTCACCATTGTCTCCAACCCTCCTGCCCTGGTGGTCGCAATACAATACCTGCATCGTCGGCGTGCAGCAGCCCCCACAACCTATGGGCGTTGTACTTCGCCCCCTCCCGTTAGCTTTACCTGCCCGTGCAGTCCCCCGCTTATTCTCCCCATTCTCTTTCTGTCCTTGAAGGGGCGTCATGCTGTCCATGATGGATGGGTGCATCATTGATGACGCCTTTCTCGGCCATGCGCAGCACCGCCGAGAACATACTGAACAGAAATGGCACGACTACACCCCATTGCCGAACACCTGCTCCATTTCAAAGTTATCCGAACACTCGTCATCGCCCGGCCGCGCAACATGCATGACAACATTGGGATAGTCCACCCACAGAAGGGTTCAGTCCACGGATATATGGCAAACTCTACTGACTGAAGGACGCAGCTGCCGGCAACAAGTCCAGGAGGTGGCAGTTTCTGGCGTCGTCAGTTACACCTACTGTAGTATCACAAAAGTTTTATGCTCTGACGCGCATCGGCGCATCGTTTAACATCGAAAGAGATCCCAAGCAGAGATCCTTTAGGTGTTGCGCTGTTGCGCCAGCGCAATTTTTCCAGTGAAGTCACGCGTAGCGTAACACGCGCCGAAGGCGTGTTGCTGCTTGCCGCAACACGTGCTTGATAGTGCGCAGCACGATTTGTCGTGGTCGAAAACTGTGTTGTGGCGAAACCTTTAGAAGTCATTTTAGTATTTTGCGTCACTGGCGATTTTCATTTCATACGCCTGGTATAGTTTTTCTTGTTTGCGCTCTCCAAGTATTCTTCTGGTAAGTTGTGGTTACTTTTGAGTCATTTTCTGCTCGGTGCGAAGAAGATAAAAATGTACCTGCCCTTATCATCAATTTAATGCTACAGAGATGTAGAAGAATGACGATTGGAGATCACTTCTGACTGCATGCGTACCGGCTGAATCTTAGCATTTACCAATGTACCAGGCAAAGAGCACCAAACAACTTGAACATAGTATGGGGTTATGTTTGGCTCTCGAACCCGGAAAAACAATCCGGCAACACGCACATTTGTATTATTTGTTGGGCATATTGTTCCGCCAGTATCGTACGTGTTGGCTTCCGGTATCCCCTACGCGGGGAGGGCCCTCCGGGGACGCCCCTGGACTAAAAGGAGCCCTGATCCCAAGGCTACTGGTATTATTGTACAATGAAAGGGTTTTAAATGTTAAATAGAAAGAGTTACGCTTCTTCAACAAAGTGGGCATTGAAAACGTTTGTCTAGGTAGAATCATTTCTGCTGAGGTGCTCCCTAGTATAGTGGTGGTGGTAGTCCAGCAGTACAGCAGTATTGTTAGTGTAGAGAAGGGTATTCCTTTTTTTTCAATTGTGAAATACCCTGGTACGTCAGCTGTGAGTTCGACTGATTAAAAAGTTCAGCTTTGCAAGCTGCATTTGAAAATAAAAAAAATGCGCTACAAACTACTAGAGGACTGTTTTGAAACAATCACGACGGCAACTAACCCACCGTTTTTTCTCCAACGATACCCCCAATAAAAAATCATTCAAATAACTTATACTTCCCGACGATGTGTTTCATGTATTTCGCTAATGTTTAGTGGTATCCTTGGAATGCCATTTTCGGTAAGGATTCCAAACGGCCACCACCAAGACAAACTTTCCCCACAACTTCATAAAACCACAGACGCGTGCTACGACATGAGTAGCGCTTTTGGGTCAACTCTTTTTCTGACTGGCGGGATCCCTCCACGAACGATTTACCCGATATCGCTGGAATACCACGTGTATCGTGTTTTTAATACAATTTTTCTATGCATGCATACCTAGGCCATGAGGTTTTATTTTCACTTTTCTCAGAGGGTCAGGTTTGTATGAGGTATAAATTTCCTCGCACGGGGAGCCTCATAAAATATTGGTTGCATCCCTATCATGCCATACCTGGTATAGCATAGCATGCATCCTCATTCGAGACACAACATACAAAATGTACCCCCGGTTATCCTCGTTGTGATAGGCTACGAGTATACATGCGATCATCGTACAACTTGTTTCGGCGCGAAAAGTTTATTTCTCATGGCATTGAAAGCTTTCCCGTTATCGCATCCTTTTCATTGAGCGGGAAAGCTTTCAACGCCAAAAAATCAGCGTTTCACACCAAAACAAGTTGTATACGTATGATGATCGTATTACATGTACACTCGAAGTCTATCACAACAATCACCCAGGAGTACATTTTGAATGTCGTTTGTGTATCAAATGTAGTCTGGTCTACTGTTAAAATCCATAGGCTTATTCTTTGGGGTATCATGGCGCTTCCCCCGTTTCCGCCCACGGGGGAGGTCGGTGGAACCGTGACGGGTCTCACTAGTCCTTTTCCTGCTGGCTCCCCGGCCCCGCGTCCTGTTCCAGCTATTGTACGAGGCTGACTTGCCCCCCCTCTGACTAGCAACCTCAACAGCCAAACTCGCCCCCCCACAGAAAATATATACAAATAATAATCAAAACCCCCGTCGGATTCCCGTATGAATATATCCCTACTTCCTCCTTCTCTCGCCCCCCCCCCCCCCCCCCTGTTTAACCTTCCTGCTCGTGATGCAATCGGGTGGATGGGTGGGTAGGTGGAAAATTACGACCGATGGACTACGTGCTGTGTATCCACTTTCCTATGCTCCTGTCATCGATCCTCTCTGCTACTACAGGTGCTGCTGCTGCTACTGTTGCCACCGCTGTGCGACACTGCTGCTTCTGTCACTGCGGGTTTTTGTCCAGTACGTATGCGAAGCTGCGCTGTTGCTGTGGCTCCCAGAGTATCTTTCTATCACCGGAACCGTCACCCCCCTCTGTCCCATTCCCTATATATACTGTTACTTCTGTAAAACCAAAGTCCAGACCGCCAACGCACAGATAGGGGGTGGCAGCAGAAAAGGACCGTATTAGGGGAAAACCGAAAGAGTGGTTACAAGGTGGATGAAAGGATGCACGAGTAAGGTACAGATTTACGGAAACACGATGAACACGGAGAATAATCTGGCGGATCCCGAGAATACGGGTGGCACAAGGAGCCGCCCAATAAAAGCATGCACCCCCAGGGCTAACACGAAGCGACCCCAGAGGGTATAAAATAGAAGGTCTGGGTCGCGCCTCATGAGATGAAGTGTACTACTGGTATTGCTTCTTCTGCCGCTACCGCTCCTGCTGCTTCTACTTCTACGGCTACTACAGTATTACTACTGCTACTACGAAGTGTGAGGGGGCGGAAGGGATTTCTGGAGGCGGGAGCCCGCGGGGACGGGGACGGGGGGGGAACTGTGTGGCAGGGGGGTCAAACGCCGGGCGGGGAGGGGGCAGGGTTCCATGGGGGGCATAGCCCCCCAAAACAGAAAGGATGAATCGACAAAGAGGGGCTGGGCGGCAACGGGATCGCGCAAGGGACGAATTCCCAAGGGGAGCGTAGCCCGCGAGAGAGAGAGGGGGGTTCCCGGTGTCCGAGCATACCGCGCAAGGGAGAGATAGTGAATCCCCAGGCAATGAGCAAGAGCTGTGCGGCAACGGGGCCGCGCAAGAGATGGAGTATGGAAAGGGTCATAGCCCAAAGGGAGTATAGCGCACGAGGGAGAGCGGGTGAATCCATAAGCGATAAAGGAGGGCTGCGCGGCAACGGGGCCGCTTGGAGGCATAGTATGCATGGTAAAGAGGGCGAATCCCGAGTGGTAAGAAAGGGCTGGACGGCAACCGTGCCGCGTGGCCGGGTTCCCGAGGGAGAAGAAAGGGCTGCACAGTAGCGGGGCCGCGCAAGGGACGGAGTATCAAGGGAGGTAGGATCAGCGAGTGAGAGAGGGTGAGTCCCGGAGGACGAGGGAGGGCTGCACGGCAACGAGGCCGTGCGGTCGGGGTCCCAACGGGGGGTATAGCCTACAGGGCAAAGAAGGTGAATCTAGGGACGACAAGGGAGGGTTATGTGTAACGAAACCGCTGCAGAGACGGAGTTCCAAGTGGGGCATAGCCCGCGAGGGAGAGAGGGTGGTACGAGTCAACGGGAGATGGAATTATCGGCGGGACGGGGCCGCGGGACCTCTTTTAACGACGAGTTTACCATCCCGTTCCACCACTGCTCTCAATCCCGTACCGTCAAGAAACCATGTAGAGCCTTGGAATTTATTACTTTCGGGGATCTCTTTAGTTATATTGGTTCGATCTTCTAGGGCTGGGGCCAGTATTCGTTATTTCACAGTTTGACGTGCTGCGTATGACGCGCTGAACGGTGAGCGTCCGCTAACCCTAGCCCTAACCCTAACACTAACCTTATCCCTACCCCTAAGCCTAACCCTGACCCCGAGTGAAAACCTGCCCGAAATAGGTCAGAAACGCGTCTATTCCTCATTCGACAGTCCAAAGGCAGTTAGATGCGTGTTTGGTAGAGCCCGTATGTATGCATGATACCTAGCATGTTATTTATCGTTCCCTGGCATAGCCCGCCAGTGGGTACGCATATGCGTACGTCACTTGCAATGTTAAGTGCCTCCCCCATATAACATATCCACGCGTCGTACTGTTACATACTCTAACCTGCAATCCGGACATTAGTATCACACCCGGGGGGGTGGGTAACTTTAGGGTCCTTTAGTATCGTGCCAAATACGTGCGATACCATACCGATTCTACCCAGTTTGCCCGGGTTTCTACGCGACCGGGCATAGAACGGGGCAGAACCTACCAATATGGGTACGTATATATGTTCGTACGTAGTTTGGTACGAAGCATTGTTATGATACCCCCTCTCCCCTGTTACGGTGTTACGCAGTGTGATGTGCAGTCAAAGTGTCCCCTCCTGATATATGGCTGGCGTTACAGCCTGCCTGGATGACGAACTTCCTCACCCCTTCTATCAGTAGACGCCTGGCGAGCAAACGAGCAACAAATGCAATAAACTATACCTTCCAAGCACCCATCAAGCACCGTGTACGAGTGACTTGGGCAAAGACAGAGGTACCCCTGCCTAACAGTAGTCGATCACTAGGTCCATGCTGCCTTTTACTATCACAAAATGGCGATATCGGTCGGACACCTTTGGGTTCCTGTTCGATCAGTCAATGTGTTACCACCCAGTTCGCTTGCCAATTGTTTTCGCGCGATGCGGCTTCTCCCATGATGCAAGAAACGGTATTTTCGCGAGACGCGCAACCCACAGAAGGCGTGTCTCCAACTTAGGGGCTTCCCTCGATTTCTACTCACACATTAGTATCTGATGTCGCGGCGGTTGTGCGACATTTTAATGCAAAAAAATATTGTTCCTGAGCTGACGTTTCCTCGACGACTATCGATGCAGCTCCAACGGATCATACTACGCAACGCACCGTATTCACGACGCCCCTATCCCCCCGCCCCTATGAATCCCGGCCGCCCCCTCGGTCTCTCCACACACCCCTCGCCCATCCCGCCCCCCCCGTGTAGGATCCTCTTCTGCCATGGAAGCAGGCGAAGAGCCGGAGTTTAAACCGTTCGACGAGGAGCAGGCATCCACCGGCAAGAAGTTACCACCCGCAAGTAAGGACTCCTCGGCTTCTACGCCTGGGAAGATCTCCTCGGCCGCCACCCTAGCCGGCGATGTTTTTGCATTTTCGGCAACGGAAATTCCTTTAATATTCCGGGACTCGACCTCGGCTGCGAAATAGTCCGAGCTGGGTCCTACCAAGTTCATCAACAATGAGGTCTTCCCCCGTCTGGTCTGCAAGAAAACTGACGCTGAAGACCAGAAACAGGCGAACAAAAAATTCCATGCCACGTTTCGAGAGCAAGCGGCGGCCACCACCGCCACCCACGACAAGTGCCGGTCGGTCAAGGAGTCCACCATGTTTGAGGCCTCCATCGTTGAAGCAAGAGCTGGCTATGGCCGAGCTAGCGACTGCAAAGGCCCGTGTTGATCGCAACAAACTTCCAGAGGCCAGGGCGACCATCGATCGGCAGGCTTTGGGGCGACTCTGGTCTATCTCATCGCCACCCGCCCCTCGCATTCCGGATTGCCTCTTCACATGCACGCCTCTTCAGTCCGGTTGGACGCTTGGGACAGTGCCCTTGAACGTTCTGGCCAAGCCCCGCCATATATCCTTCCTTGTGACCGACGCGGAATCGGTTTTCACGCGGGGAAAAGTATCGCCTTCCCAACAGGGACACTCAACTAAATACTAGCAAACCAACCTGCCTCGTCCATGCCCTCCACGGTCAACGTGAAAATTCCCCTTCCTGTTCGCCCTCCGGACGGCATAATCCCACTCCACGACCAACTCACGCGGTATAAACGATATTCTGTCCAATAAGGGCGCTATCAAGGACCGACGTGGGCTCCCTTTCTCAAAACGTGGCTCTCGCAGCGTGAATTCCAATGTCCGGCGTGACGCAAACGATGGAGATTCCTCCTCAAGTGGAAAATCGTCTCCAGGACAGAACTTGCGTGGCGTCAACAAAGAAGGGCCTCACAAGTACTCTACATCCAACGGTGACAAAGTGACAAAGATGATAAGACTGATACCCAGACAATAAGAAAGTGCGTTGGGCGTAAGCTTTTTTTACCCAGATCTCCAAGGAAGATTAAAAAACAAAAAAAGACAAGTGGTACCTTCCCTCATCGACGATTTGTCCGGCGATCTCTCCACCAACTATCGCACTGTGAATCTGCTACCAACGACCGCGCGCTACCGTTGTGTTTGACCACTGCACACGTACGCCAGGCGACGGTTGCAGATGTTGCAGAAAAATGTGACGCAGCTCATGTCGCTGTTGTAAAGCGTGATTATGCTAACATCAACATTCACAAACTCGAAGGCGGCGTCACGTCCATATCATTCACCACAGCACTCGACAAAACCGACGCGGCACAAGAGTTGGCACATAATATCAAATTGAATAGCTGATATCATGAAGCGATGTGACGACCAATAATTTGACGGCCTGGAGGCAACCGCTTGGGTTGCCGGGTGGGACACCCCACTGCAAAAACCCATCTAGAAACCCATCGGACTCGACGAATCTTCGACTGTCGACTTCACCACCACCGTTCTTTGACGATTTCTTCCGACAGGTGAAACGGAGCCTCCCCAAGGGACTCGGAGGCCCTGATACTTTGCTTGCACCAAGCGCGAAGCGCCGTGAGGTGTCCGCCAAGTTGCATGAAGGGTGAGCTGCATCCTACTAAGAACCGCTTGTGAGGCGGACTTGCATACAGATGACAGCTTCAATGAGATATTTTAATTTCCGGTGTAGCCACTTACAGAGACAGCAATGGGAGTACTATCTAACTGCCTCTTGGGTGCCTTACCCTGAACACTACGTAATACGATCAATTCCCTTGTGCTGAGTAAATACTATTTACCTCGCACTAATGATCTAACTCGACGACCAGCTGTGAGCGACAGCCAAACAAAACAAAACAAAACGTACCCAGGTTGTCTACCTCAGGTAATGAGCCGCATGTTTTACAGCGTCGTTGCCAACCGACGCAAGCCCAACCTACATATAATAGGGGGGGCGTACTCATATCATGCATGGCCGTAGCCGAATGGCCAAAGACATTGGCCTCCCGACAATGCCGCGACGGAGAATGTCGGGTTGTCGCCGACCAGGCGGATATTTTCTGGCACTAAGCGCGGAGCGCCGTGAGATCTTGGGCGAGTCGCATGAAAGATGAGCTGCATCTTACTATTGACAAGAACCGCAGTTAGTTGAGGCGGACTTGCAACGGGTGTCAGTTTCAAATGGATGAATTTGTTTCTGGTGTGGCCACTTTTCCGGATACAGCAACGCGTATATTATGTATCCGCCTCGTGGGTGCCTTACCACATACACACTGCGTGCTACTATCGTATCATTCTCCTTGTGCGCTCTTAACTGTTAAGATCATGGACAGTGGGAAACTTTGTATCCCTGGACAGGTCTGTTTATTAAGCCGGTACTCGTTGGTTGGTACTCACGTTGATGTTCGCTTAGAGATAGAAGAGTAGCTTTATTCCTTTCGTGCACGACAGAGACTGAGACCACGCTGGTGTCTCTCTGGATAACCCCTGGTTTCCCACCTAAGATACGCCTTCCAAGTACTACAATACGATCCCAGTGCCTAAACCCAGGTAACTACCGAGCTTTCAACCTCATACAAAGCAGTATAATAACACTACTAGCCCACTCTGATGAGCCGTATATATATATATATATTATGCAGAATTATGGGAAATTCATGGAAACTCCGATTCCACAAACTAGAACATGAGTCGAAGATGCGGCTCCTCCAAAATCCACTCCCACACCTCTGAACGGCAAGGCAACGAAGCCGGCAAAGCACGTAAAAACAAAATGGAAGGAAGACGTAGCCTTAAGGGGCAGGAGGAAACCGTACACGAAAAAACATCGCCGTGTCACCCGCGACGAGGGGGGGCGGGAAAGATGGAGGGAATAGTAAAAAGTGAATATAAAAAAAAACGCGACGAAAAACTAACACGGGAGATGTCAAGAACCACACAGAAAACCCAGCCTACAGCTCGGGAAACGTGTCTTGCGCCACAAATGAGTGGCCCGATTACCCAGACCAGCCCCGAGGTTTTGGCTGTCGCACCTAGTGTTTGTGAAGGTCTTAGTCCGTTGGGCTAAAGGTAAAAGGTTAACCAATCGTCTACCCAATATAAGCCTCGTAACACTCTCCCCCCCTGGAACGGACCGGATTTTACGGGTCGACGCGCCACCACACGTGGTTCCAATTTCTGGGGATCCACAAGCATTTTTCAGATTCTTGACATACATGAGGAAACTCCCTTTTGTTTAAAAAGCGAATCCATGGTGGACGTGAGATTCGAACTCACGACCAACGACCCATGTCCTCTGCCGTCGACGTCATTCGTGTAGGTCTTAGTCCGTTGGGCTAAAGGTAAAAGGTTAACCAATCGCCTACCCAATCTAAGCCTCATGACATAACGTTCTCTCCCCCGCACAAATCGTCTAACTCGACCGCGAGGCGTGGTAACCGCCAAAAAAAAATGAATAATAACAGGACTGTGGTTGTCTAGCTCACGCAGCGAAAGGCATGTCTTGCATTTTTGCCGTAACAGCCGTACGTAACTACTGGCGTCGCGTAATTTCGCGTAAGTTTTTAAACCTGATCATCTGCAGTGAGTGACCGATATCCTTGCAAATAATAACTAAACGGGAGAACGAACAACAAACACACACATTCCTGCGCAACAAAGAGTGAAATTAAAACAAACGTCCCAATTAGAAACAAAACGGAACGGTGGGAAACGCTAACAACTCATAAAGCTCCCCCCCACGAAGTAACGATAAATAATTGTGAACATACCAATCAGCCGATCACCCATACAAGTAGACAAACGAACTAAGCAGCGAACAAGTAAACAAGGCGGGTTCAAACACAACAAAAAGGAAGCACACACAATACGCGCAATGTCACGTTGTACGAACGGATCGTCAAGACAAGGAACAAAAAACATTAAAGCAGGAGCATGCATGCATGCAATTGCATACCTGGCACATATTAAGTACGTACCAGGTATACTATTTATAATACGTGAAAAGGTTTGGAAATTACCTCACACCACTACTAATAAAAGTGTTTTCACTGCTGTAGTAAGTAGCGACAACATTAAGTATCACGTCTTCTACATACATACCTGGTATGTCTACGAGTATAACATGTGTCTAGGTAAAACGTTTATTTGTCCGAAGCACGTGTTGTTCGTAAAAACGAGCCCGATCAGCGTTATTTTTATGTCCTGTCATTGTCAGGCCGAATGTTACATACATACATGCAATGCCACAACGAAAAACGCTGTAATATGCCAGGCCAGGTGCTTACAATAATACCGATTGTTTTCCATCTGGGCCAGTGAGGCTCGTTCACGCTATTAAGACACCCGTATACTCTGTACTATAAAATCGCCGCCGAGCAAGTTGCATAGGAGGATCGCTTGATTGAGCAGATGAATCAACTACCCACCAAGGATAACTTAAGCCTTATGGCCGCTCGATCGCATTCACCGTGGTGAGAAGAAACACATACCAGGTAAGCTGCAAGGAGCCAGAAGGGAGAATAACAAAAAAAGAAAAAACGAATGACCCGTATAAAATTATCCGATTGAGCAGAAACAAGGGAGTAATCCGAGCCGATTCGACGCAAGTATGATGACACAGACAGGTGGTATGGGTCTAGGAGCTAGGCTACAGCTATGCAAGGTGCTTCTGGATCTGCTTGGGTCAAATGCATAAAGTGGTTGGCAAGTTGTTCGTTGTATTGTGCCGCTGTTGCTCTGGTGAGTCGCTGTTAAAAGCTGATTGCCGCGCCCGGGTGTTTTCCCGGAAGAACGGGCAAGAGCAAACCCTCATCCGAGCAGGCGATATATATGCAGGCGATAACACCTGCCAGCCAGGTATGATCAGGAGGCACCTGCTTACTACACAAATCAACTCCCTAGCAGGGACGAGGGGATACCATGACGCGAGTGTGCGGTAGCCACTCATATTATCCCACCTCACGCAACGCGACATTGCCACGGATAGCCTGCGCGATGTTGACTTGCGAGATGTTGTACAGTACTGCTGTAGTAGATGCTTCACACTCCTCTCCATTGCGATACGAGTACGAGTGCAAGTGATGTTCCATTCCCAGGCGTAGCTCCCCAGAGCTCCCTTCAAGCTTAGTATACAGCAGACTACATGTCGGCGCCCCTTCATTTCGCCTACTATCCCTGCCGCTAGGTCGACCTAGCAGCACGCCGCACGCTCGGACGCACCAGCAAGTCCGCTTGCAGCAGCGGGGCAGCAAGTAGAGCAATCGGCAATGTGTCATGCGCGGGGACTCCTCGGGGCTGATAGTACTGCTGTACAGTAGTAGCCACCCGTCCGGTTAGTAACCTCTCTTTGCGCTCCTCGTTGTTCTGTCGACGCTTTAAACAGTTATGAATACCGGTAGCTAGCTGCTGTTGGAAACATGGGTTTTCGCCCATCGCAAGCTCAGATGGTTGCTCTCCCCGATCAGCCTCAGGCGCCTGGGACCACCACACTCTTACCTCCGTGGCAATCGCGCCCAGCCCTCGTAACCATTCTCAAGCTAGACGTGCCGCTGCGATTGGTCCCCACATTACAGACTTCCCCGAGGCCACCCTATCTATGTCTGGATCTTCCATCACACGAGAATTTCATGGGTTTTTTTAGTCATTAATAGAAAGATTCATTATAAATAGTCATGCCTTCTCATGCACACACCTACAGCTACCTACCTGGTATCTTTCAGCACGAGACGCATGGAGCGCCAAACGAGCGGTTAGCACTACAACACGCACCGCGGTCTGGTTTAACCCTCCCCGTACACTTCCGCTGCTAGCAGCAGCAGTGAACTCCCTGCCTACGTTCGGCGGGCTCCAGCTTTGTTTGCAACCGCGATTCTTCGTGGACTACATACTACTACGTACTATATACTACTACTGCTGCTGTACATAGGGCACTACGAATTTCCTGTCAAAATTATCACCGTGATTTTTCGCCCGCCTCGGTGCGCGATTTTTCCACCTATTAATAGCAGTGATGATTCTTCGTCCGCCCTCATGCGTGACCATCCTTTGCCATCTAACCGCGAGTTCTCGTTGGGTCCTCCTTGTTTACGATTTTTCTACGGCACTCGACTACGACTGCACTCTGTACGTAGCACTAACCTGTCATTTTGTGTCCCCACCTCGCGGTGAATCTTAGTTGTTAGCCCCCATCCATGTTTTTGTTTGGTTGCGACGTTGCGCAGTGCTGCTGGTAGAGCTTCCCCATTATTTACCGTATTCGACGAAAAGGCTGGCACGCACTGCTGTACGAGACAAAGGGGCTATATATTCCTAATCAACGGCTGATTTTGGGTCTTACTCAGCCCGTTAGGGCTACTCACTACTCGTTCCAACCACAGCAGCAGTGACCGTCAACTATTTTCTTGAACAAAGTGGTAAGCTCCCCTGGCGTTGCGACAGATTTTCGTCGACCCCCCCATTCCCGCATGTTTGTAAGATCTTGACGGCGACTCTTCGTCCGCACCCGCCCACGTTTTTTCGACGGCAATTGCCCGCGATTCGCCATTCGTTGCGTTGACTGGCTGTTTTGTGTTTTCGAATTGCCCATCTATCTGGTTTTCAACCAAAACAAAAATGGTGCAAAACTATCTTGACTCCACGTGGCGGCCCTGTTGTCATTGCCGGGAAATTCTAGTTTTCCTGCGACAGCAGCTAACTCGTCGAGGGACGATGTGACGACACGCTGAAAACTTCCCAATTTTTGGCAAATTTTTGGCAAGTTTTGGGAAAAAAAAGTCATTTTCAAGTCTCGAGATACCCAAGGAGCAAATACCTGGTACAAATGCCAAACCTGCCAAAGATTCGGTATCTCCCCATACGCCCCAGATTTCCTTCGATCAATTTTCCACAACGAAGGATTATCTACGGAAATCTCCGAGATGGAGTTTCACAAAAAGATTCGCTATTTTGGCGAGTCTAATTGTTCCCCCAATAAACCTGCCATTTTGGCAAAAAACAAAGTCGCTATTAATATTACGCGATAATTACTACGTGTTGTCAAAAACGGCCCTGCAGACTGTAACGGAAATCTCTGTAGTCGAGGGATCAGAACCTTGCCTGGTTCGTTTTCGGTGTATAACGGATATATTTTGCGGCCCGTTGATTTATCAACCGTGTTCTTTGAATCTCCTCCGCTTCGGGTAAGGAGTCGCGTGGGTTGATCTCCAGAGTCGGCGAAAACGCGGAATATTGTGGTTTAAGCCATGAGGCTGAGTTTCTTGAAACCTCCATCATAGCTTAACCCATTTTCGGAATATTTTATTGTGTTACGCATTTCCGCGATGCTCTTGCATTTATTTGAAGTGTGTCACGAGGAAAGTTGTTCTGACGCTATTTCGATTCGAGCTGTTGTTGTTCGAATTTTGGGTCTTCGCAATGGATGGGTTTTCGGTATGAGGGAAAACTAGAAAAATCAAAGATCGGCTCAAATCGAAATGGCGCTTGAACAGGCCTGGCAGCCTTCGTCAAGGACAACCCAAAAAATATGATATTGACCGAAACGTGGAGACGTGACAAAGTTTTCGCTATTTGGGTCTGTTCGGGTACGTTTTTCAACTGCTTTCCGATGAGGACGTGGATAAAGAAATCAACGATGTTACGAAGTGCAATATATCTGTGGAGTACCATCAGGTTGGGAGTTGGAAACATATCCCAGTAAACTCGTAGGCTTGGCATGTAGCTTTCGACACCTTGTCGAGCACTTATTCCGTGGAATCGCTGCAGTTGTCGAGCTTTCGGTATTTTTGTCCCGTGATGTTGTCTCTGACGCGATGTTCAATACGCCATCACGAGCGTTATAGTGAAAGACCCTACGTGTGAGTAAGTTCACTCAGTTGCCCTTGCTGATAGCCCCGAGGTATTCTTGAGATCTTCTCTAATTGGTGGTGGTCCCGAAATACATTTATCTGGAGGCTCAAATATACTTTGTGGTAGGATCCACCATAGGCGCGCCAGGTATTCATCTTGGATGCGCTCCTGGTCAACAGATGCACGACCCCCCTCGAGCGCCGCCCAACCCCTTCCAATTAAGGACAGCAAAAAACTGTCTGTCTGTGGGTGGTTTTTCCCCTTCTTGTCGACTTAAGCGCTGATATTTCGTGTCGCGGCATCTGATTTTTAAACCGGACTTGGGGTTTTCCTTCTCGGATCAAAACTCACACACTGGCGTCTTGCGACGCGGCCACCTGACAGTTTTGCCGTAACTTACTCGATGATCATTAACAGTGGACGAGGCGCTCAATATCAACAACTCCGACGCCAAGGTCCTCCGGACTGCAGCAATCGTCCTTTCGACTTCCGCGACAGGAGAAGATCCCGTCCTGCCTCTCATCATGGTCGTACCATTGACCCTTCGCATCCGGCATGGGTCGCTCTGAACCCTGATACCCGGAATAATGTGGTCAACAGCGTTGGCACCTCTCGGTTGACCTTCAAGACGAAGGAGGCGGCCGGTCTTGAACGTCAGAGAGTGACCCAGCTAGCCTAACTCTGCGCTGAAGTTGCTACCGCTTCCACCGCTACGACGAACGCCGTGCCGTGGAAGCAAACATTTTTGCAAAGGGAGCAGGATCTCCATCGGCATTTGGCGAACACCGAACGCGCCTGAGCACTGATAAAATCAGCCGGGGCAACTCAAGAAAAGTTTAGGCTCGACACTGCCGATCGTCGGGTTTAAGCTCGGCACCCTGCCATCACGTCAGCGGCAGCTCCTTCTATTTCTCCTTCGCTCTCTCTTAGAACCATGGAGCTGTCACTCGCGAATATCCTCTTGCTGACGGAGGCCCCCTTCAGGAAACTCGCCAACCACGCGTATATCAAAGTGTAGTTCCGTGACAACATCATTGGCAAACGCAACAAGTGCTACCTCCAAAATCTGCGTTTATAATGCACCTGCCGGCTTTTCATCGCTGAGCGACGAGCGTCACGCTCCCGCTTCATGCGGCCCTTCATTGCTGAATAGCGAGTATCACGCTCCCGCTCCATGTCTTTCGTCATTGTTGAACGTCGAGCATCACGTTTCTGTTTTGCGCCGCTTTCGTCACTGAATGTTGAGTGTCATGCTCCCGTTCAAAGCGATACATCGCCGTCAGGTAACGACGACCATCCGCGAAGAAAGCTGCAATTTTGCCGCCGTAGGTTCCCCGCCGGAAGTCGTTCCGCAATCCAGTTGTGAGGAACGTCGCTGACGCGTGGTACGATAGGGGTGGTAGCACATTTTTCTTTTTAAGGAACTTTTTTTACGACTGACGAGGCTCCTCAACTGAGGAGCCACCCTGTAATTTGTACCTCGTCGGTGTTGCACAATACTAGGATCTTCGCTAGCACACACAGGAGGCCATGGAAGCGTTCATCGGGCGAAGCCGCTGGGGACTTCAGAGGGAAGAATTGACGATCGATATTGGCAATCACAGAAACGGCCCCTGCGTGATTGGCGGTTGATGCAAAGGGGTTTCTGAGTCACACCGCAAGGGATCCTACGGCACGGGGCGAAGATTGATCGTACCCTTAACTCTGGTCGCTCACGCCGTGCTCGTAGACGGTTGATAATACCCAAGTTATCGTTGTTTTGGTTGCTTTCTTGGGGTCCTAACGGCGTTAACCCTACAGAACATATTTATCAGAGGTCGGTTTTGGGTGAGGTACGGAGCTCCTCGAGTGAAAAGCCTCAGCAAATTGCAGGTGCACCCCTATCGTAGCATGCTTTCGCTCCCTTCGCTAGCTCCATTGACCCTTTTTCATGAGCCCTGCACAGATCGGCTTGCTACTCCGGAGATAGGACGAGCTGTTTAAAGTCTCAATTTCTCTCGCCACGCCTCACCACCCGTAATGGGCGCAACATTTCACGAAGAATTTTGGAAAATAAGAACTGTTGTCTCAACTGTCATGACGCTTTTCCTTCCTTGAAACAATACCAGCAACCATTCACCGACGTGAGTGGCCGTCTTAACCCCCGTCTCAGTCAAATCCGCGATACTGGCGAATCGTACCACCGGTGACAACGCCGTATGCTCTCGTGACGCCGTCCGAACAGTGTTGCCGACGGAAACACGC
Source organism: Nereocystis luetkeana (assembly GCA_031213475.1). Classification (NCBI taxonomy): domain Eukaryota; class Phaeophyceae; order Laminariales; family Laminariaceae; genus Nereocystis; species Nereocystis luetkeana. Next base: position 964,356 of record JARUPZ010000030.1, on the reverse strand, counting down.
CTGTCGTCGTCTTCACAGGTTCGCATGTATACCGTTCGCCGCCACAACAACCATCGTCTACGCTCACGCGTCCCTTTGAGTAGCTGAATATACCACAAGGGAAAAGCGCTGCTCCGGGGTGGTCCATCCTCAACGACATAACTACCTTCGATGTCGACCTCTCCGCCCACGTGCTCAATATGTTGACCTTTTCCACCGCTTCCCGGATCTCAACTTCAAGCCTTCGCCTTCAAAGGTTACTGTCGGTGCTATGGAGGAGAATTTCTGGACACATCATCTTCCTAACGGGCGTCAAGCCGAGCGCCGGCAAGGTAGGAGCCCGGACGATGTTTATCATGCTTAACGACCCTATACCGCCTCACTCCTTTTTGAGTAGCTTTTTCTATAACAGAAAGCTCCTGCGTGATAAGGCGACACGGATAAGGCCAACCGCCCCTCTCCTCAAACAGGCGTTTTCGTCGTAGGCACACCCTCCATTGAGGTTATCGTGGGAATTCCTCGCCGAATTGTCAATGCCGCCGGCCCTGACCTACCCCGACTGAAACGCCGTCACCCACACCTCCCGCCCGTTCGTCCTCCGCTAGATGATATCAGTGTAGACTATTTCGGAGCCCCCCTCGAAGTACCACAGCATCATGAGATCATACACCCTATATTGTCTATCAGCCGTAATACAGTCGAGGCTGGGAGTCATTGGACGCTGCCCGCTCTGCAATCGGGAAGCATCGTCTGGAGCATCAAGCACCTTCGCGGTAATTTTGTGGAGCTCGACCTTCCTCATTAGTTCCTACCCCAAGGCGCTCGAAATCCTCGACAAGATCGCCGATTACAACCCGCACATGTAGCGGGGGCCGTAATTTACCATCGCGTACAAGTATACCCTGGAGTATCACAAGGGAATTGTCAACGAAAGCGCCGATATATTCTCTCGCCTGCCACTGCCTGGGACGGAACGTAATCGTAGTGGCCGCAGCCGTTTAATTCCCTCCGACGATAAACTCGTTTTCCTCATGCGCTCTCGCGGATTTTCCTTCGTGCGCTCTCTGCCGTATGTTTGTTGACGTTGAGTGGGTTGGAGACGTCCAACCCGAACTCCGGCTTGGGTAGGCTACGGCTCTTCCCGCACAGCGATCGTGATGCTCGCTAACAAGGGTCTAATGAGGAGCGACAACCTCGATGCTCCGTCTGGATAGTCCACTGCCCGTGTCTATTCTCGCATCACTCCACCAGGTTCCAACCAGGTTTCCTGGCAGCACATCAGCCAGCAATTATCTTGCCGTTTATATATTGATACTGCCCGTTAGCGCCCTCGTCAAGTTCAACTGGTAGCGCCAATCTCGGTCAAAACGCTGCTTCTTTCGAGGCCGTCCCTCCACTACAAGATGACCACGCAGCGCACCAAACTGTAGTTCGATCGAGGCCCCTGCACCATCGGGTATTGTCTTGAACAAAACCTTCTTGGGACTATCCCCTCTTGATCTCCCTGTCCCCACGGACCCGGCAGTGCGTGCCAGATTTCAGTCCTCAGGCTCCCGCTGCTCTGTCTCACTCAGACTCGCGTGCTGTCGAGAACAACCGTGTTTATGTTTCGGTCGTGTCCGCGGCTCAGGTTATGTTGTCTCTATATTCTCAGTCGGAAAGCACCCTACTAGTACGCGCCGCAATCAAGCCGCTGCCTCCGTCAAGCGCCAGGTTGTTGGTGGATTCTGGTTTCGATCGCTCGGACGTTACCCTGCCCGGATCACGACCAGCCACCACCGCACCACAGACTACTTCGTAATGCGGCGATTGCCTCCGCGCTCTGGCGGCCCTATCGTTCCCGTGCTAATCCAGCACGCCCGAGGCGTGGCCGTATCTTTTTTTCTCTTGCTCGGTGTGTCCCCTCCGACGCACACTTGGGCGCCGTAATCCACGAGATATCCCCATCGGCAAAACTGCAGTTGTTCAAGCATGTTGGTCGCTACTCGTACAACACCTCGAAGCTTCAACAACGCTTGGACCAGCCATGACGCCGTCATTCGGTACCTCCTCCTAGGAAGTCCCTCGATCCTACCAGATGGCTTCCTCAATGATGTTCCGTCCTGTAAACGGAATGGCGCGCTTTAGCCGACCTAAAGGCCTCTCTGCACTGCTGACGATGGAAGTCTTCTGCGTAAGCCGATACTATTGCCCCCCGCTACGATTTCCCCTGGCAAATCCGGTGGGGGCTCGGACCACCATTAAGACGAGGAGTCTACGCGAAGTTACTTCTCGCTATGAATGCGCCCGCAGATTGTGCAAGCCTGCCACGCTAACGCACGCTGCCCCCGTTGGTTTCGCTCGCGCAACATCTAGGCTCGAGCGTATATGTTCGTGGATTGGCATGCACATCTGCACGCGATGCTGGATTCGTCATTGTCTCCGATGCCAGACCTGTTCACGATCTAAACGGACGGCGAGCTAACCCATCGTCCCTCTCCCCTTCCCGTCCGGCACTGGTGCCGCCGTTGGCGTTGACAACTATGCCCCCCTCCAGGTTACACCGCGATGGAACACCTACATCCTCCTCTTCACAAACGAACGGCGAAAGGCAACACCGACGTCCTGATCAACAAAGGTACCCCTGTATGTGGGGATTCGGAAATCTTTTGTTCGGCAAAAGGCCTTCAATCCAGCTAAAAGCTGTCACTCGTCGTGTACAAGCTGTAACGGATGTGGAAACTTGCAACAAACGCCTACCATCCCATCGGCATCGACGACCTCGAGCCAGTGAATCACACCATAACTTAAATGTTCGCAGATGGTCATCAACGAAAGACGCACCACGACTGGGATGCATTATATCTGCTTGTGGAATTTCATACAATATCCATATCAGCGTCGCCGCCGGGATAACCCTCAATATGGTGAACATGAGCCGTCCCCCTCGCCTCTCCCTAACTATCTTCGAGTAACCCTACGCTCGAGGCCAGCAGAGCCAACAATGCTCGTACGAGCTGGTGAGCAAACCATACGCCATCACCGACGTGAAGCGCCAGAATTTGACGATATCCGATTCCTCAAGAAAGCCTCTGCGTACATCGTCGGTGGATGCGTGTGGATATACAACACCCCCGCTATCATTCGCCAGGGTGTCAAATCTGGCACTGACGCCATTTTACTCAAGGGGAAGCTATGTCTCAGCTGGACCGGTCTCCCCAACATGTTAGCTGTCGGCCCCTCGCCCTCCAGATTAACACCGGAGGGCCACCCCCTGGCCGATAAACTGCTGTACTTAGACGTCCTAAACGACATGCCCGGCCCGCACGCCCCCTGTCGCGCTTCGATATTCCACTACAAACCCTGCTCCAATCAACACGACACCAGGGAGCTTGCGCGCTATGTTTTCGAGCCGGGCTAACACCTGTACGCCCTCAACAACTACACCACAAACTCCCCCTCCCAAACACGTCACCGAGCACGACGCCCCCATAGCTGTTGAGCGCGAACTGGTCGTGGCCAACCGTCGGTTGCAGTTTGGGTGGCATAATTCACCGAGGTTCTTCTGTTTGTTTTCGGCAGCTCTCGAACACACAGCCACACGTCGTACGGCGACGCCGTCGTGATGGAGCAGGGGAGTACCGCGACATAGCATATTGATGTCACCTCGCCGAGAGCAACCGATCGGCCTGTCCCCCTTGCCACCTAGTTGTCGGGGTCCCCCGCGGAGAAGGAGGGGGGAAGGTATATCCCATTAATGACGGGAGATTGACGAAGGTTCAGTGATGGCCCGAAGGTCGGCGCTGTCGACGCGTGTCTGTGCCTCTGAAGTCGGACCATTTTCTACTTTCGGGGGGGAAACACCCACGAGATCCCACCCTGCTGCCTCCTCATAAGCCTTTGCCTTGGGAAACGATTTTTTGCGTACTTGGGTAGGGTATTGATACCGTGGTAGGAAAAACAAATGGTTCCCGTCGCAAAAATGGAGCTCCTCCGCGACACACTAAGCGAGTGGCCTTCGGACCGCGCGGTGGCATCCGAGGTGGAGTTGTACTCACTAATCGATCCACTACTTCACGTGCACGAGGTGGTGCGGCCGGGAACGATATGCTGCCCGGCGCATGCTCAGCCACGTAAGTTTGCCTCCTGTTTGCTCGTGGGGCTCGAAGTTCCACTTATCTCAGTCACACGCGGCGTCATCCCCACGGATCCGATTGGATTCTGAGTTCCATGCCGGTGTGCCTTTTTGGCGCCTGCTGGTGGCAGGAGGGTTAGGTTCTCCCGCGGGTCGCTTTTTCGCCATCGCTTGTACCGTAGTTATATGCAGCCGCCCGCCTTTACTTTGTGGTCGGACGCCTCTGGCAACATCATGGGTGGTTACTCATTGGGGCCCATGCCCGGGTCCAGCGTGTGGTGGCGTCCTGAACTCCACGCTGACGTGCGCGAGCCACTATGGTTAAAGGTTGGAACGATCCCTCGATTAAAGTGCTCGAGCTGTTGGGCAAGGTCTCAATGGCGTGGATGTTAGCCACGCGGTCGGAAATACTGCCTAGTTACGCACAGGATAATATCTTGATGCGGGGGGATAACACGCCCGGCGTTCACTGGGTTTCCAAATGCAGTGGGGGGGGGGGCGATTGGGAGTGCTTGTGATGCGTCTTTTAGGGTGTTTACAGGTAGGCAATGAATGGTGTTTCGATGCGTCGCACGTCGCTGGCATGGCAAACACTATTGCGAACGGCATCTCACGATGAGATCCGGAGGCAACCAAAGGTAGTCCCCGCACGATCCGGCCCGACGTTGCTTGGCGCCAACAGGTACCGGGGCCAGCGGGTGTCGCGCTATGCTCAGGAGTGTGGGCAGCCAGTTCATCCGCCAGTCGATTGCTCCTTCGTCTCACCGAGTATATACATCAGATTTCCTCTTTTGGGCCTCTTTAGGGGCGCTGATAGGGCAGGGAAAGTCCTTCGACGCGGCAGCCTCCGATACGGATATGATCCAGACGTTGCTCGAGGTTGTAGCGTGGTGTGCGCCGGAAAGAAATTATTGCGGATAAACTATCGGCCGTTCTACACTTCCACCGCGTCAATTTCCGAAGGGAGTTGTCAACGTGGTCGCCCCTTAATAAATGCGCACTGAAGGTAGTGGCGCGGTCGCGTGCTGCCGCAGGCACCCCGAAAATACTTCGTCGCCCCATTTCGTGGGACATATTGTTGTGAGGACAGGATTTCGCCCTGTCGTGGGGGCCGGGCGGCCGAGTTATTTACACTTCGCTTGCGTTGATCTTGTGGCGGGGTCAGACGAAATCTTCGTGCCACCTACCGGTGTCATACACCCCGTGCACTGCTTGGCGCGGATAGGCGTAGCGTTGTTGGGGGGGGGGGGGGGAACCGTTTGACCTCGTTTCAATGGCACCAGGCCACCAGCATCGGGGTTCGGTTTCGAGACCATAAAGGTGACCAGGCCCAACAGAGGTCGGTTATCGTGCGTAGACGCGACGATGCTTGGGGGGAGTATTCCGGGGTAGGAGAAGGCAGCTTCGCCGTCGCTCTCATGATGGAATTGTTGTCGGGTTATCGGATATTGCCGGAGTACGCTCCCCTGTCGTCGTATCAGTACGGTAGCGATCATAGAGTGTGGAAGTACCAGAGGGCCCTCGAGGCGCTTCGCCAGGTGGTAGCGAAAGCAGGAGATGATCCCAGCGAGGTCGCTCTCCACTCATTTGCGTATCGGTGCAGCCACTACGCTGGTGGCCGGGGGGCAGGTGCCGCAGAGGGTAGTCCAGTGAGAGGGTGGATGGAAGTCTTCGGAGTCTTCCAAGCTATATACCCGGAATAGTCCAGAGGGCGCGGTGTAGTATGTCGTGAACTAGCAGAAACTGGAAAGACAGGGCAGAGGTAGTTGGGTCAGGGTACTGTATGGGGCCAAACACCGAAGTATCGACGCGACCTCGGAGTTGGGGCATGTCAATGGTATTTTCGTTCGTCCGAGACTGCGCTTGTTGGTGTGTGGGGGAGGGGAGCGGGGTTGATTGAAGGGTAGGGTGATTGTTGACTGCCTCGCGGGTAAATTGTCAGATTGCTGAGTGATTGAACGGGGGCGGGAGGGTAGAGCGGGGCTGACCCGAGGGACGGGTAGCGGTGTGGAGTCGCTGCTTGCATTCTGCCGCGTACAGAGTTTTCGTCGAGTTTCTGCTGCTGCTAGGCGGCACGGTCTTTGTAGGTTGCTTTCGTCGTATGGGCTTTTTGAGCGCTGGGAGAGAATAACAATAACCCGACAATTCGAAGGATATACCTTAAAGCTTTAAATCGCATTATGAATTAAATGAACCTTACACGGCTGTTTGTTGTTGATACGTTTCATTGCTGGTCAGCTAGTCAGTGGTGCCGTTTCACACCTATACCTACCCGCAGTGCCAACGTACCGGTATCATACAGCCCCGAGCCCCGACCGCCCTGGGCCCTGGAGGTGTCAAGCCTACTACGACTGCTGTACTACTACTACAATTGATACTACTATGTACCTGGTATAGACTACAGATCGTAGTACTTCGTATCATAAGCGCCTCCAGAACTCTCTTTCTGCGGTGTCTGGCGGGCGTAGGGGTCCGAAAAAACGCCGCTTTTGCTCGCACGGGAGCTCTGGGGAGCTCTGGAGTACTGAAGTGTGGAGTCTTCCTGATGACATTGATTCTGGTGAGCTTCTGAGATTTTGTGAGGCATCAAGATTCAATTTTCTTGGTCGAAATGTCGGAACGTATACATACGTGTTTACGACGTTTACGAGTACGAGTCGGATGCAACGCGCCTGCACAGATTACAGCTCCAAAGATACCCCTCGCGCAATCACTGCTCTCGTATTGCCCACGTTGGTCCAGCTCAGTCAGTTCGAAACTCTTCACAGAATACTACTACTCGTAGAAACTGGGTGCTGCGTCCGCTGCACGTATCACAGGTTTAGCATAATAAACTGAACTGTACGTGGTGTATATCACCATCATCATGGTGACAGACAACCAATGATCGTGTCGTCGCATCACTTTCCAGTAGTTTCGCGGATGGATCCCCGGTGGGACCAGTGCGGGTGAATAGCTCGTCATATAGTTTGCTCCGTTTGTCGTTGTGTCGGCAGTAAATAAGTACGGGCATCTGCAGACAAGTAAGTGGTTCTGCTGCTTGCTGTAGTCATGCGAATAGTCCTACCCGAACCCTCTTACACCTGCAGTCCCGTTTTGGGGACGAACTACTCAAATTCTACTGCTGTACCTCCCGTCGCACAATATTACTGCTGTACCTGCTGTACATAAAATATGCATACCTACTACAGCAGTATCACGAGAATACTACTCGTACCATGCATTGTTTTAGGGGAGCCATGCACACCGCCCAACGCATGACTGCCGTAGTTTCGCAAAGACGTGCGATCGTTTGTCGACGCTCGTTTCCAAACTTCAACCAACATGTTGCCTCTTCACGGCCACCAGATACTTCCAAAACCACCCCCCCCCTCTGTAGAGCATTGTTTGGCAGCCTTCCCGTTCCCGCGGTGGAACAATCGAGCGCTGAGCAACGATCGCACCCCCGTGCGAAACCGAGGAGCGCTGTACGGTACTGTGTACGGTACTCTGTGGTACTGCTGTACGGTACTCTGTGGTACTGACCAAAAAACGTCAAGTGCAAGTGCAATCTACCATGCATGTAAGTATTGGCCTACGCAGAAAAGAGCGTGCAGCAGTAGTACGAGTATCACTGCGCCGTGCGCGCTTGCGATGCGGTTCGGTAACGTCCCCTACCCCAACAGCCCGGATGGTATTCCTGTATTCATGTGCCTGATCGGTACAGTATTACTGTAGTAGTGGTGGTCCCTCTATGGTGACGGTATGTATTCGCCAGGTAACAACACCGGCATTGTATATAGCGGCAAACCGCCACTATACTCCACACACTGCCACACTGGTCAAGTTAATCCCGTTTGTGCCAAGCGAATTGAGCGGCACTATAGCGAGCAGTCGGCACTACTCATCAACCGGCACTATAGAGGAACTACGGTACATTCATTTCGGCATGTTTCTCTCCCTGAAGACTACAAAACCAAGGGGGTGAATGAGCTTCACTTACTTGCTGATCGATTGATCACGATCGGTGTCGTGGCATGTATGTATGTAGGCGGCACGTCTAATGTTTGTGGCATCATTGCAGGAACAGAAACACTCGAAGTTACAGAAAATAAATATAAACGATGATGTGATTGATGGGCGTGTGAAGCAACAAAAATTAATTGCGCAAAAAGCTAAAACATCTTGCCCTACTCGGTGGTCCACGAAATAAAAATCCCGACACCCCACAACCCGTGACCCAAACAGGGGTGGGGGTACGTATGTGAAATACTTATCTGGGAAAAAAAGAAGAAAAAAAAAGTTTTCGTAATTTCCAACGCAAATCTGAAAAAAAAAAATGTCGCACGAGTACACCGTGCCGTATCAAGCGTGGTATAATAGGATCTATCTGTCAACGTATGGTTCTTGACCCTATCACGGAGGCACCCAGAAGAAGGTTTTTCGTTCCCATCTTCCCCAAATAAATCTTAAAGTCGAGTAACAAATAAATGGGATGGGGGGGGCGAGGACCAAGCGAAACGTAGAAAACAGGCCGACTGTGGCAGACGTTATGCGTGATTCATTAGGCGAAAAGCGTATGGTAACTACGCGGTGGGTGGCGGGCTGCGGTATCTCGGAAAATATAGTGTGGGAGACCACTTACATAAAAGCTCCGCCTTTCTTTGTCGCCCCTCAAGCACATGTCATATGAGCGTATGTTACTACGGGGGGCCATGGTTAATAATAGGACATACATACGAGTATGGTATACATAAAAACCTATATATTTCACCATTTATACCAACCATATTTGGTCCTATAATTATTAACTATGGTCCCCCGCCGGAAGAACCGCACGGAGACACGCCACAATACAAGACTGACTGCGTGCGGACTGTATGGAAAATCGTGCACGACGTTCCCACGAGGCCACCAACGGTAGCAGGACCTCTAATCGACTAGGCTACAAGTTTGGGGACTATAAGGAATAGAAGGCACCCGCGAAGAGGAGACGCATCAAACGAGCGACGACATTGAGATAAGAGACGGGTCAACAAGTATGTATGGATGGGTGTGAGTGATCTCATGCCGCAGCAGAAGGAGGCCTCATTGCTCCCAAACTATATTATATATATTATATTATGCTAATTAACGTACGACGCGATGTTACAACTGATGATGTCGTTGTCGACGGTACACCTCGCTACCAACGATGGGCGGACGGGATGGTCTGTTTTTTCCTAGCCGATGTCTCCTTTGTCGTGCTGTTGTAGAGCTATACGATATCGCTCACGGAATGATACTCAATCACTGTCTCCCCGCACAACAATGATGAGGCTTTCCCGAAAAAAAGGGGTCCACCCTGTAGGCGTCCCCCCTCTTTTCTGTTCCAGATTACCAGGGTACCTACTCTCTGGCGACGAGGTGCCGCGTTGATTGCCAGACTATCAACGCGGGAGTAGTAACCCTGGGTGAGCGTCTCTCCGGCTGATCGCAGCAGTAGGCCTCATTGATCCCAAACTATATACGAATTAAAGTACGACGCGATGTTACGCCATAAAAATCGTCCTTAAATCCCGACGCATTGCCTTTTTTCATTTTGGCACTGCTATGAACGAGTGTAGGTCGTTTTCTCTTCTGGTAGAGCACCACCGTCCTACTTGCACGTACCTGACAGAAAAAATAGTACCAGGTGCCAGGTAGCAAATACACTTGAACGGTTACGAAATCCTGCGGTCTTGACGAGCCTTCATGAGAGCGGGCATTTTGGCGGAGAATGGCACGAGTCTCAATACGAGCATAGTATGCGACAGCGCTTTGACAGAGAGTCGGGTATTATTGTTGATGGGGCTCGAGGCTGGAGGATTTGCCGTAATAATGCGAGCAAACCCCCACCTACGTATCGTATTAAAGGTCCCGGGGCGCTATTTTCAGCACAACTGGGCAAAGGCCGGGGTAAACGCCCCTGGTCCAAGTAAAAAATAAATGCGAAAAGCGCTCCGGCCACACAGTAAACGCCCCCCCCCCTATTATATGCCTGGTATATCTATTAAGTATGTATAGAAAGCGTGATGCCCAATTTATAACTTGGTCATAGTATTGCCTCTAATACCAACTTGTTTAAAATGTATATATATATATATATGTATATCTCACGTACTTCAAAATCAACTTTTGTAAGCTCCCTTCGTGCAACAACGTAAAAAAAATGTATCGATGATCCACTTTTTTTCACGACGTCAAAACTCGTACTCCGAAATCACCTTTTGCAAGCTGCCTTCGTGCAACGTTCCAAAATCTTGTCCTTTGCGACGTCATCTTCGAAACACGCATATATGTGTTCCTGCCGTCCTGGGCTTTGAACATCCGGTCCTCGTCATCTACCGCCGCTTCACCTGAAGTCCATCGAAATAAGAATCTTTCGAGCTACCGAGGGGTTCACGCACTCCTCTCTGTCGTATTTTATTCACTACATGCGCCTCTCGCTGTGGACTATTTCTGACAACACAGCAGTACCTTCCTCTATTGCTCTGCAGCAACACCCAATTTCCACACCATCCTCCCTATCTCCTTCTACCGCAGCACACTGCTGTACACACACAATCGTGCACGCTTGACACGAGAAGGTGCCCTGACAAAGCTTGTGTTTGTCCCGCCGCGTTGTTGGTCGAGATCGTACTTTGCCGTTACATATATATATATATCGAAAACCCGCCGCAATTTTAATTATTCAACCAATCGACCTCACCTCCCGTATAGAGAGGATGAGGAGCGACGCTCGCTACATCGCGTTGTTGGTGGCCCGTGGCGATGATGATGAGTTTCGGCGCGAAGATCTTGCCCCGAGCAAAGACAACTCAACTGCATACTGCAGCGGGAGGAAGAAGCCTGCATGCAACACTTGTGGTGAGACAACACAAACCGCCTATCGCCGCAACGCGGAGACTCGCGAACGAACTGGCCGAATGCGTTAGTTACCGGTAAAAAAAGTTGACCGAAGGCATACCACACTTGACTATACCTCCAACAGGGCGCGAAGTCGGCCATTGGGTTGGCACCGGCTGTCTGTCTGCCTCGCAACTATCAACCCGGCCGCGAGAGACGAGTTAACCCGTGTTCTTCACACAGTTAGTTATGTACCCATTCATCTCTATTTCACAGCCACTCCGAGTAATTTTCGTACTCCGAGTACTCCGAGTATTAGAGTACTGGTGACCTAAATACTCGGAGTACTTGGAGTATGAGCAGTACTGAAGGCCCCAATACTCCGAGTACTGGGAGTATGAGCAGTACTTATAGTCGAGTACAAGCAGTACCCAGAGTACAAACATCTAAATTCCTCAGAGTACTCCGAGTATCGCGAGTATTGAACCCAGGAATACTGCATCCGAGTTAAATTCTCCGAGTAATACTCTAACCCGGAGTACCTTGGGAGTGTAAAACCCTGAAATACTCCGAGCATTACTCGTACCTCGGAATATGAAACCCTGAAATACTCCGAGTATTGAATTTTTCGCAGTATGAAATGCCCAAGTACTCCGAGTACTTAAAGTAAGATCCCCAAATGCTTCAAGTACAACGAGTATTCCAGAGTAATAAACCCAAAAATACTTGGAGTACAACAGCAGTATTTCAGAGTATCGAACCCCAAAATACTCCGAGTACAAGCAGTATTGAGAGTGATCGTACCCGACATACTCCGAGTACGAGCAGTATCCCGGAGTATCGAGCCCTGAAATACTCCTAGTACACGAAGTATCTGAAGTAATTTATCTCCGATACTCGTTTCGGAGCATTTATCTGCACCTTCCCATACTGATATATTACGAGCATTGTCTGGCCTTTGCTCAGGACGACCCAATCCGGCACACTCTTCTGTCGATGACCACCATAATTACAGCCGTTCTTCGTGCAGATACGTCTCGCACGGCAGTTACTTTTTCCGTTGCCACTGCTGCTGCCGTCTCCATCATCCTCGTGTTTGTGATGAAGTAAGTTCGACATCGTTTTCATTTCATTATCCTACCAGCACGGCCGTCTGACCTCTGCTCTGACACCTCGATTTTAACACACCTCATCCTCTCGATTAAAGTGAGAATATTGACGACCGTTCATTCGGATATTCCGGCGTCCGATCCTGCGGGCACACCTTGCACTCGTGGCATTTGGATATTTAGTACTACTCACACCCGCACATTCAGGCAGTATTTCGAGGTTTGAAGTTGAGTACTGCTCACACTCCCAGTCACTCGCAATGTTGAGGCCGCAAGCACCCTATTAATACTAGTCTCAGCATTCAGAGTACGAAATTTGCTCGATACCGAAACAGTCGATACTCCGTGTGTGGTCCCTCTGCTGTGCGTGTATCTTAATACCCGCAGATTGTATTGCGTCGTGCTGCTGCAACCAACAACTAATAAATTGCAGTGTGAGATTTCAGAGAGGGAGCAAGCACATCAAATAAATATTGCACAATTCATGATTTTAACGCTTATTGAGGTCCTACATAAAGTGACTTACAAAGCCGTTTTCATTCATTTAAAGCACGGGGCCACAATTAATGTCCATTCAATGTATGTAGTATTGGCTCACCTATTATAGCTCCTATATTGTCTACAGGAACCTGGCCCGACCGCCGTGGGGGCGGCAGGGCTTTTTATGGGGGTGGGAGGGTCTTTTATTCCCTACTGTAGTATAATATATAGGTTGGGTGGGCGTCGGTTGGCGACGACGCTGTAAAACATGCCTCTCACTACGTAAGCTAGACGGCCAGAGTACGTACCGTTTTTGTTTTTTTTTGGCGGCCACCACAGCTGACGGTCGAGTTAGATCATTGTTGTGCGGGGAAAACCTTCCCTACGCACAAGGAGGATGATCGTATCACGTAGTGTGTATATGGTGAGGCACCCACGAGGCAGTTACATAGTAAACCAAGTGCTATCTCTGGAAGTGGCCACACCAGAAATTAAACCAATTATTTGACGCTGTCATCCATATGCAAGAAAATCCACCTCAAAAATGGTTTTTGGTAGGATGTTGCTCACCCTTCGTGAGACTCGCCCAACATCTCACGGCGCTCACGCTTGGTGCAAGCAATGTCTGCCTGGTCGGTGAAAACCCGACGTGCTTCGTCCCGGCATCGTCGGGATGCGAGGGTCTATGGTCATGCGACTACGGCCATGCATGGTAACGAGTACACCCCCCCATATGGTTTTTCGTCGGGGTAAACGTGCCGGGGCCGAGCCCCACTGAACGCTCCAATTCAAACCTCGGAGGGCAAACGCGAGAGAGTGGTCCGCGGTGTACCTTTCTCCTAGAGTTTGAGTGGTCGTCAATGAATGTATGGATGCTGGGCGTCTTGTCGGTGCTGCTGCCAACACCCACCTGCTGCTGAGCTGTTGGTGTGTGCGTGTGAGAGGTGAGTGTTTTTTTTTTTCCTTATTTTTTTGTAACGCCCCGGGGGGTCCGAAATAATTTTCAGAAAACACCCCGGACACACGGTAAACGCCCCTGGGCGTGTTTATACAACTGCGAAGTCATAGCGCCCCGGGAGGTGTTTACTCGCATTACTACGGCATTCTTCCCCGACGTCCATCCATCGTTGCACCACATATTGTCCATCAAGCTTGAAGATGCTGCTCTCTGAAGTGCAGAACGTCCACGGTGCTCGATATTAGGTCAATTTAACGTACTGTATGTAGTTCTTCTGAATACTGGTACAACATACCGGTGGCCACCCGGGGCCACGCATGCCCGTGCCCTTGCATCAGCGTAGGGATAAAGCTCTGAGAGAACAATGCTACTCGCAGTTCATTCAAACCATGCGTGCGAGTACCAGATACAAGGTATGCGCCTGGTATTCCGTTGAGACAATGTTTAGGTGTTGCCTGCTTCCCAAGTGTGTACCGGTATCGGTCTCACCTCGACAAGCATCGCAGCATCCCCACCGTCAGCGCACGATATTTGATGTCCCCGTTCCAAAATACCGGAGTACACAAAAACCAAGGCAGCACTGCTTAGTAGTACTCGTAGACAACTCGGTCACAATACTCGTAGACAACCCGGTCAGCACACTCGTTGACACTTCGGTCACAATACACTTAGACCAAACTTGGTCAGATCGGCACCGACTCTGCGCTGTGGGTACTCCTCTCCAACGACCAATCAACGCATTACTGCTCTTAAGACCCACGGCGAGTGCCTGCAACAACACGTGCCATCTGGCACGACCCGATGTTCCACAGACAGCTCGCTCTACTTCGGAGCCCACAAACACCACCAGGCATCCACCCAAAAGCCACCACCGACACGGATCAAAGCTTAAAAATAAGCGCGCGAGACGCCGAGCTATCGCAACCCTCGCCGAAACAAGCGGTACCGAGTACCGTACAACGCGCAACCTGTGTAACATGATATTTTTTTTTAATGGAGATACCTATCGACGGGGAATATTGCAAGAAACTTCAGCGAAGGGGTGTCTCCCCCCCTATCTACAAGGAGGGACCGCGCACCGCCCCTTCCGTGCTGACCGAAGATTTTTTGCCGGGCTTGGCAACCAAGCCTCATTCTCTCCTGTCCATTCGAAAACGCGAAGGTTTACAGGGAATGGTGGAACGCCTCATATCGGAGAACTCGGTATCGCTTTCTAGCTTTTCGAGGATGGAGACAGGTTCACGGGCTCTCTACCAATTAAACGTCATTGTACGATTGCGCCATCGGGGACCTTTCAAGATCTCGTCGGTAACATCTCGGCGCAGTCCTTTGCCGACGGGCGAATCTTGATGCACTATGTCCCCGAGATCACCCGAATATGCCGCAAAAAATGTACCTGGTACGATGTATGTATCAATATACACATGGATACCTGATCTATATCCATACTATTAATAGGTACCCAGTATAGCATGTACGAGTCGCACGAGGAACGTAGATTCGTGTATACCCCACAACGTACCACACGCAGTTTGGTTGCCTTTGAAATCAAACGCGAGGGCGCCAGCTAAAACCTACTTTGAAGAAGCGCACTCACACTATAGAAAAATATTGCACAAGCGAGAGACCGCCCGCCGCCTGCTAGCTCTCGGCGAGTTCGTCCAATATTTCAAAGCAGTCCGGACGGTCTAACGAATCGTCCGCTAACAGTTGGCTCACAAAAGCAGCGTTCAGCAAACCACTCGCCGCCTTCGGCTGTAACGCTGTACCCGCTGCACCTGACCTAAACAGATCTACGACCCGGCCGTCTCCGACGGAACTTGAATTCCCGAGCCCCCTGGAAAACAGGTAGCTACACCAAAACTCGAGCATAAGCACTCCAAGCGAGTACACATCCGAGTGCGAGTCCACCTTAGATCCGCGTCGGTGCTCGGGGCTACAGAAGTGTTGTCGCACGCTCTCCGCTGGTGGGGGCGGTCGGCGACAGCCCGGGGGCGTGGCTTGGCTCACGCCTCCCACGCGGCACGTGCCGTCTGCGGCTACCTGCATTCATCAATGAGATGGGTGCATGCATGGGGTCGGGATTTTCAGCAGCAGCGGCGGGATTGTCAGCATCTGCCATAACGGAAGCAGCAGCAGGAGTAGCAGCAGTAGCAGCAGTAGCAGTAGCGGTAGCAGTAGCAGTAGCAGCAGCAGTAGCAGTAGCAGTAGCAATAGCAGTAGTAGTAGCAACGGCAAAAGAGAGACGTGCGCGTTCGCCGGCGTTGCTCGCAGTCACTGCAAGTACACACAGCCCGCCTATCATACGAGATATGTTTGCACAGCAGTCTACGATACGAGATACGGTTGCACAGAAGTGCTACAAGCTCAATCAAATACCTAACGATGTCGGTGTGAGACGTCGAAGCTGAAGCCGGAAATCGCCGCCCGTTATGTGCTAATCACCATCGGCAAGGCGTTCAACTTTCGCTTGACGTTGGGGGCGAAAGGGTGTACTCATTTGTTACTAGCCTGGGTAATTTGACCTTTTACCACGCACCCCTTCCGGGACGGCTCTGGGGGTGGGCAATCGAACCCTTGAGTAGGATCACGTGGGATCTTCCTGCCTTGTTGAAACTGGCTTCGCAAATAATCGCACACAAAAAAATAGAGTCCCATTTGTAGGATCTCAAGCTGGCTCCATGTTTCATTTGCACCAACCACACGGCACAACAAAAAAAGAACAATAAATAGCAACAGCTGCTTTGAGGCAAAAAAACGCACAACGAACGAAGCACGGTCGGATGCTGATCGGAAACTACTAAATCAGAAGAACACGTGTACCTGTCGCGTGAGAAACAAAGGTTTTCGGACATGATATCGCCCCCGCCTCGACGCTCACCCATACACTGCCCGGATGAATGTTGTTGTGGACAACCCCTTGTGTGTGCAAGTGATCCACGCCGCGAACCACCTGCAGGAACATCCCCACCAACTGTCTCCACACGATCACCCAATCTTCAGGCGCGGACACTGCCACCATGCCCCCCCCTCGCGCGCCGGGCGCAGCGGTCCGCGGCCTGAACTCCGTCTCGAACCACAGTCGCAGCGGCAGCCAGTCCGGCAGCAGCAGGTAGGACGCCAAACGGAGTATGCGCTTCTTCTGCCCGGCAGCCCGGCTACCGCCGTTGTCACCTTCCTTCCCCCCGTTGCGGAACGCACCCTGATCAGCAATGAGATGACACCGTTCCTTGTGCAACGGCAACACTGGCGGCGGCGCCGAGACCCCGCAGGCGGCCTCGAGTCCCACCTCCGCCCTACCAGCGGCGGTCGACTTGGGCTCAGCGATCCCTCTCCAATCCGTTGTGTCGTCCCCGCCCCAGCGGTCTTGCTCTTTCGATGCTCCGAAACGCTGGATTCTGCCCTCGCTGATGCCGTACGAGCCGCTGCCTGGTACGCCGTCACCTTCCCCTTCTTCAGAGTCGCCATCGTCGCCATCGACGTCCGCCACGGTAAGAGGAACACACGAACGGAGAAGAAACGTGGCGGCGGCGTCGCCGTCGTCGTCCTGACCTCTCAAGGCGCCATCGACGACAAAAGAAGGGTCAGCCGGCGGCACGCGTTCCCGGCCGGGTCGCCTCGAGGGACACGAGTCGCAACGCACTGGCACGGGGCTAGAAAGGCGGGGTTGCCGCACGCAGCCGTCGTGGGAGCGCGGGGTTTCCCGGCACGGACGGATGCCGCTCGTTAGGCTCTCGACGGTTGCGGACCCTAGTGTCGCCTGTGTCACCGCCGGTGGTCGATCGACGCTCGTGGCCAAAGCGCCCGCTCTTGTTCTTGGGTGCGGTTCGCGAAAGAAGTTGTCGGTCGGCTGTGCGCCTGCTCTCTGCTCTAGCCACCCGCGCTCCAGGGGAACGATGCATTCGTGGGACAAGGAATCCAGGAGGCGAGCCTCGCGGAGCATGAGCTCCCGCAGGCGTCCCAGCTGCGGGACAGCGATCCTCTCGGGCAAGTGAAACCTGCAGCACAACAGAATCGTACCGGTAGCACATCAGTCAGGCAAGGTTTTGAAGTCGCTGCTGCAATCCACTGGAGGGATACACTATAAACACAACTATACTCTAGTCTTTGCTGGTGGTTTGGTTGTATGCTGGTCGTGAGAGTTTCGAGCAGAGTTCTAACGGAGCACCACCAGCTGACAGCAGGCGACGTATGCCCGGCACGAATAGCCCGGATTTTTGTCAGCGCTGACAGCTGCGACTATTGACAGCAGCTGACATGAACATGCAGGTGACAGGAAACGCCTGGCCAGCACTAACCTCTTTGATAAAACAGCAAAACAGGCAGAAGGCATGCTACGGTACTTTTTTTTCGGTAGCTGCTGCTGCTCCTGCTAATTTTCTGCTGCTACTGTGCTTTGCGGCATTGCTGCTGCTTCGGTTTGCTGCTTTGCTGATTGGCCGCTCCCGCTGATGCCGCTTCTGCCACCGAGGCGCCGTTGCTGCTGGTGTTTGGTATTGCTGCGGGGGGTTTACGAAATAATCAAAAGTGAACGACACTAAAACACCAGAAGCCCCAGAGGTCGGAATAAACACAAAACAGGGAGGGTGCGATTTCTGTACGAAACCAAGTTTTAGTACGTACTTGCAGCTACCTGGTACCAGGTATGTCTTTACGTGGTTTTACACTATACCCCCTACAGTCTAGGCAAAAAAAACTATTTTGGGTGTAGCGGGTGTCGACTTTGTTCTATGTGTACTCTTTGTGAGTATGTATGTAGTTGGTGCTGTCTTTGGTGTTGCCAATTGGTGTTGCGGCTGCTCTGCAGTTTTTGCTGCCCTGCTGCTAAGGTACTGGATACACATGCGCCACTGTTACACATCGATATTTGCTTGTTACTCTCGGCTCTACAGGAAAAAAAGAGATACCGCGGGTAAGGCCAGCTCTAGCGGATGGAACCGGGCCGGTCCGCGTCGTTCCGCCCTGCCCTGTCCTCGATAATCTATGCTTTCCATGACGGGACCGGGGCCGTAAAAAAATTACAAGATCACGGGCCTGGACCCGACCCGGCCCGTGAAAAAATCAGAATGGCAAAACCTTGTCCAGTTTGGCCTGTGAGGTTCTGAGAGACCAGTGACATAGGGCTGCCACGGGCCGGGTTCGGTTTCCCGACCCGTGAGAATACCCGCGGGTCAACCATAGGAACCCCACGAGTTGAGCGGTGCGAGCGTTTGGGTTCGGGGGTAAAAGGTCTTCCAATCTCTCCTTTGGGGGGATAAACCCCTTTTAACTATTTACAAAACCCCAATATGAAATAACTAGCATCTCATTGTCTTTGATTAGATCTGGACGACACGAAAAAAGACTCCTACGCATACGGTATCTGTTGCGGGGGGGGGCGGGCCGGGGGGTGAGGAGTTGATCCAACTCGACGAGGCATGGGCCGTGCCGACGACGTATGGTGATTGGCACAGCTTAGCCCGTCGGCATTGCCTCTAAACAAATCAAGGCCGTCGCAACCTAGCGATGCGTCCCGCTGCACCTCCGATACCACAGGAGCATCGACGAATCGGCCAAAAGCACGACTTCGGTCAAGGATGAGATAGCTCTATCGCCGCCGCTGTCCCGTGGGCCTTAAGGGCTACTTCCGCGCACGCGAGGGACCAAGAAAGTGATCGCGTCCTCGTCTGTGCTACCGCCTAACAATCAGGCGCTGTCGGCGGAGCGCCTGCGACAACGCATGCGTGCCGTTGCTCGCTTCGGTGGTTGCCAGCTGGGTGTTACGTAAACCTGAACATTTTTTTTTATTGACGGAATTTCTCGATACGACTCAAAACACTCGTCTCTACTTTTCGGGGGTGGGGTTATTATCTATACATTGGCCGTGCACACGTTTGGAATGAGGAAAATCGACCCAGGCGTTAGGCCAAAAGCGACCCGCGAGGTTTGGGCGGGGTTCTTACGGACTCATGGGTCGGCCCGCGCGTCGACAACGAAAAACATCAAGGATCGACCAACGGGCCAAGTCGGCCCGGTCCATGAAAAAAACGTGTATCATGCGTTTCGACCGAGCCCGATCCGGTCTGACCCGCGAGATTCTCAGGCTGTGGGCCTCAGTCCGATCTGGCCCGTGTTTCAAGATCATGCCCCGCCCGACCCGGCCCGGTCCATGAGAGGTTCAGATTTTCAACCGGACCCGGCCCGGCTAGGCCCGCGAGATTTTCAGATGTACAATCCCTGCGCGGCGCAAGCCGTGATATTTTCAGATTCTCAAAACCGGGCCGACCTGTGAGATTGTTCCCACCCCTCGGGCGGCCACCCCACGAAGACCGCTGAAAGCAAACAAAGGATAATTTCTGTTGCTCTCTATATTCTCTTGATGACTACTATTTCTACGACCTTTATCACTACTAAATACTATATATATATTATCCTATTTTACCATTGCATTAATAAAACACTACCTGGTATAATACTGCTGCGAAGTACTATAAAATTCGAGGCACCATTACATCGTTTATAGGAAGTACCATTAACACTGCTGTACTTCATACAACAAAATACGTTCATGCACAGCCTAAACCGCTGAACCGCCAGCAAAATACAGGGCGGAGGTTTGACACCTGACGTTCTGCAGCCACCCGGGAGTGCCCGCGACTGTCGGACCGTGCCCACCTGTGTTCGCACAGCACGTGTCGACTGCTGCCGTTGCATTCGTCCATGCTTTCGACTCTCCAGCAGCGGTGGCGAGATTTTCCGGGCTCGAGCTGTAGGGACTCCAAGACATGGAAGTCTTCGAGGCCAGGACCTCCCCCGACAAGGTCTCCCCCGACCGCCAGGCTGATCGACCACAGGTCAGGCAAGGGTTCTTCGAAGGGAAGGTCTTCCCGCATCCGCTTCGTCTGTCGCTTCTCGATGGTGCCACTACAGCAACCTTCTGGTCTGTAAAAAAACAAAAAACAGCCGGGTGAAATAATTGACACGCGGCACAGAAGACGTGGAGACGTGGTGAGCTCAAGCTCTAGTTTTTACGCGTCCACCACGGACACGAAGTAAATGAAACAGATGGGGGGCGAAACAGAGATGAGTCAGCATCCAAGTGCGCAAGCCCGCTATAATTGACCTGCGGGAAAAAGGCCGCTCGGTGAAACTGCACAAGCACCGCCAAGAGCTGCAGATATAAAAGCTACAAAGCTACGTACCAGGTAAGCGTTAAGCTTCCCCAGCAGATCTCGTCCGACCACCAATCGCTCCGCACCGCCAGCGCGTAAACAAATGCGGGTCGGTACAAACACTGATGGTACTCGTAGTTTTTTGTGATTCGGTATGTTTTGGTGATACTCACGGCTCCACCACGCAGAGGTACAAAACAGTACCGACCAGTAGCATCATACCTGGTACGTACTCAACTCGTTGGTAAGCGAGAGGGCCACAAAACTCAAACCTAAGGTCAACCGATCACCCGGTGGTAAGAACAAGAAGCACAAACCAATAATCGGGGCGCAAGTCTACAATAAAAAAAAAAAAAGCAACGCATGTTAACAGCAATATACTACCCACGCTCCAACATGTATCATGCGACAAAAAAGTGTAAAGCCGATCAGTCAAAATCCGTTCTGGCCCCTGCGGGTACCACATATACCCTATATCCAGGGTCAGCTTGGAGGGTTCAGTTCCGGATGGGACCAGGTGCCCGCGGGGTCTGGGACGTACGGGTGATTCTGTGAGAAATTGTTCAAAACGATATCGTATTCAATTCCATCGCCCGCCCGCGAAACTGCACTCGGATACAGAAGAGGGGAGTAAAAACTACAGCACCACTCTGTCCCTGAGTATAACGATCGTTTTTACTTAATTTTGATGTGATAAAGTTCCTTATAAATAGGGGCAGAATGGTATTGAACTTCCCGCAAAGAACCGCTTCGAACGGCAGCCCTCACCGCGAGGGCGCGCGGCAGGCGTGCAAATAGACATGCATGCGCAATAAGGCATGCCCGAGGCGGCGTTTTTTTAGAACGACACTCAGAACAAAGAAGTGCTGAATGAAATTCAAATGCCTACAAAAGTCATATATATATGCCTTCAACGTGTTTCACTACCTGAAGGCCTTTTACTCGAAGAAGCAAAATCTTCATACAACAAAAGCCTCGCATTCCCCTTACAGCCGCGCAAGTGGCCCGGGAGTACCCTAGTTTTACGGAGCTCGCATATACAACGGCGTTACTTTGGGGCACAGAAACGCGCGACTGGGGCACGTAAGGCACGGAATGGCGTCGAAGGCATAAAACCCCCTGCTGGGAAAGGGCCCTCGAGAAAAACGTGAGGCATGCCTTAGCGGCTCCCTCTTGCACACTTCGCAAAAGCTACGAAGTACATAAGAACAAAGAGCAAATCAGTACGAATACGTAAATATCATACCCGTAAATTATAATATGCTGGTTTAATCCGATCGCCCCGGCGGTCTACAGTCGTGGTTGTATCCCTTTTAGGACTGCAGTCCCGTTTTGGGTACAAAACTACTTCAAATCTGATTGGTTTGTCCCCAAAACGGGACTGCAGTTCTAAAGAGGATAAAGCTCGAATACCACTAAGGTTGAGGTCGGGGGTTGTTCGAGTCTCCGCATGGAGTTTTTTTTTTTATCTCGCGACACCAAACAGTCGAGAGAGCCTGTTGCACGCGTGGGTATGCAGGCGTTCGGCGCGAGTCGGCGAGGGAAAAACAAGTGCTGACCTCTCCTCGCGATAAAAATGCAAGGCAAGTGCCGAGGCAGGGAGGGGGGAGAAGAGCCTGCTTAGTGGCGCCTAAGAGCACGAGCTACGACTAAGAGTAGGAGGGGGGACAGGAGCAAGCAAGAATGGCGAAGATCATACCTGGGATGGAAAGCACATACACATATACATGAATGATTGTGTTCGACCTACAGGGGAAAAAAAAAAGGCAGCATCGTGCCTTTTCTCGTCCTTTCACAAACACCGTAGACAATTTAGCAGGGCAGGACCGTGTCCGCTCTCAGGACCGAACACATACACACGATCGAGGATGTGTGTATCCCACTATGAATACGAATACCGTACGAGGCGAACGTTGTCACAAATCGTACCAACGATTCCAGCTTCCGAACATTTCTGGGATGCGCACACCAACACCGGAAAACAGCGCAGATAATTGGATGGGTAGGGTACGGTTGGGTAGGGGTTGGGGTTCGGCAGCATGGGAGATTCCTCGGTGAAATTGCCGCCATTGAAAAAAATACGGCCTCAAACCTTCGCGCAAGGTGAAGTCGGCGGCTACCGAGAAAATATTGGAAAGCCATTACCGAGCAAAACTTTTCACCATGCGAGAAATGATTTACCGCCCCCGACCGAACGTGTACCGATCAGAAAACCGATCAGAACAAATAACGAGATGACTCGATACCGTCAACGCGTTTACCAAGGTTTACCAAGGTTCTATTGAACTACCGTTACAGTGCAAAAAAACAAAACGATATATTATTGATTTACCCTCCAAAACAATTTACACGCAAGGTAGGTGCACCCACAATGTTACCCGGAGTCGTTGAGTGGGAAAAAGAGTAGAACAATGTCAAAATACGTTAGCGCACCTTGGCGTGGTTTTGAATAGTGTAAAATATTTAGCAAAGGGGGGGGAAGGGGGGGTATCGGGTATCGGTGACAAAACTACAACGTAGAGGGTTCTGCGCAAAGCTGCCGTGGTAACCTTCACAATACCGCGATTGCCGTCATAGGCCTCCCTCCGAGCACCTGCTGTAGTACCGTGGTAAGGCTTCAGTTCCCGTCATACAACCGCGGTTACCGTCGTATTACCGCGGTTCCCTTAAAATTACCGTCGTCTTGCCTTACCGAGCAAATTTCTACCGTGATGCCCCGGTACCGAACAAAACCACATAATACGTACCGCCGTCTTGCATTACCGACCCGGCCATTACCGACGAGTCTTGTTGCCGAATAATTGTGCCGTAATTACCGCCGTTTTGCCTCGCCGTCCCGACCACTGCCGAGTTTTCTCGATAGCGAAATATCGTGAAAAAGTGTCGCCGTCTTGCATGACCGACCCGACCTTTATTCACCGAGAGATGTCTCGTCGCGGAAAAAAAAAAACTGGCCGTAAAAAAAAACACCGTCTTCCTTCCCGCTAGCTACCGTTTCAAAATACAATGACCGAGGAATCCCTTGCATTTTTTAGCAGTGGTCCTACAGGTAGTTTCGGCGGTTCTGCACACCTCCGTCCTCTGCGACGGCCCAGGCGATTGATGCCTTTGTGGTATTGATCATGCTTGATGGTCGGGGAACAGTCTTTGGCCGTTTCTTAGCCATGGCCTGACCCCAATATCTCGCCCCCCCCCCCCCCTTCTGGAAATGCCTACACCGGAAATTAAATCAAGTCATTGAAGCTGTAGTCCATATGCAAGTCCGCCCCAAAAGCGGTTCTTAGTAGGATGCAGCTCGCCCTTCATGCGACTCGCCAGACACCTCACGGCGCTTCGCGCTTGGTGCAAGCAATGTCTGCCTGGTCGGTGAAACCCCGACATGCTCCGTCCCGGCATTGTAGGGATGCGAGGGTCCATGGTCATACGACTACGGCCATGCATGAGATCGAGTACATCTCTCCTATCGAGTACACCTCCCCCCCCCCCTCGCGGTGCAAATTCGGGGGTTGAGCGCATGTATTGGTGAAATACTTATGGGGATTAACCAAGATATCAATATCAAACACGTTTCATGTAATTATGGCGTTTACTCTCTAGACTTCCATTTTCTGTATCTA
The DNA here is from genome assembly GCA_031213475.1 of Nereocystis luetkeana. Taxonomy (NCBI): domain Eukaryota; class Phaeophyceae; order Laminariales; family Laminariaceae; genus Nereocystis; species Nereocystis luetkeana. The sequence goes on along the minus strand of JARUPZ010000030.1, from coordinate 940,102 downwards.
CGAGCGGCAAGGGGGATACGGTGTCCAGTTTTTTTATTGACGTCAGAGTTGTATTCGGGTGAAAACCCCAGCAGCGGCCTCCCACCGTCGTATCGCCTCCCCCCGGGTGCTGTTTCTTGGGGGTTGAGAGCATGTTCTCTTGCCGTTCTCGGCATGACGAGGGTGACTTTACCTTGGTTTTCCGTCGATCAGTGCTTTATCCGAACGCTGACGTTTCCATCATCTGGCATTCCTCCGGCCACTTACAGGTTACGCGTGCGTGGCGGTGATGAGCCTTCCCATCTTATTTGCACGATCTAAAAAGGTAAAAAGCCAAAAATAGGTACATACCTAAGTATGTCTTTTGAGAAATTTATAGATACACTACATATTGCACTCGGGAAAAGGCTGCCCGGCCCTCCCTCTGATTGGCCAGCGCCCGATCGGACCAATTGTTGGCGGAGAGACTTCAGGTGCACCCACCTCCCCGTGTGTACTCAAGTTGGGCCTCGCCTATTTTGGGCATTGTACCTATACGAAGCACATGGCTCAACCTGTAGCTACAAGTGGCACTTCGCCCGAGCAAGAAATCTGACCGTAGCCAACAATCCACTTTCTCGCTGGGTTCTTCCTGAGTCTGCGGTACTCTTTGTAACAATACTTCGCGATTCGATGCCATTAAAAGTCGACGAGGGAAGGGCTAAAGTCTTTTCGCGATAAAAATGTCTTCCAAGGGAAGAACCGTGGTGGGGAGGAGAGAGAAGAGCCTGCTTCCCTTGTGACCCCGGATCTGAGTTACGACTATTAATACGTAGGAGGGAGAACAGGAAGGGCGAAGAGAATAGATATAAGGCGAAGAAAATGAAGGGAACGAAAAAAAAAAAAAAAAAAAGAGGTACGTGGAACAAATCGCATTCCCCATTCGATTCGTGTTTTTCTCATTGACGGCTCTGACCACCCGCGTGGACGGTAGTGATGGCCGCGACGGCCCTGTGGTCGTCCTTCAGTTTGCAGGGAAAAGGCTCAGTTGAGCAATTCATAGGTGCAGTTGAAGCCAAACGTAGGCGAACCCAAATTGAGTAGACACGGAGAGGTAGCATCTGGAAACGTCCAGCCAACAGCAGGTACGACCGGGCGCTGGTCAGTCAGAGAGAGGTCCAGGTCGTATTTTCCCGAGTACATCACCTACACCGTGTACTAATAAATAGATCACACTATCTAGGTGTCCCTATTTTTGTCTCTTGCCCGGATACAAATCGGAGTACGCCAAACGCTTCTCAACGTCCGTCCGGTCATGGACTCGATCTCATGAGCGCCGCGCGTCAGCGTAGAACCCTTCTATATATTGTGCAATTGATCGCGGTCTTGGGATTCGATCCTTGAACTCATCCTGGCTCGCCCCGGCGGCCTCACAAGCCTGTTCTCCGTTTCAAAAATGGGTACCTGGTATTCAAGTAAGTTGGCTGCCAAAAGAAACCCCGACTGTCTGAAGCCCTGAATTCCTGATGTCGAGGCTAAGTCCCACCAGAGCACATCTCCAAGCATTTTTTGGGAGGAGATTGAGAGCTGATGCGATGCAAAGACTAACCGATAGAACGGTGTCAGCATGCGCCAGCTCCACGATTTCAAAATCGCGAAAACACGACGACCCCGTGACGAAATAGTACGAAGCAGACGACCTACGGGTAAAAGCCCAACCGTGCGGGAACTTGTCTTGATGACAACACTCTGTACTCACCCCTTTGTCTATACCTTTGCCCGAGTATGCAGAGGGAATTCGGGACTTGAACTTCAAACACGTTTTCGACCGAAAAAAAAACAAATGATCCTTGTACGCAGCCCGTACGAGACCATTCTCCCGATCGTTTGGGCAAATCGAGGCTCGTCGAACCCCCCTTGCGCTCGTCGGCAATATGAAGGGCGCGATCGCGTTGGTGGAAGGCGGACGGGCGCGCGGTCAGGGTCGGTCCGAACAGGGGACGGCGAGGAGGACGGCAACGGCGAAGCCGCTGGAACCGGTACTCTGAAAGGATTCCATGACCTTTTGGCGGGGCAGAGCCATGAGCCACCACACCGACAGCTGCAGCACCAACAAAACTCTCGGCGGATAGGGTTTAGCAGGGGGCAGGGCAGCGGCAAGTGCGCACCACCGGTGGAGACCGGACCGCCGGAGGAGACTGCGCTTGTGACGGTTGGGGGGGGGATGCCGGAGACGACGACGTGAAAACGACTGCGTTTGAAAACGAGCAGCTACTGCCTCGCAGCAGTGGTTAGAAGGCGCCACGGCAGAACAACCGTGTATAGGCACCACCTCCGTCGCGTGTCACCAGGGGGAGATTTCAAGGCCGGGTGTCAATCATTTGTCGTGCGCACCTCGGGGACACATTTAAGCATCAATGTTCCTCCGAAAGATTACAATAGGGAACACGCTACCACCTACGCACAATTGTAAGGCTACTTTGTGGTTCCGGAGGGACCTGAGCTTACTGTGCCCCCAAAAGTCCTTGGAGAGATAACGATTGTTGAGAACACGAACGCATCTGTTTTTCGGGCGAGGAGCCATGACCGGTAGAGCTACCGCACCCACCGCCGCAATAGGTGCCGTTCGTAACCCTGAGGCAGATCCATCAATAGCACCCTACGGCCCCCGTCATCGCGCATGGTATCATGCTTCTTAATCTCGGAGGTTTTGAGCAGGGATATGTCATACCAGTGTGCTAGTGTCTCAGCGAGTCTCAAAATCACAAGCGCTATGCATTTTTTCGCGGTTGCGCTTTTTTTGTGCTGACCCCTGGTGCAAAACGTCTCCAAATCCATTGGAAACCGGTGGTATGTTTTTGGATAAAAAGGCTCTTCGTAGACTTCATTTGGACTGCCTGCTATCCCGCCATCACTATAAGCAGTGCGTGTTTGAATTGAAGCGATTCAATACATTCAGGTGATGGGTGATAAGGCAGGAGGCACACAGGGGTGAAAGCTGAGCGGTCTGCTCAACAGGGGGTCGTAGCGATCCATCCCCTGGTTTACCGCCTCGAAAGTGTTTCGGCAGCGGTCCTTGCGAACGGAATCCACATTTGGCGGTTTTGCGATATTCCGCGTGGCTCTCACTTTAAATGGTGGCAACACACATCCCTGCCGAAGTGTGCAGAGTAGAGTCGGCTGCCGCTATAGTTCCGGTATTGTTGGCTGGGCGCATTAAGCTAAAGTGCCCCCGGCAGCGTCGCAAACCAAAGTGCCCCCGGGGGCACTCTTATCATCTCCCGTGCAAGTAAGTACCGCCACTGTGTGCGAGCGATCTTTTGAGCCCAGACCTATACCAGGTACGTTACATCAACAGACACCAGACGACTCTGCACGCGGTGTAAGCCGACAGTAGTCTTGGACGGCACCTATGGCGTGTGGCACACAGCCCACTCTCCACGTGCGTTGCATGCCCACCGTGTGCGGCAGTACTATCAACCTCTCCTCTTGCTCGCGGGTTTCAAAGTATCACTACCAGCAGCCCTAGCAGGCGCGAGTGCCTCGACCAAGTACTAACCCTGTTCTGTTTTCCGGTTTCGGCTCCCATACGAGTCAGCCTAAGCAGTTCGTCCCCATAATGGGAATGCAGTCCAGGAAGGGTCAAGACCACATACGCCTCCAAGCGGGAGAAAATGCTTGGGCACATTACATTTTCGCTGCACAGTTCCCCGAGGAGGCAGGGCATGTGGAGTGACTGACGCCACGCATACCTGGTACGGTATGTTACTATTGACCTTAGCGTGGGAAAACGATGCATATAGCAGTAGTGCTGCCTCGATAGTGCCGGTTAAGTCTTGCCGGCTGTCCTCTATAGGGCCTGTGATATCGGGATGGGGTTAACCACTGAACGTGGCAGCAGAGTAGTGCCGGTTGTCGCTACGAATAATGCCGCTATTGTTGGCTGGCGCATAGGCGCATACCGGCACTATGGGCACTATAGAGGCACCATTACTGCTGTAAGCTCTCTGTCGAGCTATAATTCGTACGTACTTTCGGTCTCCTGCTAAACAGTTGACAGTATTTTTCGTGTCATCAGCCCCGCGAGCCCGGGGTTTGAGAGAACCCGGCTTGAGGACAACTGGCTTGCGTTTGAACGCAACGGGCTTGAGTACAGGTGGCTCGTGGCTTGACATTGTCAGCGGGCACTTGGCACGGCTGATGGTCCTCGTGCCACATCGCTGGCAAATACGCTTCGTGTCGCTGCTTCCCAGCGGGTCTTGAACACCACATGCGCCGTGTAGGTAGGTATGTACCCACTGCAGGCGCGGCACAAGGTATGGTGTGGCCCGCAAATGTGGAGGGGTGAGCGTGTTGTGGCTGAGCTCACAGTCTTCATCGGCTGCGCGCGTGTACGTATGCCTACCTATGGGGCTCGCCTGTGTATTGCACTGCTCACAAAACATTTAAAAAAAACTCCCGCAAAGACACTGGAACCACGTCTGCCCCCGTTCTTTTTCTGAGGATGTTTCGGTTTTCTGCTCTAGCTCCGAACGTTCCCATTGAGCCAAAAATTGGCAGGGCAGATGGGAGCTCCTTGGTGCACTCCCGTGAGTGTGCCGAAGCAACAGCACTTTCCGTGTCCTCCGGTGGACCTCGTCGATGAAGTTTGAAAATGTGGTGTGCCAGGCGCTTGAGTTTTCGGCTTCTCGTGCAGTAGCCAAGTACCAATACTTTTCTTAACTGTATAACGAGCAGGAGAAACGCAGGAGGAGCTACTGCTGTACCAGGCATATACTATTCCGTTTCCCTCGCTGCCTCGGCAAGGCGTGCTGCGCATGCTCTATCAGGCTTATAGCGAGTGGGGTAGGTCTTTCTGGCGGGTGCAAGGCCGGACTCACCCTCAAGGAGTGATACCTTCTTTTAGCGTGTGGTCGCGAGGCTTACTCGTGGCCGTAGAGTTGGGTCGTACGTGATGTGTCAGACACAAGACACCTAGGATTAACCCGTCTTTTTCAGGCAGCAGCGGCAGAGCAGCAATGCTCAATCGGGATGTCCGTGCGCGGAGACAGGCGCCACCACAGGCCAAACTACGGCACAGTCTAACTGCGCCGGTGGGAGGCCGGATTTGTCGACGAAGGAAGAGGGAGACAGAGCGTCGACGAGCGGGGAAGATACGGATTGCACTCACCCTGCACGAGAAAATTGTTTCTGAGATCAGAACCGCGAGTGCGAGGAGCATTTTGTTTTCGAGACGGGGTAGAAAGAGAACCTGCTGGAAGGGATTGGCAACGAGAGCGCGTGCGAAGGAGCGGCCCGATTGGTCTAGGGTAATGAGGCGGCCATGGCAGCAGGACGGCACACGAAGACCCACGACCAGCGCACACACACCATTACGAGAGCAGCAGCCATCCGTTTTTTGTTGTTTTACGAGACAGTAGTACGTATACCAGGTACCTCCTATTATTCACGTCGCTGGTCTTTGTAGTGTTGGCGAGTTGCATACCCTTCATGGGGAATGCCCCCCGCAATTGTCAGGGACGTGGTTTCGTAGCAGTGCTGCACCTTTTGTGAGACGGTCCGGGAAGACGCGGCGTTCGTTGATAATAGTACGGTGTTTTTTTTGTTCGATCGCTCTTTTTCCACTGCATGTCTGCGAGTTGCTCTGACCGCACCCCAGGCAGCAGGCTTGTTCCTTTGTGTTCGCGACTACCGGGAGTTTCGTACGGTGTAGGCAGCACTCCAGGCAGCAGCCGCTGTAGTCAGTAGCTACGAGTTGGTCAGTTACGGAAGCCGGAGGAACTCCATGTTGTAGTCGAGTAGATACCCGCGGCCATTGCTGCTGCAGTTCAATTTGCACACTGATTTCATTCTGCGTGCGTCTTCTTCGTCTCTTATTTTTATGTGGGAAGCGTCGTGCTTCCGGGCCGAATTTTGATCTTGTATGGTTTTTCGGGTCTTTCTAGGCCTCCAGCACCTTTGTGTGACCTCGGACTCCTTGATTAGAGAGTTAAGGTCAGAACAACAACAACAACAACAACAAACAAATCACTTGTGCATGCAGATATCATAGCTGTGCTCCACCTTCTGTCAGACATTCCGGGAAGACCTGGCGATCGTTGATGATACATGTGTTGTGGTTTTAGGTTCGATAGCTCTTTTCTCACTGCATGTCCGCGGGTTGTCACTCCGACAGCACCCCAGACAGCAGGCGTCTTCCTCTCTGTGTTCACGACGATCATACCCTGCATTTCATACGGTGCAGGCAGCACTCCAGACAGCACTTGCCTGATGTATGAGTAGTCAGTAGCCACGAGTCAGCCGGCGTGAAACCGCCTGCGCAGGCGAAATTACAGAACCAACCAGCAAGAAAGGCACAACATTTCCAGTGGAAACCCGCACAACTATCTGAAAAACACCACGAAGAGCACACAGCGCGCAGCGAACGAACGCACACGCACGCACACACTAGCTTGGCAGCAGAAGCTTGCAAAGCGGGCGGTCTGAGAGGGCGGCTCTACGGCGGGTGCGGCTGGTGCTATTAATAGTGTCATTATTTCCATGCTGTTTTTGGTGCACGGATGTTCTCGCGCGCAGCTCACACACTAGAGCCGCACGCTGCGCCACAAAAGCAACAGCAGCATGAGTAGGGGAAAGAGGAGCGGCACGAGCTCCCTCGCAGCTGTAGCTGCTACGGCACAGCAGGCTAGTTACTCGTTTATAGTACCCCTTCTACACAAGACAGCTATAGGTGTCTACGTCTAGCGAGAAAACAACAAGACATAATCTCTTCATTACAGGAAATGCCACAATTATCATCACTAAGTCTTTTACTTTCCAGCATAACTCGTAGGAGGTTTTGCCCTCAACGATCTTCTGGACAAGCCGTGGTCACAGGTATCATCCCTTCTCCCCCTCGGTACGTCCCTTTTTTGACGCGCATAGGGTTCAGCGTTCCCACTGCTCGTCGATTTGCATCGAATGTAGCTAACTCGCGCTTTCCGCTAATCAATTATTTATGCAAGAAAAAGTCCCAACGAGCGTACACTCGGTCAGACTTGAACCCACGAAATTGACCTTGATAGGCACGCGGACCACCTACCAAGCCACCGGGGACGCCACTGTAATACTCTCAAAGTGCAACGGTATTTTATAGGTAAAAAGCACAACCAACGTCTTTTTTCGGGAGGGGGTGGCGACACATACTACTCTGGACGATAATACAATACCGTTTGGAGTCTGATATAAAAACTAAACGCAATTATATTTCCAGCCAGCGTGGTACCGCTACACCAGCGAACGTGGTGCATGCTGCCGTGTGCGTATAGCAGCACGTTTACAGCAGCAGTACCAACGAACAATGCTGTACCGGGTATATGCTCAATCAATGACAGCAAGTACGTGTGGGGTTGTTCGTGTTGGTACAGGAGTACCATGCTGGCCGGAATAATGGTTACCTGGTAGGTTTAATTTCGATGTGTGTGTGTTCTTCACATTAGACCGTTATTTCTACCCGGCGACATCCAGCACAACCAGTGTCCGTGCCGATTCTTCTGTTCAATCCTTCTTTTTTACTTTTTGTTTTTTGCTCATCCCATTTATTATCTTCGCACATCTTCTCCTGCTCCCTCTCCTTCCAACTCGTAACTCAGATCCGGGGTCACATAGCAGGCTCTTCTCCCCCCTTCCCGCTACGGTACGTGCCTTCATTTTTATCGCGAGAAGATTTCAGCCTTTTCTTCCATCGTCGACTCGCATCGAATTGTGCCTACCCACGCTGCAAGGCGCTCTCAACAATTCAATCCTTTTTATTTTTATTTTTGCAAATAAAGTCAAATGTCCGACCCACCTATTAAATAAAAGAGATACAAGTTCTGTGGTCACAAAGCTACGCCACAGATATAGAAGGAGAGAAAGAAGAAGATGTGCGAAGATAATAAATGGGATGAGCGAAAAGAAAAAAAAGAAAAAAAAAAAAACTACGTTGCCACGTACCAGGTACCTGGTATGCAGTAAGCAGTGGGCAATCCAATGGGCCATGTCATCATACTACTGTAGATACGACAGGCACGACATACACATTCTATGAAATAGAGAAACGAGAGGAAACAATGAAAGAGAAAACAAAAACAAAAAAAAATAATAGCAATCGAAAGATAAAAAGAAAAAAAAATGAAAGCAAAAACTAGAAGAAAAAACTAGAAGAAACAATCTGTCGTGCCCCCCCCCCGCAGGTGAGGTGGCCAACACTTGAAAAAGAACGAGCTGGGAAAAAAAAAAGAAAAAATATTGCTGTATTAGACTCCAAACGGTATTATACATGGGTGTTCAGAGTGGCGTGTGTCTGGTTGCAGCACCCACAAAAAAACACGTTAATATACGTACGGTGCTTCTAACGTACCGGTATAAAATACCGTTGTACTTTACTGACCGTCATTTCCTGTAATAACGAGATTATTATGTCTAGTTGTTTGTCTCGCTAGAGGTATAGGTACACCTATAGCTGTCTTGTGTAGGAGGGGTACTATAAACGAGCAACTAGCCTGTTGTGCCGTAGCAGCTGCAACAGCGAGGGAGCTCGTGCCGCCCTCCCATCCCCTGCCCGTGCTGCTGCTGTTGCTTGCTGTGTGCGGCGGCTCTAGTGTGAGAGGTCGAGTACGAGAGTACGTCTGTGTACGACAAACAATGTGGCAACAATGCCACTATGAACAGCACCAGCCGCAGCCGCCGTAGAGTCACCCTCTCAGGCCGCCCGCTTTTGCTTTGCGAGCTTGTGCGACCTTCTGCTGCTGCTGAGCTAATGCGTGCGTGCTCGAGTGTGCTCGAGTGAGCATGCTTGTGCGCTATTCGTGGTGGTTTTCAAATAATTGTGGGGGTTTCCACTGGAAATAACGCGCCATTTTTTGCTGGCAGGTTCTGAAACTTCGCTTGCGCAGGCGGTTCTACGGCGGCTGGCCACGTAGTTGTGCGAACAGGGGGAACTCTATGCTGCGGTCTCATTTTGCAGATTGATTTCATTTTGTGTGCACGTTCTTCGTCTCGTGTATTTTTTGTTCGGAAGCGTCGTGTCGTGCTTCTCAGCCGAATGCCATTTTTGTATGGGTTTTCGGATCTTATTAATAGGGCTCCAGCACCTTTGTGTGACCGCGGCGCACCGTGGACAATAGACAATGGCCACTACAATGGCAATGGAATACGGTGCAATGGGCGTGCCTATTATTGCCGCCGGTAGTGTCGATCGATTTACTATTTCCTCGGTATAATGTCGCCGATAGTGGCTACCGATTGGCCTACTTCCCCATACATTGTCGTCGGTAGTAGCTATCGATGGATGACATCCCCAATCCATAGTCACCGGTAGTGGCTGTCGACTGGGTGTTCCACAATATGTTGTGGCAAGCGATATCTATCGATGGATCACATCCCCAATCTATTGTCACCGACAATGGCCATCGATGTATACTCCCCACAATCTATTGTGGCAGGCAATGTTTCTCGATTGTTACCGTCCTCAAATATATTGTCACCGACAACGTCCATCGGTGGGCACGGCTCACCACCTACTGTGGTCGGCAATATATATAGAGAGATCGGCACACGTACAACGTACTCTGCTGAGCAGCAAGGTGTCTATTGTGTGACAACAGCAATATAATATAAATCGAGGGCAGCAGTGAAAATAATGAGTGCATGGTTCATCTTGACAACACGTTACACACGGCAATGGGTGTATGGCACGGTATATCGTGACAAGGTGTCTCGGCTATAGGCTAATATCAATGAAACAGGAAGCATGGGCGTTCCGATAAATATGTAATACGATCTCGAGCGTATACATCAACGGGCGTGCGCTATGTGCAGCTGCATCCCGCACAAAACTTTGTGCAGGACCTGTGTCGTCCATTTCAACCTTGCACGTGGACCCAGACTAACCCGACCCCACGCCTGATCCTAACCCTATAACCCGAACCCGAACCCCAACGCTTTGGGAGGCTAGAGGTCGGCAGGAGGAGTCACGCGGCTCCGCCGCGTGTTTAGGTGGCGTTTTTCCAAAAATACGCTGTGCGCCCGAAAGACCCTCCTTGACCAATAAGACCCGCATCCTGCACAGTTTTTAATGCAGGATGCAGCTGCACATAGGTGGAGTCACATAAACGTGGTTTTCGATCCTGGACAACAGACAACGGCCGCTGCAGCAAATGACAGGGATAGAATGTGGTGCAATGAACGCGTATATTGCTGTCGGCAATGTCTATCCCCAGTCTGTTGTGCCTGACAATGGCCATCGATGGACATACTTCTCAATCATTTGCGGATGGCAATGGTCAGCGGAGGACACACTGCACAGACTATTTATTGTTGATGGCAATATAGATCGATAATTTTTCCGCCCTGTCTGCTGTCACCGCCAATATCTATCGATAGTTTTTCCTCTCGTCTGGTGTCGCTGGCAATGTGTTTCGATAGATTTTCCCCTCGCCTATTGACGCTGGTGATATCTGTCGTTACATTTTCCCCTGGCCTATTGCCGCTGGCAATACATATCGGTAGATTTTACTCTCGCCTGCTGTCGCTGGCAATAGATAGGACTACTTAGACTATGCCAACGGAAACGCAAAGTTCTCATAAAAAGTTTGAACTCCAAAGATACCCGTCAGCATTTTTCAGGTGCAGCTTGCTATGGGCACGTTTCTTGAAACAGAAAGATCCAAACTTGTGGAAAAGCCCGAAAAAAAACATCTGGGGCCGATGTTGGACGAGCATCGGCTTGAGAATTACTCAGGCGGATGTTTGGTTCGAAGCGGCGAGATTCCGAGTCCTCGACAGACCAAGAAACCCAACGACTGCGTCAAGAATTCTGAACGGAGTGCGCTCGTTAGGAGCTCCGACCCACCGTAGGGTAGGGTCACCGTCTTCACACACTGGCCGGTGTCATGTGTCGGGAGCTGGCCAGGCGTATGATAAAAACAACACTTGGCCGCTGGTGTGCACAAAAAAAAATGACACAAATTCTCCAAAAGTCTCGAATGGCAAAAAATAGGCTTGTTTTTTCAGGTTTGGGGGGATGCCGTCGGACGCCGCCGGCAAGCTCTCGCCCCCTAGACCCATGGATCCACCTGAAGTCTTCGAAGGCTTCATATATACTCGGTGGCCTTGCCGGACACCGAGCGGGTTGGCCGTGAGACGAGTAAATGTTGAGATCAAGCGTCAATCGTCGCACCAGCTGATTTTTATCATCGTCTTGACAATTCGTAACGAGAAAAAACAAATTGCGGCGCCTGCAGCCGTTAGCAAAAAAAAAAATGAACATTTTGGTCTCTTTTTTCCCACAGCTGCGGTACGAGGATATTTTCGGCTGTTCTTTGAAAGCAGTATTTTCGAAAGAAAACTTTCTGACTTCGCGTTTCCATTGGCATAGAACTACTTACATATATCTCACTTTCTGAGCGTGCTCGGAGGTACATCCCTGGCCTCTCAGAGCTCCCACGTGGAAATTGCCTCCTTTCATTACTTGCCGGACCTTTCCAGCGGTTCTTTGTTTTCTCCATTTCTCTGGGCACTTTCAGTCCTTTCTTCCATTGTATTTCTTCGTTTCGTGTGCGTGTACTCGGAGCACGGCACCGCGGGCGAGCCCGGCGCCGTCGCAGGTGTCAGCGGGTGCTGGCGGGTAGAGGGGGGGTTGCAAGGAGCGCGGTCGCCGTTTTCGTGGTTAGACGTTGCGTGTGCCTCGAGACACGAGGAAGCATGAATGGGCTCTGTCTGGCCTCCATTTGTGATTGTGGATACAGTGTGTACGAGTTTATAACGGTCGTTCGGGATTGCAAGATACCTGGTAATATTCAAGCGGCGCTTATTTTTGCGACTGGGCTGAGGCTCAAAGAGAGAGCTGCGCAGTCTGGGACCAACGTTGTCGAGCTGGCGAAAGACGGCCACGGTGAGCACCGGGCTTCACGCGAGGCAGGCGACGGGGCTCACTGTGGCAGAGAGTGAGGCAAGCTTTACCCGGACCGAATCGGTGGCGAGGTGGTCGCTAGAGGGACGGGCAGCGTACGAGGCTGAGAGAGAAGCTCTCCCGTTCGATAATTTTATTTTTTGACCGGTGCAAGGTGTTCCAATCAGGCATAAAGTATTACATAAGAGGACGTGGATTTTTTTTCTTCCCAAAACTTTCGATTTCATTTTCATTGTTCTTGTGCCGTGTCGTGGTTTCTCTTTCATGCATACAGCAAGCGTATCAAAACAATAAAAGGATTACCTCACCTGGGTTACGTACGTACGTACGTACGTACGTACGTACGTACGTACGGCATGTGAGCGAGCGTAGCGGGCGGGACCGCCCGCGAAGCGAAGCGTATGTGGCGTCCGAGCTGTTTTTTTCTTGAAGCATGGCGGTGGGACTCTTGGCACTATTAAGTCGTCAGTTTCCAACTACAATCTACAGTAATAAAAAAAAACTATGTTCGATCATGGACCTATGTCCGCTTCGCATAACTTGATGTACTTTTCCTTCCTGAGCGAGCGTAGCGGGCGGCGTAGGCTGCCCGCGGAGCGAAGCGCCTTGTATCCCATATATTTTCCTCTTGTCTTTTGTCGCTCGCAATATCGATCGATGGATTTTTCCCTCGTCTATTGTCGCTGGCAATAGACCATTGTGCGCTTATTGTCCAGGGTCCAACCACGGACTCCTTGATTTGAGAGTTGACGTGAGAACAACAACAACAGCAACAACAACAACAACAACAACAACAACAACAACAATAACAACAAGCACAGCAACAGATACAGAAAAATTGCTCCGTTGGTCTCTCGCTGCTCTTTCCCAGAGCACAGCCAGTCAACAATATCGAGGCCAGCGCACTATGTGTTGTCTGTATGAGCATCGGGAAAGAAAATGGAGTTACCTAGCATTCTTCTACGGGCGCAAGCGAGAGCACGCGAGCTGAATAGTGTTCAGCATATTATGAGTACGTGCTATTACAGCCTCTGCGTTTCTCCTCATCGGAAAAAAATATTATGTACGTGCGTACCTGGTACTTGGCTACGCTTTGGCTACATGGAGTACGAGAAACCGAAAATTCAAGCGCCTGGAACCATATTTTCAACTTCAGGGACGAGGTCCGCCTCGAAGGAGGACGCGGAATGTCCTGTCACTTTGCTCGCTTCGGCACACTCACGGGAGTCCATGAAGGAGCTCATATCTGCCCTGTCAAATTTTGGCTTTTACTTTCCAGCCTAACTCGTAGGAGGGTTTACCCTCAGCGATCCTCTGGACCAGCCGTGGTCACAGGTGCCGTCCCTTCTCCCCACCGGTAGCTTTTATTTTTATTTTTTAGTCGCGCATAGGGTACAGCATTCCCACTGCTCGCCGATTCTCATCGAATGTAGCTAAATCACGCTCTTGCGCTTTCCGCTAATCACTTGTTTATGCAAGAAAAACTCGGTGAGACTTGAACCCACGAAATTGATCTTGATAGATAGGCACGCGGATCACCTATCAAGCCACCGGGGACGCCGGCTGTAGAGCAGAGAAACGAAATGTCCCGTGGAAAAAGAATGGGGGCAGACGTGGTTCCAGTGTCTTCGTTGTGGGGGGATTTGGCAGGTATACTCGTATATGTATCAGTTTTTCTTTGTGGGCTGTGAGCGCAACACAGGTGGACCGCTGTACTCGCGCGCGCTATCTGCCCGTGTTGAACTTTGCCACTGCGAGGTGTACGATATACACATATGTTTCGCAGGCGTGTCCGTAAGGCCGGTTGGGGAATACAACAGGAAACCGTGAGTTTTAAATCGGGGCAAGCCGATATGGCCTGCATTACTTATCTCTACGTTAGCCCTGCGGCCCATTCTAATCGGAGAGGGTTTTTTCCATAATTTTCAAAGTATGAAAATAATTGGAGATATGTACGGAAGCGTTCTGTCACTTTCCGTGAAATTCTCCAGAAGCAAAAAAATCAAGTTCGTTAAATTTCACGTATATGGGAAAAAAATCAGGAAAATATGGAAGATTGAAAAAATGCGCGGAAAAAATGTCGAAATTATGGGGGAAAAGCTCTCCGATAAGAATGACCCTCACATTAGAAACGCAAAATCCGTGTGTCGGGTCGCATAACGGGCGCTTCTCCTACCCCACTTCGGAACGTGCCTTGCCTTGAATTTTATCGGGGGGAAATTCAGCAGTATTTTCTTCCCACAAAATCGACTCGGGTCAAATTTAAATTTTTGCCATGCTGGCATTTTGTTGCAAACCCTTTTAGAACCGCAGTCCCGTTCTGGGGACAAACCAGTCAAATTTCAAGTAGTTTGTCCCCAAACCGGGACTGCGGTTCTAAAGGGGTTAACACTACTTGAAAACCTCGTATTATAATACTTGTAAATCCGTCTTTTGGCTGGACTCGAAGCCATGAATGACCTTGGCGTTGGTACCGCTGCTGTACTCTGTACTGCTGTAGTCACGAGGGTTAACCACTGCTGCTGTCTGGATGGTACGGTAGATCATGCAGTAGGAATCGGTCGTGCAACCATACCACGTCATATTACAGTTTAGTTGTCGTACTGCTGCGTTGCTATTCTTTGCACATTTCACAGCGATCATATTATTCAATTGCGGTGTTGTCCCTGCCTTGCTCCCACGCGCAGAAGACGCAGGCGTGCATAATTTGTTACGGCCTGTTTTGTGACCACAGTCAGGGAAGTGAGCTAACGTGAGAACATCATCATCGTCATCATCGTAATGTCATTCTTGTGGTGGACTGGGGAGCAGCCATCACACCTGGCAGTCTCAGCCGTCACACCTTGCAGTCTGCAGCAGCAGCAGAACAACCAAGCCCAAACTCTGGTCTCGAATCGAACCAGCGGGAAACATCCTGCGTCATTCCTATTCGCGGGCTATTTCGTGCTCACCTCAGCCTCCACACGCCCGTCTCTTTCTCAAGATGGAGAGAGGTGAGCCTACCCTGGACGTACGAGATCAGCTCTCAGTCCTCTTCTCGTTCAAAGCAGGCCAGTGCTGATGTCCAAGTGGATGTACAAGTACGTCGTAAGCCTAGACCTGGTGTACTCGTAGGCCCAGCAAAGCCACAGAGCGAAGGCGGCGAATTTTTGTTCCGTGCCACCGAGCGGTCGCATAAAGTACACCGAAACGGCGTGTGATCGCACAGATCGGCTGTTGTCTTGGTGCGCAATGCTCCTCCTGGTCTCCTGGTGCCGGAACTAGAAACCTATCGCCCTGCCACTGCAACAGGGTTATGAAAAAAAAATGAGAGAAACGAGGAAGTACCTCACAGGCACGATAGGGGACCGGTCTTTCTACAGCAGTATGCGCGTCAAGGTCTCTTCTGGCATTAAGTATACTACTTCGAGTCTTGCGGTGCGGTCAGTCAAGCGGTCAACCGCGTCTCTCTACCTCGAGACCTCGACTCAGCATAAAATTCCGTTTCGGAATGTTTCCTTGATATTGATTGCGCCGCTTTTTTTGCGGCGTATTATTAAAATCAGCGTTGCCCCAAGGTCCAAGGTTGCGCTAATAATGATGTCACCCGCTTGAACCCTACGTACAACCCCCACCGTGACACTCTCCACAGCTCTCTCGAGCGCTATACAAACCCACAACGTGCAACACATCGCTGGCGCTCTCCTTTGCCGCCGCCATCTATACTGGCAGCGCTCTGCCTCTCCTTCGGCACAGCGGGGCGCCATGGCGGGTCAGGCACACAACGGCGCCATCATTTTGAAAGACTCCCAGGTCCCACGCGACAGGGATGCCACGGAAGAGTCATCGCACACGGCCTCATACCGGCAGGGCGAGCTCATGAAACTGATGGTAATGTGATTTACCAGTAGATTCTACTCGTGTCGTACTGCTGTCGTTGTGCTCCACACGGTCGTGTTCGGCCCTCGCTGTCATAAATTGGATTCGGCTGGAGTACTCCACGAACGAGCGAATCTTGCACGAGAGCTCTCCAACAGCAAGCAGCTCGTCAAGCTACTATAATACGAGTAACTGCTGTATATACGGGAGCCTCCAGCTAATCTCGTGATACTGACTGTTTGTACGTACTCCTAGGTTGAAAGCTCGCTGCATGCTGGAATCGACAAACAAAACGTGCGTCGAGGACGAAGTTGGGGATATCTACTGAACATCGAATAATATATTCATTCGAGACAACATGTCGAATCATGCATAATACGAGACAACACGGG
Source organism: Nereocystis luetkeana (assembly GCA_031213475.1). Lineage (NCBI taxonomy): Eukaryota > Phaeophyceae > Laminariales > Laminariaceae > Nereocystis > Nereocystis luetkeana. The sequence goes on along the minus strand of JARUPZ010000030.1, from coordinate 923,962 downwards.
TTGTTTCGAGATCAATCATCAGTCGTCAGTAATCCCCGTCAGAGATAGCAATAGCGCCTGGCACAGGATGAATGAGTGGTGAAGTGACCTGGTGTACCTGGCAGTGCGTAGTTTTCAACAACACCCTTGCTCGTCGGTCGTCGCGTGCTTATCTGCTCCTTTACTTGCGTCACAGGGCTTCTTCGGGATCTTGCTTGGTCTCGTCGCCTTCCTGTGAGTTTGGAGGCATCTCCTCCACATATCAATATTATTATGTGTGTCATATGCACGTCATTCGTCTACCCCGGTCAGTCCCCGCTTCGGCTCGTTGACCATGTACTACTATCAATAGTGTAGTACACAATCAATACAAACAGAGAGGTTCGGTGTTTCAAATATACCGCAGCAGCAGCTGTACCTGGTTAAATAAAAAACCGTGCCTCGGGTTTGTCCCTTGCAGCAAGTAAGTATCAGGTTCCCAGCTACCAGGTACTAACAACTGCTGCACTGCAGTAAAAACAGGCGCATACAGCCAGGTACCAGCAACAGTCACCGGTGGTCATCGCGCTCGCACAGAGTTGCGATTACCTTTTCTGCTTTGCTCTGTGACACTATATATCATAGTATGGCAACGGTACACTGTTTACGCTGCTTACAGTACTACTGAATAATAGCATGTGTCGTGGTTGTGTGACCACAGAGCTTGTTGTACTCGTGTCTCTCTGCTCGTAGGATTGAAGAATCGGCTTCATAGTTATACAAGTACAATTAATATCAGGTACCAGGTATGTAGTATCAGCTGGTATATATATATGTAGTCATGAAATCCTATACCAGGCAACACGCAAGATAACACACCCCCTCGAACGATCTTCAAAGCTGGGTTTCTCGACAACGGGGAGAAGAGCGTACTGAATACGACAAGGGCGATGCGTCTTTTGCCACCATCTTCGCTGTGTATGCCCCCCCGAGATTTGGAGGAGAAACCGGGTCTGACATTCGCCCAAGGGGCTGTGTTATCTATGTTGATTACACTATTGTTGTTGTTGTTGTTGTTGTTGTTCTCACATTAACTCACAATTCAATGCAGTCCGTGGTCGCAGGACAGGCTCCAATAACTCTGGAGTGGAAGAAATACCTCAAGTAAAAACAGAGGCAAGAACAAAAAACAAGCATACGCACTCCACCACTGCGGACACCAGGGAAGCAAAAAGGAGACTATTAACAGCAGACAAAAACCTAAAAAAGAAGATGAAGCTGAGCAAAAAAAACAAAACAAAACAAAACAAAAACAGACGCAGATAGATAGCAAAACGCAAAAAAAAAAGGCAAAACGGACCATACTATTAATAACAAAGACACAAAGAGGTACACTATGTACGTACGGTACCTGGTACAACAGCCTTGCACCCAACAGCCCAAACATTCGCACGTTTTCGTGGGGCTCAACACAAACCTGGCGACCTAGATATATACGATACTACAACAGAGTAGTTAGTTACTGCTGTATTAACTGCTCTCTGTTCGTTCATTATAATAGTTCGTTCCGAACTTGAGACCTTTTGAAGAACTGGTGCTTTTGCTTCCTATTTTTTTTTTATTTTTTTTTTGCTCATCCCATGTACCAGGTATTATCTTCGCACATCTTCTTCTCTCTCTCCTTCCAACTCGTAACTCAGATCCGGGGTCACATAGCAGGCTCTTCTACCCCCTTCCCGCTACGGTACGTGCCTTCATTTTTATCGCGAGAAGATTTCAGCCTTTTCTTCCCTCGTCGACTCGCATCGAATTGTGCCTACCCACGCTGCAAGGCGCTCTCAACAATTAATTGAATCCTTTTTTATTTTTATTTTTGCAAATATAGTCAAATGTCCGACCCACCTGGGGCTCGAACCCAGGACTCAAACACATGTAAAGAATTCGAGGTTAACCACTTGAACCACCGGGGCGACTGGACGACGATAGCATACCAGGTACAGGTACGTAACAACATACCAGGTACCTGATAGAGATAGACTTGGTGTTTACAGTCAGCAGTAGGTTTCCTTCGTATACGGAGATTTCTTCTTTCAAGAATGTTTTGATTGATCAACGTGAAAGCTCATGCTGCACATTGTCGGATGGCAAGCCTAATAATAATAATATAATATTTATACTGCCGCGCTTTTGTTCGGGAGAGTTCTTCGCTTTCTTTCTGTTATTTTGTTTTTTAGAACACTACATAATACGCATTGTCGGATGGCAAGCACAACAATAATGTATGCTGGTACTTCAACAGACAGCAGAATTAGTTTATGTTAGATGTTCGCCTTCGAACGAGGTATCCGTACATGTTCCAGTCCACTTCAACATTCTAACCACTGTCAATATTAATACCAAATACCAGCGTTGGTAACATCGAGGTTTAGTTTGTACAACAAGCAGGTGCCAGTAATATATACCAGGTACCAGCTACCTTCTACTAATAATGCTAATAACACTTCGAATGCTTAGCGACGCAAAGACCGCTGTGTACTATTACTATTAATATTAATATTTATATACCCTGGTATCATGAAACACACGTACCAGGTACTCAAGGTTGTCTTCTGGGTAGGCACAATTCGATGCGAGTCGACGAGGGAAGAAAAGGCTGAAATCTTCTCGCGATAACAAAAAATGAAGGCACGTACCGTAGCGGGAAGGGGGGAGAAGAGCCTGCTATGTGACCCCGGATCTGAGTTACGAGTTGGAAGGAGAGAGAGAAGAAGATGTGCGAAGATAATAAATGGGATGGAAAAAAAAAAAAAAAAAAAAAAAAAGTACGAGCAGCATACTAACGACCACAAGAATGGGCAATACTACATAATATGCTACGAATATGTTGTACTGGTACCTGGTATACTTGATTACAGTCTATGGGCCGGCCAACAAGAAACGCCGTGTTCTGACCATAAGCCTCAGAATCTCGCTGTGACACCTTTCTGGAACATTTTTTCTTGCTTGTTGGCTGTTATATTTGTAGGAGTGTGAGATTTATAGTGTAGCGCTCGCTGCTGAGCGCGATTTCTTACTCCGATTTTCTTACTCATAGCGTCCCCCGAAAAGTGAGCCTGATATTCTTATTAATAATACGCCATCCAAGGGAACACCAAGGGTACCCGAAGAAACAACAGTCGAAAAAAAAAAAGTCGATACCCCCATTTTTTTTCTCGAGTCCAAGACAGGGAGGAGGTATACTAAAATCAAGTAAACAACAACCGAAAAAAAATAAATAAAAAACGGTGAAGCAAAGTTGAATACCAGGTATCAACTATTTAATCAGTCGAACTCACAGCTGACGCATTTCATCATCTTCATCTCAGAAAAAAAATAATATCAGAATCCCAAACCCGCTTCATACTTCGAACCACGTGCGTACTGCCGTACAGACAGGCAGTTTGTTTCCAAACTCCTCATGCATGGAGGCGAGTGTGGCTCCGTTGCCTCTCTTTTCGTTCGCCCCTGGGTTTTCTCTTATCCTCCGTTCGCCTATTATACTATGACACCAGGCGCGGTGCAGCACGACCCCAAGCATGCAACTTTCTCTCCAATTTGAGCGGAACGCAGCGCGCGTCGTTTCGATTCTCGCTCTCCCGTTGATTCCGCCTCAATATATTTATCTCGCCCCTGCCCCCCGTTCGCTCCACTTTGCCGTCTGTTCCATCAATCTCATACAGATACGATGGCGCCATGGAGCTATCCCTGCACGTTGTGTGGAAGGTGGTCCCAGGCGTGATCGAACGGACGGCTAGTGAGACCGAGGGCGGGCTAGACATCGTTTCCCGCTGGGGCTTCCTCTACACGGTAGCCACCTCCGTCTCCCTGGCAAGCGCTGCGGGTGTGGGCATCAAGTACCTCGGCTTTCCGGGCGATCTGCCCAACGTCATCCACTGCGTGCACAAGCTCGGATACGTTCCCATGGAGCAGACCTTGCCGATGATTTTTGTCAGCCTCTTCAGCATCGCGGCGGGTGGCTCGCTCGGCCCCGAAGCCCCTCTGGTGGCCGTGTCGGCCTCTGCAACAGGCTGGCTGTCGATGCACTACTTCAAGCACGACATAGTGATGGTGCGGAAGTGCACCATCATTGGGATGGCGGCGGGCCTGAGCGCTTTCTTTGGCGTGCAGCTCGGCGGTAAGCGTCTTGCGTCGTGCGGTTGGTCGTACGTAGTCGTCAGCACTTTCTCTAAGTTTTTACAAACAAGTTATAAGGTCTTAGCCCGTTGGGCTGAAGGTAAAAGGTTAACCAATCGGCTACCCAATCTTAGCCTTACAACACAAGGTACATATTCACATACCCATGTACATATATAACATACCTGATATGTTTATTGTCGTCATGGTTTACCATCCCACACTCCCAACGTAAAGCATGATGAGCTTCAAATTCGATCTCGTACAAATACCAATATGTCCCAAAAATTAAGTAACGGTTTTGGTCTAATTTTTTCAAACGGTGTTTACATTTAGATACAGAGTGAGAGTTCCCAGGAAAAGAGACAGCCAAGAAAAACCACCCTCTGATGCCATTAGGTGCGTATACCGTAATAATGCGGCAACCCCCCCCCCCCCCCCCCCCTATGGTCATACGACTACGGCCATGCATGAGATCGAGTGCATCTCTCCTGTCGAGTACACCCCCCCCCCTATAATATATACTGTACCTGGTACCGGTGTATGTTTGTATAGGTTGGGTTGGCGTCGGTTGGCGACCAAGCTGTGAAGCATGCCTCTCACTGCGTGAGCTAGACAGCCAGGGCACCTTTTTATTTTATATTTTGTTGGGCGGTTACCGCGGCTGGCAGTCGAGTTGGATCATTTTTGTGCGGGGAGAACCTTTCCTCCGCACAAGGGGGGTGATAGTATCACGTAGCGTGTATATGGTGAGGCACCCACGAGGCAATTACATGGTAAACCCATTGCTGTCTCTGGAAGTGGCCACACCATAAACCGAATCAATCAATTATTGATGCTGTCACCCATATGCAAGAAAATCCGTATCTAAAGCGGTTCCTAGTACGATGCAGCTCACCCTTCATGCGACTCGCCCAAAACCTCACGGCGCTTCACGCTTGGTGGATGCAATGCCTGCCTGGTCGGTGAAAACCCGACGTGCTCCGTCCCGGCATTGTAGGGATGCGAGGGTCTATGTGGTCATACGACGACGGCCGGCCATGCATGACAATGAGTACACCCCCCGGACCGACGTTTCGAGCTCGATAACTCCGTCACAAAAAAGGTGTTGATACTACTCGTAAACGATACGTTTTCGGATATCTCTCGGCGAGGTTTCATGTCCAGCGCCACTCTTTCCGGCTCTGACATTCTTTCTGTGGGGATATCGGGCTCGGAAAGTCGGTCCGGTGGGGGGGGGGTACTCGCCCTATTACGCTAATACGTACCCCCCGTAAAGTTTTTTTTTTTTTTGCTCATCCCATGTACCAGGTATTATCTTCGCACATCTTCTTCTCTCTCTCCTTCCAACTCGTAACTCAGATCCGGGGTCACACAGCAGGCTCTTCTACCCCCTTCCCGCTACGGTACGTGCCTTCATTTTTATCGCGAGAAGATTTCAGCCTTTTCTTCCCTCGTCGACTCGCATCGAATTGTGCCTACCCACGCTGCGAGGCGCTCTCAACAATTGAATCCTTTTTTCTTTTCTTTTTCTGCGAATAAAGTCAAATGTCCGACCCACCTGGGGCTCGAACCCAGGACTCAAAACACAAGTAGAATTCGATGTTAACCACTTGAACCACCGGGGCGACCGGCTGTTCTGCCGTGCTATTAATAGTACTTTTCTAAGGTGTAATGTGGATGTTTGTCAATTTCAACGTTCGCCTTGACATCTCGTTGAGATTACGATTCATTCGTGCAATGGGTATTAATTTATGCTACCGAAGGGTTTCTCCAGCCAGAGCTCAGAACCGCGACATAATGGTGAGCGTGGTGCGCGATTTTTGGTTCATGGTCTCGGTCCGGGAGATGACTAATCTCCACAAAAAAAAAAACGTGGTGCAAGTACAAAATCAATAGTATTAATAGTACGAAGGCATCGTGAAAAGGTGTGTCACTTGTCGATGTGATGCGGCCTGGCCGGTCTAACATATATATATATATATAATATATATTCCAGAATACACCTGGTGTGCGTGTGCTACATGAGCTTTTCGAAGGGAAAAAGAAACACCTCGGCCCAGCTGTGAGATCGAAAAAAACATCGCAACTACTTTTTTTCAGTGGTGTATCAAGCAAGCTGCCTGCCATCCTTCGATCGCGCGTCACTAACGGAGAGTGTGTACGAATCGCCCTGCGCTTCTGCCCCTTAACTTCTTTTTTTTTGCGACCTAACATTTTGTTCTGCCCTGCCTTCACCGTCTTCATTTTTTTTTTTCTTCTTCTTCTTCTTCTTCTTGTTGTTGTTGTAACAGGGGGGCTCTTCGCCCTTGAGGTTCTCCACACCATGGGAATGCAGTTCTTCGATGTGGCCGTCTACGCGATCGGGGCGGGCGGCCTCTGCCTGACCGTCTACCGCGGTCTTCAGGGAGCTTCGTTCGGAGAGATCTGGCACTACCCAGACGTGCCGCAGAGCACCGCGACCGAGGTCATCCTAGGGGCTGCCGTCGGCGCGGTCGCGGGCATGGTGGGAATCGCGTTCCGCAGGTAGGTGCGAAGTTACACCGACAACCACGGTGTGAATAATGCACCGGCACGCCGTATCATGTCGTGTGGTCCCCCGAACGCTGCTGTTGATTGAGCGGACACGATATTTTACTTGAGCTGGGGGCGTCAGTCGGTGCCTCTGTCTGCTCTGCTGGTCTCTCAGCTTCGCGCAAGACACGATGCTAGGAGAGTAGTATTGATAGTATAAATTGAGAGGAGCGTATTTACACGGGTTTTATTCCTATCCACACCCCTTTGTCGATATTCTTCAGGGTATGCCGGTATTTTTTACAGGGAAAGCCGCAGGGGAGTATATGTAATATGCGTATATGGAAATGTGTCATCCTCGTGGTATGTATTTTTGCGCCACCCAGCTGGCGTCCCAGGTCGTCTAGTGGCAAACCTCGCACCTAATAAAGTCGATTTCGCGAGTCCCCTCCCCCCCCTATTAAGATCAAGATCGGATTTGCCTACTAAGTCGGTACTCGTTGGTACTCACGTGTGTTGTTTGCTTAGAGATTAAAGAAGATCGACTTTAGTCCTTTCGTGAACGCGGAGATTGAGAGCCGAGCTCGTGCCTCGCTGGTAAAAAACCCTGGTTTTTCATCTACGAAACGCCTCTCAAGTACTACAACTACGATTCCAATACTTGAACCCAGGTAATTACCGGGCGTTCAGCCTCATTCAAGGCAGTAGCACAACACCCCCCTATAATGAATTCACCCCCCTTATATGTATGTATAGGTGCTGGGTTGGTCGGTGGGCGACGACGATGTAAAACGCGTATTTCACTGTGTGAGCTAGGCAGCCAGGGCGGGATCATTTTTTTGTTTTGTTTTGGCGGCCACCACGGCTGGCGGTCACGTTAGATCATTCATGCGGACAGAGCCTTAACTCCGCGCAAGCGAGATCGTATCACGTAGTTTGTATATGGTGAGGCACCCGGAAGGCAGTAACGTGGTAAACCCATTGCTGTCTCTGACAGTGGCCACACCAGAGAATTACCCAATCCATTGACGCTGTCCTCCATACGCAAGAAAATCCGCCTCAAAAAGCGGTTCTCGGTAGGATGCATCTCACCCTTCATGCGGCTCGCCCAACCCCTCACAGCGCTCCGCGCTTGGTGCAGGCGATGTCTGTCTGGTCGGTGAAAATCCGACGTGCTCCGTCCCGGCATTGTACGAGCAGGGATGCGAGGGCCTACGGTCGTACGGCTAAGGCCATGCACAATATTAAATACCTCCCCCCCCCCCCCCCCCCCCCCCGACCCAGAGGGACTGTCTCTTATGCAACAAAAAACGACAGGGGCACAGCAGTGGGTACCCCAATTTAAGAGCGCCTCGTGATGAGCCACAACCAGGCGCTCTTGACTACACAACCCTCTATCTACTGCTGCATATGTAGTGGGCAACATGTAGTTTTTATAATACTATTTGCTGCACATACATGCCGATTTGACCGCTCTTATATCCCCAATCAATGCTCTCATTGGCTCGGGGCGTTCTTGAATCGAGGTACCCACCAACACGTTTTGGCAGACGGCTCCTCGACTCTCAAAACTACCCAATATCGCACGCCTGGTATCGTGAGAAATACAATTGGGAGAGAAAAGGAGTGAGTGTGTGTTAGGTAGGTACATATAGGGAATATATACTACGGTAGTAGACCCGGGTGCGTACGCTTTAACCCGCGTGCGACCAGAAAAAAAAACACGTCTAGCGCCCCCGGGTATCCCGAGGTATTTGACGCTACTCGTACTACTGCTGCTGTATCATTCGGGCTTGTAAAGACAGCACCGAAGGTCCGCTATTAAGAAACGCCAGTTTGGCCCTGAGGCGCAAATCCCCCATTTATTTTGCAGGCACAAGCACTCCGGCTGTGTTTTTTCTAGAACAGACGTTTCATTATTTCTCTGGGCGTTCTTCACCCACCCGCGGTGCTTCTCAAACGGGGCGTTTCCCATGTATGTCCACACCTCCCACCAATCGCTTCAGTTTATTATTCTACACGAAATATAGTTGTAGTAGTAGTGAGCTCTAGAATAATAGTAAAGCGCTTTCCTCGGGGTTTTTTCAGGCCCAGCGATGATTAGCTAGCTGTGTTCGTTTTTATGTCGCACGCGCCGACGAATTTCCACAAACAAAGCAAAGCAAAGCGGCTGTCGAACCCAGGGGCAGGGGGCTGGCTATTATAGCTGGCTGCAACATTTTTGTTTTTGTTTTCAAGTGAAGGGAGTGAAGGGAAAACAACCCAGCCAGGAACCCCCACACTACGGGAGGAGTCGAGGGTATGCACAGCTAGCTAGCTGTAGCATGCGGCGCAAGCAAGCGGTATGATACAGGCAGTGCTGTGGCGTAGTCTGCGTTTTTTTTTTTTTTCGTTTCCGAATCGACCTCGTTTCTCATCTAATCTCGTGGGGGGCCCCGTTTGCCGCTGTTTTATACCAGTACCAGGGTATGTTTCTACCAGGGCAGGGTATTCATTACTATCGGCCAGCTTGATTGAGCTGCAATGCTTACTTACACCGAATTCCTTGTATTTTTTTTTGTTAATATTGCCGTAGGCCACGGGAGGATCGTCTTCTTAGATATTGTATGGCGATTTGGGGTCCAACAGACTTTTGCTGTTGTTGTTGTCCTTATTGTAGTGAGTCTATTAATTAATAGTCTTATGAGGCTTAGATTGGGTAGGCGATTGGTTAACCTTTTACCTTTAGCCTAACGGAATACCAGACCTTCACAAATGGCGACGACGGCAGAATTTCATGTGAAAAATACACACACACACACACACACACACACACACACACACACACACACACACACACACACACACACACACACACACACACACACACACACACACACACACACACACACACACACACACACACACACACACACACACACACACACACACACACACACACACACACACACACACACACACACACACACACACACACACACACACACACACGACGGCATAACATGGGTCGTTGGTCGTGAGTTCGAATCTCACGTCCACCATCAAATCGCTTTTAAAAGAAAAAAGTGAGTTTCCTCATGTATGTCAAGAATCTTAAAAATCTCTTCTGGATCCATAGAAATTGGAACCGCGTGTGGCGGCGCGTCGACCCGTAAAATCCGGTCCGTCCGTTCCAGGGGGGGGAGAGTGTTATGATGCTTAGATTGGGTGGTCGATTGGTTAACCTTTTTCCTTTAGCCCAACGGACTAAAACCTTCACACTATTTGCTGTAACTCGTCTGTGGCTTTGCTGTTGCAACGCGAGCGACTGGCACGACACGTATCCTAAACAAACGTGGGATTGTGATCACAGCTTAGCCCTTTTAGTACTGCAGTCCCATTGTGGGGACACACGACTTACTTGGAGTTCGACTGGTTTGTCCCCAAAACGGGACTGCGGCCCTAAGAGTTTTTCCAATCCGTCGGAGGACGAAGACAAACAAACAAACAAACAAACAAACTGTTCATTTATCGGGTTCTTTTTTTTTCTCCAATTCATTTTGGCGGGGGAGGGGGGGGGGGGAAATAATACCTACACTACTCACACCAGAGATACACCGGTACGATACAGCAGTAGTATAAACCTCCTCGAGTGAGGTGCAGCCCTACCATGGCAGGCGTCGGCTGCAGAAAACACCTTTATCTGACGGGTTGTTGTGCTGTTGTGTGTGTGTACAGGTCGGGGCGAGTAGACGAGGGAACGAACGATGTTGGACTCATTCTCGCTGTAGTAAAATCGAGGCACGCGCGCCGTACGAAACGGGGAGTGGGGGGGGGGGGCACCGGGGGGGGGATTGCCTGTTATTATAGATGTGGCCCCGGAATGTCTCGATTACGCAACACGTTCCGTCTGGCGTGCAGCGTGTCCTTCGCAGAAAACGCAAGCGAGGGAGCTGGAGACATGGCAGCAATACCAGGTACAGCAGTAGTCGCAAAGAACATACGAGTATATACCAGGTACCAGGTATCGTATGTGATATGATACCAGGTACCGAGTGTGCACGTTTGTTTATATAAATAAACATCCGTACAAACCCTTGAGATCGTACTGAATGTTTATCGAAACGTCGATGCTTCCTGCTTCTACATTGGTTGGGCCTAGCTGATGAAAGCACGTGGTCACGACATACCGTGCCATACACCCATTGTCGTGTGTCAAGTGTTGTCAAGATGAACCATAATGCACTCATTATTTTTACTGCTGCCCTCGATTTGTATGATCTTGCTGTTGTCGCACAATAGACACCTTGCTGCTCAGCAGAGTACGTAGTAATAGTACGCGTGTCGATCGATATACATTGCCGACCACAGATAGTTTAGGTGGTGAGCCGTGCCCACCGATGGGCGTTGTCGGTGACAATATATTCGTGGACGGTAACAGTCGACAAACACTATTGCCTGCCACAATAGATGCCGACCACAGATAGATAGTAGTGTAGGTGGTGAGCCGTGCCCCACCGATGGACGTTGTCGGTGACAATGTATTCGGTGACGGTAACAGTCGAGAAACATTGCCTGCCACAATAGATTGTGGGGAGTATCCATCGATGGCCATTGTCGGTGACAATAGATCGAGGATGTGACCCATCGATAGACATCGCCTGCCACAACAGATTGTGGAACACCCAGTCGACAGCCACTACCGGTGACTATGGATTGGGGATGTCATCCATCGATAGCTACTACCGACGACAATGTATGGGGAAGTAGGCCAACCGATAGTCACTACCGGCGACAATAGACCGAGGAAATAGTAAATCGATCGACACTACCGGCGGCAATAATAGGCACGCCCATCGCGCCATGCTATTGCTACAGTTGGTATTGCAGTGAGCATTGTCTACTGTGCAGGGTGTGGTTGCATACTGCGGTATCGGCGGGAGGGATAGTAAAACTTACACATACCGTACCTAATACATACCGTGTATACCGCTCTACCCGGGAATGTACGGGGATCCCCGACGGGAATAATGAGTAATAAATTAAATAGTCGGAAGGGACAATATGAGCGACAGGTTCGACGCCTGGTGACCCGGGGCTCGGCTGATGGGCATCGTCACCAATTAATACATATTTACATTATTATCGCTGATGATGCACGTGATTGAGTGTCAAGGCACCTTGCGGCAGAACTGAAAAATAAACAATACCTACCGACCATTCGAGCAAAGATCGCTCAGAGTGTCTAACTACCGCGCGCTTTATTGATCTTGTTTTTTATTTTATTTATTTTTCTCATCCCATTCATTATCTTCGCACAAACATCTTCTTCTCTCTCTCCTTCCAACTCGTAACTCAGATCCGGGGTCACATACGTAGCAGGCTCTTCTCCCCCCCTTCCCGCTACGGTACGTGCCTTCAATTTGATATGAGGTTGACCGTGCGTAATACTGCTGTACACGCTTGTTCGTGGGAAAAGTATGATATTTACTCCAGGACCTCCCGTACAGCCCACAGCAGGTATTATTATTATTGGTGGACGCATGCATACATACCACATAATCTACGCCCTGCGGAACTAAAGCAAAAACGAAACAGAAAAACCACGTGCGTGTGTGTGTATAACATTATCTTGTCCCCCAAAACCCAACCCACAGCAAACAGACAAATAAATCTGAAAAATGGGAACGAAACAAAAAATAATGAGAACGGACGTTTTTTTTTAGAAAGCAAACCAATTGTGTACAACTCCAAGAAAAAAAGTTGACAGTCCTGTGGGGCTGTACAGCAGCCTTCGAATGAGCTGTCGCTCAGGCTGGAAGTCCTCGGCATCGCCGCGGTAGCCAGCATCTAGAGAAATCACAATAGAGCCAGCGTATATCGCTTTTTGCGCCCACCCGAAGGCACGAGATGGAGCATGACCGTTCTGACGAGCTCCTCTCACAGGGCTGGCCAAGGGGTTTCGCAGGATCATTTTGGTTATCTGATACACCACATGGTTCTGGAGATACGGCTTGGTTCTCATTTTAGGCTTCGTTCCCATTTTTCCGATTTGTCTGTTAGCACTCTTTTTCTCCAGCAACAACAACGACAAAAAAAAATTGGGAAACCTCGATCAAAACCTCGACAAACCAAATCAAAGAAAGCCAAAGCCATTGGAGAAGACGTCAGTCGTGAATCGTTCGTGTGGAAGGTATTATTACATTTTCTCGTCCCGTACAGCCCACGACAGGCAGCAATGAATAATAATGGAGAAATAATCTATGCTCTGCAGCAATAAAAGCGAAAGAAAACCCAGCGAAGGTATGATACTCCCTTCCTTGTCTTTTAAACGCAACGAAGAGAGAACCTCGATCTACATTATTGTCGGCAAAAAAAGAGGCGTTCTACGATAGAGGTTCACCCTATTTTTTCTGAGGCTCCTCCAAAACTCACCCGAAAACTGACTTCAGCAAAATTCGAATCGCATCCCGATGAATAATTCCATGACCCAAGTATACAAAAACGTCATTTTTCGAAACTGAGGTTGGCATTCCGACGATTTTGGGCTAAGGAACCCCGTCATCCAGAAGACGTTTTAGCGGAAAAGTGCTACCTCTATCGTAAAACGCGTCGAAACACAGCAGGAGTCCTTGACGACGGGAACATAACAATACTTATTATAACAAGGGGAAAAGCTTCTTCGGCGGCGTGATGGCCGCCGAAGAAGCTTAAGGCCCCGCAACTCAGCGGACTTTACTGCAAATAATGGCGGTTTTCATTGCCAAGGGCCCGTGACACATGTTGGACGGGGATCCCCAAAGGGAATAGGTAATAATAGTGGGAAGGAAGAATATGAGCGACACAGGTTCGACGCCTGGTGACCCGGGGCTCGGCTGATGGGCATCGTTGTAATCAATTCATTTACATTATCGGTGATGCACTTGATTGAGTGTCAAGGCACTTTGCAGCATAATTGTTACTATTATGCTTGCCTTCTGACAATATAGCGTAGATGCCATTCCAATCTAAACCGAATCCTTCCGTAAAACGGCGGTATTCCTCATACGCTTCTCTGCCAGCCGTTTCCCAATGAATATGAATATAAATATACCAGGTACCAGGTATGTTAATAATAAATGGGACTGTCAAGAAGAAGAAAAAAAAGTGCGTATATATGTACGTTTTTATGGGTGAAATATATACCATGGTAAGGAAATAAGCGCGGCACGTTGTGCGATGGCAAATGGAATAATATCAATGAAATATTAAATGTGTGTGTTTTCTTCAGTCGATAGTATTGGCAAGCGACTAAATAAGAATGCTTGACCCCTTTAGAACCGCAGTCCCGTTTTGTGGACAACCCGCTCAAATTCTAAGTAATTTGTCCCCAAAACGGGACTGCGGTTCTAAAAGGGTTAATCACGTTTTCTTTTTTTTTTTTTTTTTTTTTTTTTCCATCCCATTCATTATCTTCGCACATCTTCTTCTCTCTCTCCTTCCAACTCGTAACTCAGATCCGGGGTCACATAGCAGGCTCTTCTCCCCCCTTCGCGCTACGGTACGTGCCTTCATTTTTATCGCGAGAAGATTTCAGCCTTTTCTTCCCTCGTCGACTCGCATCGAATTGTGCCTACCCACGCTGCAAGGCGCTCTCAACAATTGAATCCCTTTTTTTATTTTTGCAAATAAAGTCAATGTCCGACCCTCCTAGGGCTCGAACCCAGGACTCAAACAAGTAGAATTCGAGGTTAACCACTTGAACCACCGGGGCGACCGGCTACATCTTTGGGTTCCAAGCATGATCAAAGTAACATTGTCGTGCTTATTAAGCAAATAAACATGCTTAACTAAGCAACCGAAAAATGTTTACCTGGTATTTGCCTATTTCGTACTATTAATAGATAGCTTCGCGGCACTGCTGTAAGCCTCCGTCAGCATGACACAGGCCGCCCTGCTCGTCGTCTCTACAATATGGACGGGGAGAGGTGACACACGCCCACCAACCAGCTCCAGGAAATGTCGTTGCAGATCTGCGAGGCTGCCTGGGCGAGTAAATAAACTGTTGTATGGGTTGAAGTACCTACATGACGGAAGGAGATGAGGTATAACATAATAATAATAGTGGACGGCAATGTAGATGTATGTGCAGATGACATGTTATGTGCAAAAAGGCAGAAACCATACCGGGTGTGATGGATGGTACAACATATTATATGTTTTTATTTCAACTTTTGCCAAATCCGTCAGCTAGCTGTGGTTTTCGACCGGTAGAAGGGTCGATGCTCTCTTTTCCAAGCTGCGTGTGTGTGGTGCTTGATGCACTCACAAAAAGTGTTTCCGTACGTCAGCTGTGAGTTCGAGTGTTGGGCCAGATGAAGAATGTTCGATATTCAAGTTCGGGAGCTGCAGGATACACGTCCTTTCTTTGCGCAGAAGCAGCAAGAATCTTCTCGCTCGTAAATCAACGACATAGAACACACAATAAATCGTCAGAAGAAAATATAACGGCATTTTTCTGCAGGGGGTACCGTTTTTTTCTCCGTCATTTTTTAGAAATTACACGTAAAGCAAAGTGCTCCAGAATCGCGCGGGCAAGAGGAATCCAAAACCAGTCTCGAAAAAAAAAACATGACTAAGACCTATGCCAATGGTACAGCGAAGTTGCAATAAAAAGTTTGAATTTCAAAGATACCCGCCAAAAAAAATCAGAACACGCTTCCTATGGGCCACGTTAAAAAAAAAAAAAGTTCCTAACTTTTGGAAAAGCCCAAAAAAAGCAAATCTGGGGCCGATGTTGCGCCAACATCGGCTTGAGAAAAACTCAGGCCGATCTTTGGTGCGAAGCGGCGAGATTCCGAGTCCTCGACAGACATCGATCAACAAAACCAACGATTGCGTCATGAATTCTGAACGGAGTGCGCTCGCTAGGGGCTCCGACCCACCCTAGGGTCACCGTCTTCACACCATGGCCGGTGTCATGAGGCGGGAGCTGACCAGGCGTGTGATAAAAAACATTTGGCCGCTGGTTTGCACAAAACAGAAGACAAAACTTCTCCATCCGTCTCGCATGGCAAAAAATAGAGTTTTTTTCAGGTTTGGGAGAATACCGTAGGACGCCGCCGGCAAGCTCTCGCCCCCTAGACCATGGATCCACCTGATATCTTCGAGGCCTTCATCTATATTCGTTGGGCTTGCCAGATAGATACCGAGTGGGTTGGCCGTGGGCTGAGTCTATGTCGAGATCGAGCGTCGATCGTCGCACGAGCTGGTTTCGATCACCGTGTTGACAATTTGCGACCAGAAAAACACAAATTGCTCTGCCTGCAGCCGTTGGGGAAAATAAAATAAAAAATCAAACATTTTTCTCTTTTTTTCCCACACACAGCGGCGGTACGAGAATTTTTTCGGCTGTTTTTTTAAAGCGATATATTTGAAAAGAAACTTTTGAACTTCGCGTTTCCATTGGCATAGGTGGCCACTTTATTATTCTTGGGGGAAATTTACCCCGAATTGTTGAAGAGAATTACATGAAATGATCCGAATCGAAATAAATTTATAGACGATGCCCAACGCGTGCCTGATTTGTCGAGAAAGACACCTGCCTGTACGTATTCAGGAGTAGGTGAAATATTGTATTATATACATCCACAATGATACATCTGTCCATACACGATAATATACGTATCATATACTATCTGAAGATTCTTTAAAAGGCTTTTCTCGGCCCACAAGTTTTCAAAAAACAAAAGAAGTTATATGTCCTGGTCCAATTCATCCGAATCCGAGAAGGTTTTCGACATCCATCGAAAAAGTCTCCACAGCAGAAGCCGGGGATAAGTGGGTTTTCCGCCTACAGCTCGCTGCGAAATAATTTTTTGAAAAATCTGTATACACGGGAATTTGCCCCTGGGCGGGGTACGTTCAAAACCGATGCAAAACAAATAAATGACAACAGTTTGCTTCGTCGACCTCCAAAATTTTGATCAATTTTGGTCGGAAAAACGAATTTTACCCCCGACACAACGACGAAGAAGAAAAAATACAACAAAATGGTTCGATCCGTCTGAAACAGAGCTTTCCGGCAATATATCGTGATGTGTTGTGAAAATAAGTGACCACCTCAAAACAATGATTCTTTAAGCGAATGTCGAATTCCTGGGAAAAGTATTCTGCCTGGATGGACTGCCTGTATGTATTCGTCATTTATTTCTCGTTTTCTATGTAACTCCTGCTCAATGGTCGATGCTCGACGGCATTAATTAGCAGCGCATGCAGACTATTGATAGAGCATGATCCTCTCTTTCTGTGTCCCTTTCTCCCTCTCTTTCTCTCTCTCTCTTTCTCTCTCTCTTTCTCTCTATTTCTTCCTCTCTCCCACTTTCTCTCACAAACAAACGAAACCTTCTTGGTACTCCTCCAACCAATGCGCTCTACCTATACCCCACCATCGGGCTGACAGCATACCGGCTGCTAGCTATAACCGGCGTATCACCGACGCTTACAGCAAACTACCTCAGATTGTGCTTGATGCTCTCTCGTGGAGAAAGATACTGCCTGCTGCCGTTTCCCCGCCCATACGATTACGTTTCGCCGTAACGACCAAGCCGGCTTGCGAAAACAAGCGTTCCGAAGCTGCCGGCGAGGCTTGGGTCGCAAGGTACTTACGGGCCAGCTCAAGGCCATGTGAGTGTACCGAGTGCCGAGTCTCGTTATTGCGCCACCACACGAGAGGGCCGCCCATGCCATCCACTACATCCGGATCGATTTCCTCCGCCTAGTAGTAGACCGTCCACCCCTTGGTGATGACTTTACGGGGGGACGCCGACGCCTTCGGGACAGTCAATGGGGGCCTCCCGTCGTCGCCTGCCTGCTCGAAGTGCTTGCAGGCGGAAGCTTGCTGGATGAGGCGCGAGAGCGAGAAACTAGAAGAGTCACCCATCGCTGCGCCACCCCTCGATCCAACGCCGTCGCCCTTGCGCTTCGGTGTTGCTGGCGCGACCAAACCCGCCGTCGCGGCCGCCGCCCCGCCCGCCGCTCAACATGCCGCCCCGCCGGCGGTGTGGTCCGGCACCTGTAGTCTGTTTCCTGTGTGCTGCTGTGCTGTGCTACGGCTGTGCGCTGGTTTACTGTGTGCGGGCTGTATGTGGTGGTCGTGAGCCGAACCCGGTGCGAAAACGCCGTGCGTTTCATTAGAAACTACCAACTACTGGTAAACTTCACTACGAGTATACATATAAGCAAATACATATAAGCAAATAAGCATGCCTAACTGAGCAACTTCCTGGAAGCTTGGTTAAGCACAGAACTTGCTTAATAAGCAAGTGAGCATGCCTTTTAGAACCGCAGTCCCATATTATGTGGGGACAAACCACTCAAATTTCAAGTAGTTTGTCCCCTAAACGGGACTGCGGTTCTAAAGGGGTTAACTAAAAACTTTTCCCCCAAAGAAGCAACAATCAAAGCAAGCCCTTTTTCGAGTTTCTTACCGACACTAGTGAATCCCTTCCGCAGGCGCAATTACCAATCTTGTGCCAATGACCTTCAAGTAGGATGAAGCGAAGTGAGTACACTTTTTCTACAGCAGTAGAGAGTAGAGAGTCCCATTGGGGCCTCCTTCCACTCGCGTGACATTCGGTATCGGGTGCTGCTGGTGACGTCAGTTCGGAAGGTGTGTCGTAATTAGTGTTGGGATATCGAACGAAAATCGAGTACGATACGATGATACCGATCAACAAAAAAAATATATACCTGGTAGTACGTGAGTGGTAGCCGATACGATACGGATAAACTAAAAAAAAAACTACAGTAATAATCGACACCCGACAGCGGCGGACGAAAAAAAAGTAATCGATGTCCTATACAACACCGATAAACAAAAAAACAATTGACACGAGTTCGATACTGTTGTCTGTGTCGTATATGTGTGTGTTAGTGTTGGATGTCGAAACCAGAACGGTTTCGGTACGATAAGGCCGAAATAACTTCGATAACGATAACGATAACGATAGTGGAGACAAAAACCGGCGCACAAAGCCCGCAAAACACGCCCGCCCATTTCACGTGTTGATGTTGTCGCGTGATCCACACGATACCCTGGATGATTAGCGTCCCAAACCTCACAACGTCTCTACCACGAGTTGCATAGACCAGGGGTATAATTAGCTGTTGCGCTGGTGCAACATTTTGGTCAAAATGGCCGTTTCCCTGATCCTGTTCTTCGAATTCGCCGCAGCCTTTTTTTTTACAAGCCCTTTTTCCATCATAGTAGAACAAAAGAAGTTTAGGTTATGATCCCGCTACACGCCTTTTCAAGGTGAGGGAGGCGCACTTTGTTCCTTAGCAGTTGGGCTTATATTCGCGCATGCAGTGTTTTGCTGCGCGCAACAGACACCGGACCACTAATCATACTCCTGGATCAGACCTGAATACTTGACGAAACTAGACCAAAATTAAGCGTAAACCCCTTCATGAATATGTTTACCTGTTGACTGCAATCACTTCTACCCCGCCCTTTCCTAATTCCCCTGTGATTTCCGCCATCCCCCTGCACCCTCCACCCTGGCTGGTACCTGCTGCTGCAAGTGCTCAATCCTCTCCTCTCAAAAGTATTTTAAAAAAGGTCGAATGACAGACTTCGCTGTTCTAATAAATGGCCAGGCTTTTTTACTGCAACGCCCAGAAGGTTGTGCGGTGCAGCTGCCCTATATACTGCATAAAGTCGCACCTATAGGAGGGTCTTCCGACACCGTCCTGCTTCCTCTGTAGTAGCCGTACTCCCTCTCCACCCCTCGCCGTGTAACTAGATACACTTACATATGATGGCACCGCTATCCACCCATCGCAATATTGTTATATTTCATTGGTATCCAAAGTACAGTCAATAAGAAACAGGAAAGCTGGATGGATTTATTCAATGAGAATGGGCGCGGTATACTCAAATCAGTATATATATATAGTAACGAATCCCGAATTTCAATGTTTCTGGTTAATCTCAGCCTGCCAGTCTCGTTGTTCGTTCTCTTAGTATAGGCATCCTGAACTGCTGTACTCCTACTACTACTATACGTATGTGTATATTAGGTATAGCTCAGCTGTTTGTCGCATTAGATGTATAAACAGCACAAAATGCATGCGTGCCGGTAAATACAACAACAACACCAGGATTATTAGTAGTTTTTTTACCAGAATCAACGTACCAGATGGGCTGCTGGAGACATAATAAGAAGCCAGGAACCTGGCCCCGGCTGAATTTCTTACTCGAGGAAGGGGGCGCGTTGTCCACTAATTCCAGTAAAAATACTCCCGAATTTCTTATTTTCCTATCAATCTCAGCCTTCCTTTCTTATATAATAGTGCTCGTTTCATTGTTGCGTACCAGGTACATACACACACCTGGTACTGAATACTTCAACCAAGTAATATGATGGTGTTATACCCATGGCCGGAGAGTATACGTGTATACCAGGCTGTAGTAGTGCTGTTTGTTGCCGTGTCCCCTATCGCCCTCCCAGGCGTTCGGACTTTTATCGTTTTATATCGTATCGCTATCGTTTATCAAATTATCGAAACTATTATCGAAAAAACCGAAAGTTTTTTTGGTTCGATAAGAAAGAATAATTATCGAACGATATATCGAATGTTTCGGTACGATATCCAACACTAGTGTGCATGTTCCTCGTATTAAACCATTTTTCCTACCCGTCGACATCCAGCACAACCAGTGTCCGTGTCGATCCTTCAATCCTACAGAGCCACAAAACTACGACACAGAGATACTACATTTTGATGCAGTGTGCGTGTTCTTTCCTTTCTACCCGTCGACATCCAGCACAACCAGTGTCCGTGCCGATTCTCCAATCCTGGAGAGATACGAGTAGTTATGCCAACGCCACAGTTTTATTGTCTTTTTGCTCTTATTTTTCTGGTCTTGCTTGTGTTGGTGTGTTCTCGTACCCGGTACTCTGACACTTGACTTGCTTGACACTTGAATTTGCGATTTAGTTTTTATTTTAGGTCTTCCTCTGTCTCACAGTCTGTGACCACACAATCAGTATCTCTCGAGGATAGGGAATCAGGACGGACACTGGGCGTACTGATGAAGCTGGGTATAAACGCCGATTTAATGTGAAGACAACAACAACAAACAGAGATACTACGTTGCTACGTACCGATATGCGGTAAGCACAACTGTTGGTATTAATAGTGGGCAGTGCAATGTCATGTCATTGTACTGGATACAACAGGCACGACAGACACATTCTATAAAAATAGAGAAGAAGGAAACAAAACAAAACAAAAAAACAACAAAGCATACAAATCGAAGAAAAGGAAAAAAACAGAAGAAGAAGAAGAAAGAAAAAAAACTGTCGTGTCCCCCCCGCAGGAGATGTGGTAAACACTTGAACCGAACGAGCTGAAGAAAAAGAAGAACGAAAAACACCACTACTACTTGTAAAAAGAGTAAGACTAGCAACCAAGGGAAAATATGAAAATAACAGGCAAACAAGGCACAAAGCACCCTCCAGGTAGCGGCAGCAGTTTGTGGTACGAGTAGCATAGCCAGGTTCCCCCAGCTGTTATTAATAATAGTCCGCCTGGCACCTTGCTACCCTGCCTGCCGTCTCCGCCCTGCGTTCGTCAGCTATGCTCCGCCCCTCGGCGTCACACAATACGAAACAAGCGAAGCAGGCTCGCCATCCACCCACCACGCCACACGCTTCCTTTCATAAGGCTCATTAGTAGAAGAAATGAACAGAAATAAATAAAATGAAAATCACAGAGGATCAAGCGCAAAAAAGAGTGAAAAAAGAAAAAACGAAAACACAAACACAAAAGCAAAGGAGGACCACGTTGGAAGCAGCTGCACCACTTGGCGGCACGAGTAGCATAGATATGTTCAACTTACTATTACGGGGGACCCTAGTTAACAGGACCTATGGTGTACATAAAAATTTATATATTTAACCATTTTTACTCACAATATTTGGTCCTGTTAACTATGGCCCCCCGGAGTAGTCGGTCTGGTGCCTTGCTGCCGTGTCTGCCGTTTCCTTCCTACTTTCGTCTACCGCAGTTTCCCATCTACCAGGTACTCCTGTTGCCCCCCCCTCCTCGCATTCCCTCGGTTAGGCTTCCTTCCACTCCTCCTATTGCCCCCCCTCGCTCCAATCCCTTGGGCGCCACCCGCGGCGGCTTCCTCGCGCTGTCTACTCAGCTGTGCCTCAACCTCGTGCCACCTCACCATGAACCGTTCGGCTGCTTCAAGGACCCCATCGTGCCATTTCCTCTCCTTTTTCGCTGCAGTGGACCACAGCGCAGTCTCAACTCCAAACACCGAGGGGGAGTGTTCCGTTTACCCTTCGGTGACTCGGATTCCCCTAAGGTCTTCGACTATGCATCTATGCCAAGTCTTGAACTGTCCGCGAGGTCTCGGGTTTTCCCAGCCAGCCATCGTCCCGATCATTACCCGACTGGGCAATCGCTCCTTGCTTTGCCGTGCCACGCCCCCCGCAAAGAAGAGCCGCCGTTTACGGATGGTCGTTTCAATGCTCTCGCACCGTGTCATCTTGAGGGCCTTCGCGTACTTGAGGGTGACGTGGTCAGCGCAAAGTCAGCGCTGGAAGCCCAAAACTCGCAAAAGGACTTGATGGCGAGCCGTTGGAAGCTTGGCTAAGTGTTCCGCTCTGAGGGTCCACGTCACACACCCGTACAGCAGCGTCTCGATCCCCCCCGCCTTCAGCCTTCGGACTTTCAGGCTAAAGGGGCGGTCGTCCTATAATAAGACTCAGGGCCGAACCGTATGTGACATGCCCGCATGTGACGGATCCGTCGGTCGATTGCGAGCGAGACGTCAGCGTTTTCGTGGAAAGCGCCGCCTAGGTATAAGAACTGGGCCGTCTGTTTACATCTCTAGGCCTGCTGCTTCGATGGCGAATCCGGTACGATGACATGGCATTGCATTGTCTACTCTGCTTACTGCAAAACAATGTGGTATCTCTGCGGCGTAGGTTTGACGCCAAGGAACTTGTATCTCTCTGTTATAGGATTGAAGAATTGGGCACGGGCACTGGTTGTGCTGGATGTCGATGGGTAGAACGAACGGTTTAAGGTGAAACACCCACACATCCAACGATATGTATGTCGACGTGCCGATATACATATCGAAGTATCGACATACATAATCGAGGTATCGATATACACATCGAAGTATCGAACTTTCGATACACTGATTGTATCACCTGGGCGCCCACTTGTTTTTTCATGCTACCACTGAACGAAAGGTTGGATGTATGTGTGCTTGTCACATTAAACCGTTCTTTCTATGCGTCGACATGTACATCGATACTTCGACGCTGATGTTATTACCTGGTATTTCTCTTGCCATCCGACAATGTGCAGCATGATCTTCAATATTGATCACTCATAACTTTCTCGAGAGAAGAAAACCTCGGAAACTAAAAGGAAACCCACGCACCAAGTCTACCTCCCTTTATATCGATAATTTATACTGGTATATGTATATCGATACTTTCGATACGTGCATCGATACATTCGATGTGTACATCGATGTTTTCGATATGTAAATGCTTTGGTATAGAATATATATATATATATATCGGTATCTATATCGAAGCTTTTGATGCACGAATAGATCCAATACCCTTCGCGGTTCCCTTCCGAGGTCCCGACCACATTCTGCTCTCTTTTACCCCTTCAGCCCGACGCGTGCTACTAGTAGGTACGACATGCATGATAGCTCCAACGGGTATCTGGCAGTTTTTATGAGCACCCTCGCTCGAAGAGCTCTCTTATCAATTTATATATTTTTCATTTTATTTCTTCCTATTTACATCATCACTTTCACGTTCCAGCTTAACTCGACATGGATGATAGCTCCAACGGGTATCTGGCAGTTTTTATGAGCACCCTCGCTCGAAGAGCTCTCTTATCAATTTATATATTTTTCATTTTATTTCTTCCTATTTACATCATCACTTTCACGTTCCAGCTTAACTCGTAGTAGAAGGTCTTACCCTCAGCGATCTTCGGGACAAGCCGGGGTCATTGGTAGGTGCGGCCCTTCCCCCCCCCCCGGTACGTGCCTTCATTTTTTATCGCGAAAATAGTTCAGCATTCCCAGTGCTCGTCGATTTCCATCGAATGTGACTACTAGCAAGAACTCACGCTCCTTTGCGCTTTCCGCTATTATTCAGTTTTTTTGCAAGAATAAGTCCCAGCGAGCATGCACTCGGCGAGACTCGAGCCCACGAAATTGATCTTGATAGGCACGCGGACCATGTACCAAGCAGCCGGGGACGCCGGTGCATTGGGGTAAGGCCTACTGCTGTAGCACCTAAGACATGTCTTGAAGAATGTCTCAGAGCCTTTTCCCGGCAGGGGCTCGTCTTGGACGCTGCTTCGTCCCTTGGTGATACGTGCCTTGTTTTCGTACGGCAACGAACGTCCCTGCGCTTGAAAAGGGGATCTAAATCCCAGGTAAGTTTGCGCAACCAAAAAACGCTGTTAAACAACACGAAGTCCGTGAAAGCGAGTGCGGTCCGGGACGGGAAAGACATGCCTCGAACTTATGTCTCGGGAGCCCTTACGTGGCCTCTGCGGCTGCTCGCTGTAGGAGCTCTCTATCCGTATATGTACACCACCCGAGCCGGCAGGAGACAAAAACACGACGAGAACAATCCCATTGCCTATTGATAGAGTTAGTGCTGATGATACTGTACAACATCGAAAAAACGATGTACATATAGTAAACTCATGAACGGCGTTCCCAACCATAGTTGGTTAGTTCTTCAGCTTCTAAGCCTTTTGTTTTATAAGACCGCAGCTCCGTTTCGGGGACGAAAAAGACTCAATTTCTCTGTATTAAAGGTAGCTTGTCCCTCAAACGGGACTCCACTCCTAAGCGGGTTGAAGAGTCCGACTTAGTCAGCGATGGTTTCGCAAGAACGTGAACAAGTGAAAAAGTGCGGTATACCTGGACCACCTCTATCGTATAGCGCGTGTGCGACCCTCGTCTCCGAATTCTGACGTCAAGGAAATCCGGTATTTCGTGGTGCAACAAAAATGGAGATTAAGTTTTTCCGGCTGTAACATGTAGCGGCCGCCGACAGCGCCACGCCCATCTTTCCGACGAAACCTTTGAATTCGCCGCCTTGATTTGAGTGTTCATTATGACGACTATTTACGTACACTGTAGCATTCCTAAACTTCCTCACAACATATGCATGTACTGGTACGTACATGTACAGTGTACATTTGGAGCGTTCAGTCCCAAATATGGCCGTGGCGGGAGGGAGGGAGAGCAGAAGGGCGGGGAGATAATAGGTGGGATAAATGAGTAAGTACTGCTATATGTCCGGTACCTTTCGGCAATCTCCCACCACTCAGATTTGTACCATGGGAGGGTTCAGAGTGGAAAAATTGTGTGTGATTGTCAGAGTGTGTGTTTCTTCACATTGAGCCGTTCTTTCTACCCGTCGACGTCAAGCACAACCGGTGTCCGTGCCGGTTCCTCAATCCTAGAGATATGCGAACGAGTTCTTCTGTGGTTATCACAAACCTACGCCACAGAGATATTATAATACTGTTGTCCATTATTGCGCGGTAGCCAGAGTAGGCAACGCGATGTCGTGTCCTCGTGCTGGAAACGGCAGGCATACACCTTCTATGAGAAAATTCGAAAGGAACAGAAGGAAAACAAATCGGAAGAGCCAAAACAAAACGTGTCGTAGCGCCCAGAAGGAGAGATGGCAGACGGCACAAGAACAGGCAAAATCAAGAATACCATCACAAACAAACGGAGTGAGATTGAGAACCCAAGGGGAGAACGGGCAAACCGAAACAAAAAAAAGCAAAACAAAAAGCATCCTCCAGGTAGCCGCAGAAGTTTGTGATACGAGGGAAGCAGCACGGCCAGGTTTTACCTACTATCACGGAGGCCCATAACAGGTCCAAAACACCCACTTTTGGTGCGCTTACATCAAGAACTACAGCGTCAATCAAAACTGATGTCTGTGTAAAATATGCGCTTGACTATAGAAATTCCATCGACGCTACATTAGTGTTCTTCATACATACATTGGTAAAACTATTTTTCCCCCCTATGGGCCTACAATTACGGGTCATCGTGACAGTCGGTCGGATACCTTGTCACCCTGTCTGCCGTCTCCGTCCTGCTTTCGTCAACTAGGCCTCACCCCCGGAGAGCACTCGTCAGACTCGAAACAAGCAAAGCAGGCTCGTTATCTACCCACGCCACGAGACTCCTGTCATATAAGGACGAAAAAGAAGAAATATAAGAAGATAAAAATGATGAACTCATGGAGGATCAGAGCGCAAAAATAAAAGGGAAACAAGAAGGGAAGGCCACGTCCGAACCGGCTGCACATATTCCACCTACTACTAATAGTCGACCTGGTGCCTTGCTACCCTGTCTGCCGTCTCCTTCCTACTTTCGTCCGCCGCAGTTTCCCTTCTACTCCCCCTGTTGCCTCTCACCCCCCCCGCATTCCCTTAGTCGGGGTTCCTTCCACTCCTCCTGTTGCCCCGCCTCCCTCCATTCCCTTGGGCACCCCCCACGGCGGACGCGTGGCGCTGCCTTCTCAGCTGTGCCTCGTCCTCGAGCCACCTCACTATGAACCGTTCGGCTGCTTCAAGGATCCCCCGGTACCATTTCCCCGCCTTGTTTGGTGCAGTGGACCAGGGCGCAGTCTCAACTCCTAATGTCAAGGGGGCAACTTCCGTTGACCCTTCGGTGACTCGGAACTCCCTAAGGTCTCAGACAATGTATCTATGCCAAGTCTTTAACTGTCCGCCAGGTCTCGGGTTCTCTCCGCCAGCCGTCGTCCCGAACATAGCCCGGCTTATCGCTCCTTGCTTTACCGTGCCACGGCCCCCGCACAAGAGAGCCACCGTCCACGGATGGTTGTTCCGATGCTCTCGCAACGCGTCATCTTGAGGGCCTTCGCGTACGAGAGGGTGGCGTGGTCGGTACGAGGACTTGGTGGTGAGCTGTTTGAAGCTTGGTAAAGCGTTCCGCTCTGAGGGTCCACGTCACACATCCGTACAGCAGGGTCTCAATCACCTCGTCCGTCAGCGTTCGGACTTTCAGGCTAAGGGGGGCGGCCGTCCTATCGCACAACTCCGTGCCGAACCGTTCGTGGCATGCCCGTACGAGACGGATCTGCCGGTCGATTCCGAGCGAGAGGTCAGGGTTTTCGTGGGTAATGCCACCCAGGTATAAGAACCGAGCCGTCTGTGTATACCTCTATCCTCCTGCTTCGATGACAAGCGGTAGGACGAAGGTTGTGAAGTCTGGTGTTCGTAGAAGCATTTTCTCGGTCTTCGTTGCCGATGCCGTGAGGCTTTCTGCTTCGAAAACAGTCACGATGACTCTCATCATTTTCGCGAGCCCTTCAGCCGACTTCGAGACAATCCCTGCGTCATCGGCGTATAACATGCTCCATACAGCCCTGCACGCAGGCCAACGGCTCCTGCTCCTCTATTCTGACTACTCCAGCATCATTGGGTTGGACCAAATATCTCACGATGGTTCCGTCTCTCCTGAAGCATACCAGTGTGACGTGTAACGCAAGCAGCCAAAAACACGTTGAACAGTAACGGTGACAGCACGCAGCCTTGCCGCAGCCCCCGCAGGATAGATATCAAGCCATTCGGAGTGCTCGCCGTCATCCGTACTCACGCGAGCCCGCATGCCTTCAAAATTGCGCACAATTGTAATCATCTTGGTGCGCCAGAGCGTGTGAGTACCTCCCACAGCAGCTCTCGGTCGACAAAGTCGTACGCTTTCTGCAGACCAATGACGCACACATGTACAGGGGCATTTTCCTCTGATGTCCGAGATCTTGCAACCAGCGCACGACAACAACGTATCGACCGTTGATCGTGCGGGGCGGAAGCCGTACTGTTCCTCCGGGAGTAATCCCTCGGTCTTGCACTAGTTGCTAAAGCGGGACGCGACGATTTTCAACAACACTTTGCCTGCGTGGGCAACAAGTGAAATCCCTCTGTAGTTGTTGCAATCAGTTCGGTCCTTCTTGTTTGTGGAGGGCCTTGATGATCATGTATTTCCGTCGCTCTGGGGGGCTTCTCCTGTTACCCAACCGTTGACAAGGACGTTGTGGAAGCACTGGGTGAATGCGAGGTGGTCGTTTTTTAGGAGTTCGGCCGGGAGGCCATATGGCCCAACAGCTTATCCAATTTGACATGCCCTTAGCCGTCTCAGGACTACAGTCCCGTTTCAGGGACAAAATCACTTACAATTTCTGTGCTGTTTGCCCAATACGGGACTGCAGTTTTAAAAAGGTTTGGAATGAAACCTTTGTAGAACTGCAGTCCCGTTTTGGGCACGAAGCACTCAAAATCTAAGTAGTTTTGTCCTCGAAACGGGATTGCAGCCTTCGAAGGCTTTCGCTCTTCCGTAATCTTGTCCATGGATGGTTCATCTCCGAGCGACAGTTTAAGTCGTCGCGGTTGCAAGAGGCCGATGGTCGTGTGATCGAGTTCCAGCGATCTCGCGTTCAAGAGTTTGTGGTAGAACCCCGACCATCGTTCATGAGTTCGCGTATTATCCCCCAACAGCGTGCCATCCTCGTCCCTAATAAAATGCTCGGTCCTCCCTTTAGTCCCTTCCAACCCCACCGTACTCTTCAGGTGCTTGTAGAATCTCCTCTGGTCGATATTCTCTAGGAGCCGTTCGGGTTCGGCGAGGTACTCTTCAAAGGCTGCATGCAGACCTGTGGCAATCACCTCCTGCAGGTTTGCATACGGATCAATGTCTCCCGCGCGGTTCTATCCCGGGGAAGGGCACGCAAGAACTGTCGCTCATCTTCCCTCGCTGTCCATGCTATATATAGCATGAATGCGGCCGAGGTTCCGTCAGACTTATACCATCACGTCTGCGATGGCAACGTGGAGGGGGTGGTACCTCCTTGTCGACCGCACCAAAAATAGCCGTGGTGAAAACCTCAACCATGCCGGGCGTATTACGGGACAGCATAAGCTGGCTTGAGAGTGGAAACGACGCTCTCGACTACTCCTCGACGGCCCTTTACATCGGACATAGAAAGCTGCCTGTCGAACTGTCGGTGTTGTGGGGGTTTTCGTTCTTGTCGTTTGGGCGCAAAATGACCACGTAGTTGGGCTTTGATATACAACGTGCTGTGGTCTGAGTCGGCCTTAGCTGGAGGCGGAGGCTGTAGGTAATCGGCTTTAGCTGGAGGCGGAGGCTGTTCGGAGTCGGCTCTTAGCTGGAGGGAGAGACTGTGGGACGAATTCTACACCATGTGTCCTAGGTCGATGAGGGGACGGGTTAGGATGTAGTCGACCCGCTTACGGTCATTCGGGCTGGTTCCGTTGTGTGTATGCGCTATTCCATCCTTGCGCGTGCTGAAAACCGTGCCGGTGAGAGGTAACCTGCAATCGGTGGCGAAATGCAGGAGCCGTTGGCCATTCTCGTTACGAGCAAATCACGTCCGTATGCTCCAAACACTCTACTCTCATCGTCACCGCACCCTTCCATCCTCTGCCCAGTTCGCGCGTTGGCATCCATCAGTACAAACACTCTTTTGTTGAGATATGTTGCACCAAGTTCTCAAGTTTCTGCTAGAAAATGGTTTCAGTTCGGCATCCGTGGTACAATGAGTGCGAGCACACGGAACGACGAAATTAACCACCTCTCATTTCCCAGCCAGCTCAAAGCGCATAGACATAAACCGTTCGTCAATGAAGTGGTGAGTGCACACGGACTTACTGCAGAACGTTTTCTTGACAGCCTTAGACCTACTCCGTACAGCCCTTGCCTGGCAGCTGTTTTTTCCCGACCCGAACAAAAAACGCGACACCCTGCCTCACGGAACGTCGTGCTGCCGGGCCTCCGAGGTTTCTACAGGCCAGTGATGTACCACCACAAGTGCTCTCTTCTGCCTCTTACGAGCCTCACGTGCTGCTTCCTTTGGCCAGCCGACGTGAGGCTCGCCCCCGCCTTCTGTTTTGCTTCTTTTGTTATTTTTTTTTCTCTACAACCAATGTGGCTCTCCGTTTTGTATCCCGGTACGCGCCTCGGTTTCCGTTGACTTGGGTGTAGCCGTCCCAGCCAACGCCGACACTCCCATCCTGCCTGTCGTGCAAGCGTACTCACGCTGTCGCCAGACTCTCCACTCCCCCGGCTGCCCATGTAGCGCTCTCTGTTGTGGTGATGCACCCACCCCGCCTCAGGGATGAACTCCTTGGCTTCGGGTGGGGTTAAGAAGAAAAACGTCCCCATCGCCTCACGCGAGCAGGCCACCAGCCAGACCGCGCAAAGTTTCCTCTCTACCCAGCCCGAAGCTCAATGCCCCTGTGACTGTCGCTAGACCATTGCAAGTCCTGGCGGACTTCCTCGGCCCACCCCAAAGACGGGGCAGGCCGAAGAAGAGAGCTAGAGCCGATCGCTGCTAATATTGTATGTTGTTGCCGCCCGAATTATTCCGCACACAATTCCCATGGGTAAGGCAATGGTTGAAGAGTGGGTTTGGGGTACGTAGAGTTTATTGGGTTTCAGTTTAATATGCTTTTTAGGCGTCACACTGGAGAAAACACAGGGTTCTATCGTCCGTCCGTGCACGGTGCGCTTTCTTGCAATCGAAAGCCCTACGGTCCGGTTCGGTGCGGTGTTTAAGAACTCGGAATTCCTACGGTGCGGTTCGGTGCGGTTTCCGGATGTTGTAGACCCTGCGGTGCGGTTCGGTGCGGTTCGGTGCGGTTCAAAAAGACAGGAAAATTTCTACGGTGCGGTGTGGTCCCGTGCGGTTTCCAAGAAGAATGTCCTGCGGTGCGGTTCGGTGCTTTAATGTATTCTACGGTGCGGTTCGGTGCGGTTTTCAGATATTGTAAAACCCACGGTGCAGTTCGTTGCGGTTCCCCGCTGAACGGTTTTTTTCTACGATGCGGTTCCAATCCCCGTAGGGACGACCGTACCACCCCGCTTTTTCTCTACGGTGCACCGGATGATTAAACCGTACAGAATCACGGTGTCGTAAGGTCTTTTTTGGGCCACTAACGCAATAACGAAACCGCGACAGGCAACGCATGAATAAACCGTACAGAGCCGCGGGTTGGTGCGGTCGTCGTGTCGAGTACATTATGTTCACGTTCTATACACGCAGCAGATAAGAGCAACGAACAGCAGCAGTAACAAGCATTCAAAAACAGATTCAATAAAGAATAAATAGATTGAAAAAAAAATTAACTACCCGGTATTAATATATACTACTTCGAGGGACCAGAGTGAATAGGACCGAAACATTGTTAGTAAAAATAAGGAAGTAATATAGCCTTTTTGTGTGTACCGTAGGTCCTATTTACTGCGGTCCCCCACGATAGTACGAAAATACGGACTATCGAAAAATCGAAAGTTGTACGATGCGTCTCGTCACAACATACCGGTAATGTGCATGTTCCCGGACTGTTTAGCGATGCGACACGAAGTGTTGCACATTGCCATTTTCCTTCCACGGTACATTTTTGAGCGACACACACCAACATCTTGCTCTATCCTATACCAGGTACAACGCAGAGTACCACATAATTATCTTCTCGTGAATTACGCAATCAGCCACCACAGAGACCACTACCCTCCCCTCCCATGCGCCCATGCAAATAAATATCACGTTCCTGGAGTACACAAACAACAGCAACCAGGAGCAGTATTGTAGTATGGTGCTTCTTTACTCGTACGAGTATATATATAAGAACCCTCGCACTGTTTCATGTACCGGTTTGTACCGTGAAATATATCGTGTGACGTAAGCGAGGCCCTGTTTGCTCAGAAGGAGCAGTCAGCAACCACGGATCTCCTGGCGTCGGCAGCATGAGATTTAGCAGCTTTCACCTTCCCCTCTGCGAGCACGTCTGATTCTCCCAAACGATGTCCAATCAATTCCTTGGCCTCGGGAATGAGATGCAGCTTCAGCTTCAAAAACATCGTGTCCTCAAGGCGCTCGGGGCCCATTCCCTGCCGAAGGTTATTGCACATGAGAACCAGCAATGATCAAAACATTGAAATAGCAATTACCTCTCCGACTACTGTAGGACACTCTTGACGATACGTGAGAGCCAATAGTACCCATTTTGATAAAAACAACAATCGAAATACGAAACACCTCAAGATCTACCAAGTAAGCGGGAACACCTTCGACACGAAACCATGCAGAAACCGTGCAGAAACCGTACGAAACCGTGACTCTAGTAGTAGCACCGTTCCACGGCCGATGAAAAGCACAGGTTTTCTACGGTTTCAAGTTAACCGCACCGTACAAAAAGCCGATCTAACGATTTTTGGCGTCGTACCTTGATGCACATGGTGCGGTGCGGCATCGATATTGGTGCGGTTGGGTGCGGTTTTCAGATATTGGAAATGTTTCGTTGCGGTTCGGTACTGTGATATATCCCACCGTGCGTTTGGTGCGGTTTTCAAAATCGTGATTCCTGCGGTGCGATTCGGTGCATTTTTTAGATGTCGTGAACCCTGCGGTGCGGTTCGGTTATACTCTTACCTGGTATGTCCTACGGTGCGGTTCGGTGCGGTTTTCCGATATCGTAAAACCTACGGCGCGGTGCTGTGCGGTTGACCGTACCGAACCGAACCGAACCGACCCGAACCGAACCGAACTGAACCAGCAGGAAAAACCGTACCGTAAATAACCCTGGATAAAACACCATGTACAGGCGAATTCTGCGCGCTCGAACTTATTATCTTGCTTTTAATTTTCGAGAGGTGTGGTGGGGACTGAAACCCCCGATGCCCGTGCCCTCGCCACCCATGTCAGGTTACAAGTGCGACCGATGCGTGTATGGCGTTCTCGCGCTCGGCTCACGTCTATGAAGAGCCCTTTCCTTCAAGCGAAGCTACAGTAGGAAGTACACAACGCATAAAAAGGTTATCTTGACGGCTGACGGCTGAAAGATTGACGAAGGCTTTCGCAGCCGTTTCCTTGCCGATTCTTGAGCATGGTCTCCAAGATAAGGCAAGCCCTTGAGAAACCTGCGCCCCCTGCCCCCCGCCCACACAGAGACACCCGTCCGATCGACCTCTCCCTCGCGCTGAGCTTATTCTTTTTTTCTGCCCGCGCGTCCGTTTCCAAAACCGAATGCAGCCTCTTCCGATCGGTGGGCAACGGGGTGAAAAAGATCGGCCTCGGACACTTTGAGGACACTAAGTCCCCAGTCATCCTGGCCGCCCTGGGCGGGCTTTGCGTCTCCACCATCGGTGTCCTCGTGCCCCCGTCTATGTTCTGGTCGGAGTTCGAGATGCAATCTATTGCAGAACCGGGCAGAGATCTGCCGCACATCTGGCCGCAGGCGGGTAAAAAAATGTAACAGCCCCTTTTTGTGAGGCTTGAGAAGGAAAAAAGGGAAAAAAGGCCGAACCAATTGACTGTGACTGGAGAGACGCATCGGCCAGGCCAAGCAGCCCGGGCTGCCGGCGGGGGGCGGGGGCGGGGGGGGGGGTCTTATTAGTATATGTAACTGCAACACAAGAAGCTGTAAGACGCACGCGCATTATCGTGATGATGGCGATGATGATATGATGATGATGACGATAATCGTGTAAAAGGCTGCATGCTCTGCTCTTGTAGGAGCTAGATATTTAGAGCGCACTTCTGTCATGGTTGACAGTAAGTAGCTATATCTACGTTCTCGAAAAACGATTGTACAGTTTATCGAGCAGAGAGGCGTGGACACCGTGCCTGGGCAGTATGTCTTGGTGAGGATCGATCCCCCCCACCCCCCCCCCCCCTGTGTGCGCTGTCGGCGCGACGTGAACTGGGCGATGCCGAGCGAATATATTGAAAATCGGAGTTAGCCTTTTCCGATTGGTTGAACGAGGAGGAACGATTTGGTGTGGCTTGTAGATCCGGCGTCAAGGCTGATCTTGTCTGGTGGGTTGCAAGATGAAAACCGGTTTAGTGTGGCTTGTAGATCCGACGTCGAGGCCAACAACTACATGTGCGGACCACACTATTTGCATTATTGGCCCCTGAAAAAGGCGATATGCCTGGCCAGCAACTGCTTCCCCCAGGCAGGCCTCGCCCTGCTTGATATTGCGGCTGTTTACAGCAAGGACGCAGGGCGTCATTTTTTTCCTGGCTTGGGACGTTTCGACGGAGTGCAGCTCGCCCTTCATGCGACTCCCCTAACACCTCACGTTTCCCTCCGCGGCTGTTGCAAGCGATGTCTGCCTGGTCGGTGAAAACCCGACGTGCTCCGTCCCGGCAATGTAGGGATGCGAGGGTCTACGGTCATACGATTACGGCCATGCATGATGATGAGTACAACCCTCCCGCACCAATGCTGTCGTTTTCGATCCTACAAACTGTTACCTTTCGGCGTTACAGAAGGTGGTTTTATGGTAGAAGACGTCCCGAACCAACGAAGTTTGCTTTCGTTCGACGATAGCGGACGCCGATCGGATTAGAGGAGAGGGGGGGACTGTGCATCAAGAAGCGCCAGGGCACTAGCCTCCATTCGCGCTTCTTCTTTTTTTCATCTCTTTCCCATTTTAAAGTTTCGCCGTTTTTTCGCGAGAAGACTTGAGCCCTCCCTTCCCTCGTCGTTTCGGGCCATCTTATTCCCGTTCCGCTCACAGGGGGGCTACTTCTACGGGCTCGAACGGTACCCGTTCGAATCTGGCCCCATGTACGTGCTCGTGGGGGCGGCCAAGCTGCTGGCTATTGCTTGCACCGTACAATCAGGCTTCCGGGTAAGCCACACTTTGGAACATGCCGCAGTGTACCCAGGATCCCCGGCGGGGGTGTGATGTGGCGATTGACTTGTCGATGGCACGTCGCGAGAGCCCCCTCTCACGATTGCTCTCATGCGTTCTGCGCTTGGTGAGAGGTTTTCGGCGGGAAAAATTGGCTTGGATCAGCAACTTGCTCCAAGAATGGTTTGTACAGTAGTGGTGCACGACGGTTTTATTTTTGTGCCACCCGAATCTGAGCTTCGTGCAAATCCCCTTTCCACCACCCAGCTTCCCGCGCTCGAGCATTGACCCGCCTGCCCCACCCCGCTTTCCCGCGCCTTTCTGCCCAATTTTAAACGGTGAAACTAATCCCGAAACAATATGTCTCGGCACGGAATATTTTCTCTTTGGTTTCCGGCAGGGAGGGTTCATCTTCCCCCTCTTCTTCGCCGGCGCTTCGTTCGGCCGCGCTCTCCTGCCGCTCACCGACCTGTTATTGCCGGAGTTCCTGGTGCACGCGACCCCGGCCCTTCTGTGCATGAGCTTCGCGGCGGGCCTGAACGTCGCCGTCACGAGGACACCCTTCTCGTCGCCGCTGATCCTCGCTGCCCTCTCGGGACAGGCGGACGTCACCGCCCCGGTCCTCTGCGCCGCTCTCGCGTCCCTCTTCATCACGCGCTCGGCCAAGTTCATCGGCCCGCAGACCGACCGCGCGGACCTGCAGTTCATCGGCGACCTGCAGCCGCTCCAGGAGACGGAACCTCCTGCCGACAAGGTGATCGGCGGCACCCCGGACGCAGAAGCGGGCTCGCTGCTCCACGAGGCTTCCTTCAACGGGGGCTACAGTGCTATCGCGGTTCCGAACGCGCAGATGACCTCGAACCTCTCTATCTGAGCTTTGCGGCGTCGTGTTGTCCAGCCATCGCTTTTAACAGCCATCGCTGTCTGCTGCTGTTGTTGACGGTGTCCATGCGGTTCCGTTTGACTGCTGTCCGGGCCATTGGGTGTGGGAGTGTCCTTCTAATTTTGTGGAGTAGGTCATAGGAGTTTGCAAACCGCCCAAGAAGGGAAAGGGTTGCACGTACCGCCGTGTTCTTCCGGCCAGAAGTCTCTAACTTTAGTTTTAGCAAACGTGTCCCCCTTGTTTTCATTCCTCGGCGACTATTTTGTTCTGCGACCGCCCGTTTTGCGATACGCTTCCGGGGCGAGCGCGTTCAAACTGTCCGCTGCCGGAGAACAAGCACAGAAAGGAGGCATCGACAACGATGCCGTTTTGCTCGAGAGTTTTTTTGTTTTGTTTTATTTTGTGCGCCCTCCGTGAGGCGCGTCACTGTAGGGTCCCAGATACCGGGGGTATGGAAGTAGTATTTACGAAGTAAACTAGCGCTCAGGATTTCACCGTGTTTTCGATCCTATGTACCGGCTGCATTGAGCCATGCATGCGGGAGCTGCTTCGTGTCGGATGGACGCAGCGACGCATCACCAAAAAGGCTGTTTACTGCTGGACCGTATGCATCCCGCATTTTGTGTTCGTGTGTATTTTGGTCGCGTTCGGTAGGATTTTATGCCAGCGATACATTGTATTGTCGTGTACAGTACACCAACTGTTGTACGTTTCCGTCTTTTTCCAGGAAAATCAACGCCGGCCATAGGGCGGCGGGCACATTTCCGCAGGTGAGATACGAAAACCCACACCTGTTCGCCGCTCATTAGTTTTGTGCTGATGTGAGTTTGTGGCTCATTTTTTCGTTTTGGTCGTTGCCTTGGAGTGTTGTTTTTCGTTTTTTTCGCGCGTGCCCAGGGTCATGCGGTAGCGTGTTGCCCGCGACGTGGAAATGTAAGATGGTAACCGGAGGAAATGCGTTCGGTATTGGGTGGTACGGCAGCATGCATCCCGAGAAATTTATGTAACTCTTCGCGAAATGAAGAGCGTAGGTGTCAAGGTTGCGAGGATCAGCAGTGGTACACCCATTTTGAGGCCATCCGTTTTTATTTTAGCTTTCGTGTGGATAAGACCAGGTAAATCGGCTTGTCGCGAGAATTTTAAAAAAAAACTACGATTGGCATTACGCGGTATGGGGTATTTTTTTTTGCCTCTTCGGTAAAAGATGAGATAGATGAGACCATACTAGAGATAAGACCACCTTAAATAAATTGCCTGTCCCGAGGTGGGGCCTTGGAAGTGAGTATATGCGTACACCGTGTGTGTTGATGGGGATTAACTATCTCGTAGTGTTGATAGGTCATGGAGGGCATGCTGGACTTCGCCCTTGTATTTGGTAATGCACAACGAGAACGGCCGCCTCGCCAGCAGAAGCAGCAGCAGCGCTAAGGCCTACTGCGTTCGCTGCTCACCTCGCCAATGGCCGGACCGGGACATATTGTGTGTCTTGATCGGGGTGGTGTTCGGCTGTTTTCGGCGCCTCTGCGCTTGGCAGGGCTCAGGCTTTGCCGGGCCTCCGTCGTCGTCGTCGTCGTGTATGTCGTGGGTAGGGTATGCACCACAAAGCTCCTTGCCGCAGCATAGCTGGAGCAGTTTTCAGGGTTTTTTGCGCCCTGTAGAGCGAATTTTGGGGTTTTGTGTTGTTTGGATCGCTGATGCGCTCGTGCGGTTTTGGGACTCTGTTATGAATCTGGGTGGCGTGATGACTATACTGATTGGCCTGCTGCACTATTAGCACCGTCCACCCAGATATGTTCACCCCCAAACGCTGTGAACAGCAGATACACCGATTGTCGTCGTGCCATCGAGGGGCGTCGTCGGTGCAATACGTTGTAGTAGGCGACGGACATTTTTCCGATCGATTTTACCAAAAGAGTGTAGAGCACAGCTAAGAGTTACGTAGCTCTAGCGGGTCGGTACGTTAGAAAGATGCATCGCTTGCAACAGTAAAGTTGCTGTTGCTCTGGCGGTTAGTCGCTACCTGGTCTGACGCGCTAATTCACTCACTTTTAACATACATATTGTCTGCGGCATGCAATCACGCACAACAATCTACTGTAATCCCCTTTGGAATAATGTACACCAAATGTACCGGGGTCTTCTCTGAGCGCACTGACTGCCGATTGACACTTTTAAGATCGCCAAAAACGCGATGAACGCGCGCGCTATGCGGGCGTTGCTGTATCTACAAAATTTGAAAACAGCTGTAAGATCGAGGATTTGGTAGAAACTCATCTTTGCAGCTGTGTGTGACAATTAGATCGCGCCCAGTGCGGGTTTCGTATGGCCTCATCTCATGCATTATGTGCACCCCGTACTTGAGGAGAACCAAATCCGAAGCTTCACAATTAAGGGTGCGTGAGCGTTTTATTAATACACTGTTGAATATCCTTCGAATTGTCATGTTATTCTTATCTGGGACGTTCGGGGGGGGGGGCACTGGCGTGTTAAGAGAGCCGCGACACCGGCCGCTGACTCTCGCTGCCTATCGTACAGCCAGTACCCGGGAGTTCCCCCCCCCAGCCGACTGGTCGGGGATCTAACAAACGCAGTCTCGGACGACCGACACCCCCATTGGTAGGAAACCATTGACAAACCCCACTCTCCTAGTGAGAACCCCGAATCGCAACCAGTCAAACCACAAACAATAACCAAACATATAATACGGTGTGGCCAGCACCATGTGGCCGCTCCGTTGCACCCACCTTCGAAAGAAGAAAGGGGCGGGTGGGCGGGAGAAACCACAACAGTAGGCCTAGCCTCTAGGCCTATCAACAGGCACCGAGCAGTGCCGTGCTCTCCTCGTGCACCTATCACGAGAAGCTAGAAGGGGGCACGAAACGAATGTGGCCGTCCTTCTCTTCTCTCTGCCTCTGAACAAATTTTGCCATTTAATTTCCGTCGGTAGAGACCATGACTACAAATAATTAATTCCGTCGGTTGTGAACAAAACAGGCATCTCACGTGAACTTAGAGATACTGCGATTTGTTGTATATCCTTCGAATTGTCATGTTATTACTATTCTCTGCGACGTTCGGGGGGGGGGGGTCCGGTCCACTGGCGTGGTACGAGAGCCGCGACACCGGCCGCTGACTCTCGTTGCCTATCGTAGTGCCAGTACCCGGGAGTCCCCCCCCCTCAGCCGACTGGTCGGGGCTCTAACAAACGTAGTCTCGGACGACCGAGACCCCCAATGGTAGAAAACCATTGGCATACCCCAATTCCGAGGTCGCGTCGATACTACGGTGTTCGACCCCAAACAGTACCCTGGGCTGGCAGCCTGTGCCCTGTCTTTCATGTCTCTGCTAGTTTACAAGATACCATACCCGCGTCCTCTGGGTTATTGCGGGTGTACGTATTGGAAATTTCTGAAGACTTCCATCTAATTTCTCTCTGGATCGCCCTCTGCGGCACTTCTCCCCCCAGCCGCCAAGGTAGTGGTTGCGGCGATACGCAATGAGCGGAGGCCAACTTCTCTGGAATCTTCTCCAGCTTCCACTACCAATTCGCGAAGGGCCCCGAGGGCCTGCGTGTACCCCCGCACTCTGACCTCTT
Organism: Nereocystis luetkeana; assembly: GCA_031213475.1. NCBI lineage: Eukaryota > Phaeophyceae > Laminariales > Laminariaceae > Nereocystis > Nereocystis luetkeana. The sequence goes on along the minus strand of JARUPZ010000030.1, from coordinate 885,097 downwards.
TACCGTACCGATACGACGACAGGGGGGCGCTTTCTGGCAAACGTCGGACATCCCGACAACAACTCCACCATGAGAGCGACGGCACCGCCGACTGCTCCTACCCCGGAACGCGCCCCGAAGGCGTCGTCGCGTGTGCGCACGATAACCGATCCTTGCTGAGCCTGGTCGTCTTTATGGCCTCGAAAGAGGACCTCGGTGCCGGTAGCAGCCTGATGCCCCTGCAACGAGGTCAACCCCCACTCCCCCGCGAATAACGCTACGTCGCCCCTCGTCAAGCAATGTCGCGTGTGCGCACGATGACCGATCCTTGCTGAGCCTGATCGCCTTTATGGCCTCGAGAGAGGACCTCGGTGCCGGTAGCCTGATGCCCCTGCTACGAGGTCAACCCCCGCTCCCCCGCGAATAACGCTACGTTACCCCTCGACAAGCAATGCACGGGGTGTACAATTCCGGACGAAGAAGCGAATATTTCATCAAACCTCGCAATGAAACCCGTAGCCCCATACCAACGACAGCCAAAGGACTCGGCCACCCGAGCCCCACCACAAGGCCAGGCCCTGTTCTCACAACAACGTGTCCCACGAAATAGGGCGACGATATACTTATGGGGTACCGGCGGCATTGTGCGACCGTGCCCCCCTTTCAATCCACGTTCAACGAGCGGCGACGACGTGGGCAACTCCATTTGCAAGTTTACGCGGTGGAAGCGTGACACGGCTGATAGTTTACTAGTAATAGTACCAGCTTGGTTGCCCTCCGACGCACACCAAGCTACGAACTCAAGCAACGCCTGGATCTTATCGGTATTGATTGGAGGCGCGTGTCAAAATACGGAACTACCCTCAGTAACCCTAGAAAAAAAAAAAAAAAAAAAAAGGTCCAAGATCGGAAACCCTACGTATAAGATTGGTGAGCCGGCGGCGCAACCGACTGGCGGATGAGCTTGCTGCCAGCACTTCTGAGCCTAGTGCGGTGCCCGCTGGCCCCAGGACCTGGGCTCCCAACGGACGCTGACCCCGACGTGGTAGCTGTGCATCTCGCGCTGCTGCTTCCGTACGTCCTACGATCGGCCTCGGCTCCGCTGAGGGACGAGGCCCGTCCCCCTGTTCGTCAGCCTTGACCGCCACCGTGCGAGTGAAACTCCCCCCACTAGACGCCCCGCTGCCGCTGTAGCTGGTGCTGCCGCTACCGGGAACATTGCCGCTGCCGCCGCCGCTGCTCCCAACACTTGCACCGCCACCCCCAGCCCCCGCCTGCCCTTGCCCTTGGCCGTCTTGGCCAGGGTTTTCCGGATACAGCGCCGCTGTCTGCGACGCCGCTACTGGTATTACGTACCTGGTATTATCATAAATACCAGCAGCGGTTTTTCTTCTGTTTCTTCAACTCAATATCGTAAAAGGTGAAACATACCTGATATAGACAACTTTTTCAGAACAATTCAACAAGTCACCAGAATTCCAAACGCAGATATCCCTACGAACACCGATAATTTCGAAAGGAATGATGAAGTCGGTCAAAGACTCCGAGGAGTTGACATGATTAAACGGGCCCACCAATAACGAATACCAGGTAGCTGTTATCCACCAGCTCCTAATCACTCACAGGCTATCACGCGGAGGCGAGGAAATGTTATGACCAAGGTCCAAGAACGGTGTGACCAGCACCAAACATGTATGGCCGCTCCGTTCCACCCACCTTCGAAGAAGAAAGGTACGGGCGGGCGAGAGAAACCATAACAGCAGTAGACCTAGTCTGGGCCCATCAATCGGCAGCGGGCAGTGTCGTGACGTGTGCCTCTGCTCTGCACGCGCAGCTATGCACGTCAAGTACGAGGTACTCGAGCGTGATCCCCTATTTCCGTCTTTCTTGCTTTCTGCCAGGATAAAACCCTCACGTCAGTAGAGCCGATACGTCGGTAGAATTCATGACTATGAAACAGCGAAATCGAATGGTTGGTAACAGAAACCACTTCCTTCTGTATGGCTGACGTCGGAAATGTTATGTTTCGTTGCATATCCTTCGAATTGTCATGTTATTATTATCTGCGCCGTCGGGGGGCAGGCTCCACTGGCGTGGTACGAGGGCCGCGATACCGGCCGTTGCATCCCGTTCCCTATCGTACTGCGAGTACCCGAGACCCGCCCCCCCCAAGCAATGTCTGCCTGGTCGGTGAAAACCCGACATGCTCCGTCCCGGCATTGTAGGGATGCGAGGGTCTATGGTCATACGGCTACGGCCATGCATGGGATCGAGTACATCTCTCCTATCGAGTACACCCCCCCCCCCCCGGCCGACTACGGCCATGCATGAGATCGAGTACATCTCTCCTACCGAGTACACCCCCCCCCAGCCGGCTGGCCGGGGCCCTAACGCACGTAGCCTCGGACGACCGAGACCCCCAATGGTAGAAACCCATTGACATGCCCCAACTAAGAGGTCGCGTCGATACTACGGTGTTTGGCCCCATACTGCACCCTGACCTCGCTGCTTCTGCTCTATCTTCCCTGATTTGCTACATACCTGGTAGTCTACAAGATACCATACCCGCGTCCTCCGGGTTGTTGCGGGTATGTTCCTTGCAACACTCTGAGGATTTCCATCTATCTTGCGTCTGGGTCATTCTCTGTGGCACCTCCCCCGCGGCCGCCAGCGTAGTGGCTGCACCGATACGCGATGAGTGGAGGGCAACTTCGCTGGGGTTTTCTCCTGCCGTCGCTACCACCTGGCGAAGTGCTCTGAGAGCCTCCGTGTACCTCCGCACTCTATGATCGCTACCGTACCGATACGACGACAGGGGGGCGCCTTCCTGCAGTGTCGAATAATCCGACAGCAGCTCCATCGGAGCGATGGCACCGCCGCCTGCTCCTACCCAGGGATGCGTCCCCCAGGCGTCATCGCGCATGAGCACGATATCCGACCCCTGTTGGGCCTGGCAGTTTTTATGGCCTCGAAACGAGCCTCGTCGCCGTTGTCCTGGTGCCACTATAACGAGGCAGACCACCGCCCGTCCGGTACAGAGTTACGTCTCTCCTCGAGGCGAAGATTTCGCCCGACCTCGCCACGAAACAAATATCGCAACGTGAAGGACATCCAAGGAACTCGGCCGCCCGCCCCCCGCAACGAGGCCAAACCCTGTCCTCTCAACAATGTGTCCCATTAGGTGGGGTGACGAGGTCTGAAAGGGGCTCCTGCGGCAGCGTGCGATCATGAATCCCCCTTCCGTGCGCGTTTTAATAAGCGGTGACGACGTAGGCAACTATATCTGCACATTGCTTAACCCGTCTGACAGTTCCCCCGCGATAGTGCCGGCCTGATTCACTCCGACGCACCTCAGCTACAAAGTCGAGCAACGCCTGGATTTTATCAGTATCGGGGGCTTCCGCGCCAAGTACTCGACATCACCTATCGACCCCGGAAAACGAAACCAAAAACGGTCCAAGACCGGAGACCTAGCGCAAAAGCTCGTTGGGGCGAAGGCGCAATCGACTAGTAGATGAGCTGGCTGCCGGCACTCCGGGCCATAGCGCGACGCCCACTGGCCCCGGCACCTCACGGTGCCCTAGAGGACGCATGAGCTCCCCCTCGGGTTTACCAGTGCCTCGCCGTATCCGAAGTTTCCCCCTCCCCCCGCCTTCCCCCTGTCCCATGACGAGCCCACCCGCCTGTCCGGAATAGAGAGGGAAACAGGCAGCCTGGCGCAGGCGCCCATGACCTCCAGGACGGGGTGGCCGGATACACCGCGCTGTCGGTGGGAGCAGCCAGCCAAGGAGCGCCCACCCCGACAGGGCCGCCGGCGAAGCTGCAGGCCTCCTGGACGGGCCTCCGGATCGGCTGACCGAGCAGAGCGGTGTCGAGACAACAACAGCAAAAGACCTAGTCTAAGCCTATCAATCGTCAGCGGGCAGTGTCGTGCCGTGTGCCCGTGTGCCTCCGTTCTGCACGCGCAGCTATGCACATCAAACACGAGGTACTCGAGTGTGACCCCCTATTTCCGTCCTCCTTGCCTTCTACCAGGATAAAACCCTTACGTCGGTAGTCACTATCAAACAGCGAACTCGAATGATTGGCATCAAAACTCACAATTATTTCTGTATGGTTGACGTTGGCAACAAATATCTGCTGATGTCCGTAGAAGCCCGGGGTGGCGATCTTGAACGCCCTGCCCCTCGCTTTGATCGCATTTACGCGATGCGAGGCTCATAACCTATTACGGGTTGGCGATTAGAGTGTGTACCAGCTTGAAGCTGGTGTATACGCTTAGACCCGATTGCCGATGGCCGGACAATACACGGTTTGTGAATTGGGGCAAGCTTAGACATAATTGCCGAAGTCATGCACGAACAGTACACCTTCCTCGTTTCCCCGTTAAAAAGTCTCAACTCACCCAACTTGAACGCCCTGCATCACCCCCCCTCCCTTCCTCCGTTTGCCCTCCTTCCCCCTCCTCTCCCCCCCTACCCCGCTCGTCCTCCCTCATTCCCCTCCGCCCGCCCTCTCTCCTTCCACCCCCGCCCCGTCCCGTCGGTTCCGGTTCCTGGTGGCTAGACATGGCTTTACGTTTCCACTGCCGGCATACGTCACGCAAGGTGCTTAGAAAGCCACCGGTGCAGCACAATACTCCTGTAAAAATCCGACCCAACGTAAAACCACCGACTGGGGCAGGAAATATTATCCAATACAATACACACATTGAACCATCGGCGGATGCGGAAAATATATGCTGTAGGTATAGGGGAAAGACTCTCCCTCAGCAGGGTACAGCTCTCAGACCCTACAAAGCTTCTCACTATCGACCCCGCGATGGCGTTTGACCCTGCTGGTGATGCCCGCCTTCTACAGGAACAAGCTCTCTTTCCTTCAGGCTTGCATGGAAATGATGCCGAGAAACTCCCGTGTCTCAAAGGATGATGATGATGATGATGATGATGATGATGATGTTATCAATAGCTCCTTTCCCTGAAACCTAGTCCGTGGTCACTAAACAGGCGAAGCCAGAATAGTACGTGTTGGTGAAAGCCTCTGTTGAGAGCCCACCGGCGCAGTCCGAACGCGCACCGATAGCCAGACAGACAGACACACCAATGTGCCTAATCATGTACTGGTAGCAGAGGAACAAACTCACCGAGTCTGTCTCAACACCCTCGCGAACAAGCCCCCCCCCCCATACATATGTTGTACGTCGGGTTGGCTTCGGTTGGCAACGGCACCGTAAAACATGCCGCTCACTACGTGAGCGATGTAGATAACCAGGGTACGTATGCTTTTGTTTTAGGCGATGATCACAGCTTGCGATCGAGTTAGATCATTTGTGCGGGGTGGAGAATCTTTACTCCGCACAAGAGGAACGGTCGAATAAATTCGATCAACACTGCCATCCGCATGCAAAAAAAGCCCACCTCACAACCGGTTCAAAGTAGGATGCAGATCACCCTTCATGCGACTCGCCGAACAGCTCACGGTGCTTCGCGCTAGGTGCTAGCGATGTCTGTCTGGTCGGTGAAAACCCGATGTGTGTGTTCCGTCCCGGCATTGTAGGGGGGCAAGGGTCTATGGTCATACGACTACCGCCATACCAGGTACATGATAATTAGTACACCCCCCCCCCCTCTCTATTAAATACTCGAGACTTCCCGATGCATATTACTCCGCACATGCATGAAGGCCCCGGGAGGTGTAAGTGCCGTTAGGAGTTGATGGCCTTGTCTTTGCATAATCCTGCGCGCGGCGGGTCCTTCAGATGTGTTTCTTATAGCCTCTTTAAGGGCCTCAAGAGGTGGCGGGGAGAAGTGACCACCAAAAGTGCCGATGACGGCATCGACCGGCCACTGCTATTACGGGGGACCATAGTAAATAGGACCAAATATTGTGACTAAAAATAGGTAAATATATAGGTGTTTGTTTATACCATAGGCCCTATCAACTATGGTCCCCCGTAATAGGTGGTTGGTTGATGATATGTCTGATACGTAGCCGGCCCGAAAAGAAAAAACTGTGGAAAGGAGGAGCTGTACGACACGATGGTGGTGGGCGCAGCGTTATGCTAGTCATGCTGCCGCGCACTTACGCTGCTTCGCATCTCGGACAGACGTAGATCATGACCATCTACAGTAGACCATCGACAGTAGTTCCTCGCCTGCCGTTGCGAGAGGCTGCGCAGGGTCTGCATGACACCACCACAGACCTAACCCAGGAAACATATATATGCGCTCTGTAGATCCTGCGAATTTGTGTGGATCCTACCCGGCAGCACGATCTTAAAACCATACTTGCACAAGCTCGGGAACGTATCTGCTGCCGTAGAAGCATCCAGACCATGTAAGTGGAAATCGATTACCTGTCGGAGGGGGTGCGCAACGTTTTACGGTGGAATAGTTTACGGTGCAACATGGTAAATCAGAACCAAGATGTCGTTCAATAAATATATCCGAAGCGCGGACCTTCTCGGTGGGACGTAGCAGGAAATCAGGACCAAACGTCGTTCAACAGGCATAAGGGAAAGTGTTGGGTTTTTTTTATCCACCGTGGGTTCTGATCAATAGTATCTAGGAGGTAAGTCTGTTTTGGAACTACCGGTACTCGTTATCCCACCTTGAGCCCTGTGGCGCCGGGTCTGCCCTCTGCGGTGCCACGTACGCTCACAGAGTTAGTAGCTACTCAGAACTGACACTCAAGGCGTCCCAGATTCCGCCTTGTCAACAATGGTTGAGGTAGAAAAATCTCCTCCAACGGAGAGTCCCAAAAACAAATCGTAGGTGGTACCCCTTTTCCCGCAGCACGGGTCCTCTCGTTGTTTCGGCCCCTTGTTCTGGGTCCTGAGAAGGGTCAATCAATAGCTAACTGACCCTGCGGAAATATCATCATCCGTTTGGGATCCTTTTGTTCTGGGCTTTCACGTTCTGATACTCATGCTCATACTCGTATACCACTGTGGGTGTAATTGTAAGGAGCGTTTAGACATTAATCTGAAGACGGAGTGGCTCTTATGTTTCCGCTCGGAGAGGCTTGCGTATCGAGCGGGAAGCGGACAGCTCGTGTCTACCTCGTACACTAAGTGTATCATACGAGGATAATTAAAAAGGCGTTCCGCGAAGCCTATTTCTTTGGGGGCTATCGTATTTTTGGGCGATGCGCGCATGCTGCTGTGCGTCGCAGACGTAGCAGTGGTGTGGTGCTTACAGCTGTGTAACGTGCTGCCATCGTCTGACGTTCCGGTGTGCTGCGCTCTCTGCCTCAACGCTGGTCTACCTGTGTACAGATATGTAGATGCACGAATGATAACCAACAACTACAGCATCATTCTCACAATGAAACAATATCGATTTGGACCAAGGCTGCGGTACGGCGCTCACTTTCTAGGCTCTATTTTTGGGGTCCAGCCGCTCGGAGACACTCGGCCGAGTGAGTTACTACCTATTTGTTTGCAGTCTGATGTTTTTTCCTCTTTTTTTTCGTTTAGCGATATCACTCCCACGGGATTGGTCGTTGCGTTGTGGCAACAAAATACTTTAGAGTTCAATTTTGACCGAGGAGCTAGAGTGGCGTGAGCTCCGTAGTGGCAATAGCACCCTTACCTAAGCGCCAGTCTGTAGCTTGGTGTAGACTCAGAGCCAACCATGAAGAACTCCACTCACTCGCGCTTCGGCGACGGACTTCTTGAAGCTATGTAGAGTGTGATAGTTCTCGGGGCATTGATAGTGCGTGTTAAACGTAATGTTAACAATAGCCTCAAACAGCGTAAGAGGGTGAGAGTGCTAAACTCATATCGGGCTGAAACACGCGCTGTAGATTGTCAGGTGGCAAGCCAAACTAAAGGAATGTAGCGATCGGCTGACCGTTTATAATCGGGCCGGAGTTGGAACCACCCAGAGTCTGGGCCCTACACTCATGAAGGTATACGCGGTAGACGCCTCTCCACTACCGTCCGGGGCCGTGCTGGGCTCTCCGAACGCTGCTCGAATCGCCGGAGACCTTGTTTAGGGGAGGCAACCGACCGCATCTCGTTCTCGGCGACTCTGCGAGAGAGAGGCAGGGCACACTGATAATGGCCGCTTGAGCGGTGGGCTCCCCCACGCCCCTCGATTACCGGCGGGGGGAAGCTCCGGGGTCTCAACATGCGTGTCGTGAAGCGGGATACGTCTCTTTAATGGAGCTTTTGGGAAGGTCCATGCCTGCGAGAAGCCAACGGGAGAGTCGGGCGCCCCTCACCGATGGCGATGCTAGCATTAGGTCAAGATATACCCCTTTGCCGTCGTCTGGAGCTGCGACGGGGTCTCGGGGCTCCGTGACTGTCGGACCTCTGGCAATGGGGCGCCTCTCTCCAGGAGCAATAGGTGACCAGCGATGTCAGGAACGCGGCAATCCCATGGCAGGTTACCCCGCTCAGGGGCAGACGCCGCGCGTGGACAATATTCCCTGCAAGGGACGAGCTCGGGCGGACGGGGGGGCATCTACTGGTCAGCACAACCATACCAAGAAACACCGACAGGGGGCGGCGCCATCCGAATCACCTACATAAGCGTATGCGGCAAGCATCGAGCGGAGGCGGGACGCGACGAGCCACAAGGTCGCTTGCGGCGGGTTTCATCTTCCCCAAGAAGAGAGCGCGCACCCGCGCAGCTTCGAGCGCTGCCGCGTTATCGTCAGACGGAGGGGATAGACGCCAGCTTCCTGCAGAACTTTCTAGAGGAAACTCGCCTCCGCAGCCGGTGACCCGGTGGCCGTTGTCGGCTCTACGCTTGGGAGCCGGTACCGTCCTCGCCCGAATCATCTCCAGGGGCGACTCTGCCAGCCCAGTCGCGACGGGGGTCCATGCCACCACTGGCGGCACCGAGACCGAGATCGTGCACGACATCGATCCCTCCGCTGGGGGCGGTCGAGGACACACGTGAGGGACTCTTCGCCGTCGCCGGGAGGGGCTCCATCTCCGTCGCCAGGGGTTGAGACGGGGATGTGGGCAACACAGTGGATAACGGTGACCCCTCAGTTGCCGGGCCCACCTTCGGCAGCAGTCGCGGGATTTGAGCCACCGACGAGGCTGACCCCTCAATCGCCGCCATTTAGACCGTTTCCGGTCGGGAAGCCAGACGTTTCTCGGCCGCGACCGTCAGGCACGACCTGAATTGAATTCCTCAGTTGCTTTATTTTCCCGACGATTGGCCGTTAACTCTGGGGAGAAGGGTTCCTCCTGTGCCCGCGGCTTCCCATGCCGCCTCAGGAGAGACTGGTGGAGGCAACGACACCGCACTCGCATCAACCCACGTCCACAGAGCAATCGCAACCTCAGTCGGCGCCGCAATCGCCGCGAGCACCGGCACGATCGGTAGCGCCGCAATCACCGCCAGTTACGCCACCTTTTGTCCCTACAACTTGTTCCCACCGAGGCCATCACCAACGGCATCGTCGTTGCCGACGCCCACCCGCTCCTTGACGGGGCGGGGTCACTTTTGACGCGGGAGATAGTCCTTGTGCTCGAATCGTAACCGGAGATCAGCGCACACGCCAGCGCGGTTGCAGCTGACAATACCGTCACCGGCAACGCTCGCAGTGACGCAAACGAGGTTGATTACGGATCCCGCGTCGATGCCGGAAGCCCACGGCCGATGCAGCAGTCAGTATCACCAATGGTCGCAGAGACAACTCAGCTCCACGACGATGCCCAGAAAGACTGCTTCGGTTCTACAAAAGGCTTTAGAGGATCCGCTCATTCAATTTGGACCGCTGCCCTCCTCGCTTTCACCAGCCGTTTTGAGCTCTGCACTCCGTGCCGGGGCGGGTTCCAGCCTGCGTTGTCCGGCGCGCATTCTGACCACAACACTCGACGAGACCGACGGGTGGGTGCTATGGGAGCACAGCGATGAAGTTGGGGAAGGACCGATGTTGGCCGCAAGACGAGCGAGGCCGACTGAAGGGGGTGGGGTGGGGCCCCTTCCACCAGACCAACATGGGGTGTGTGTGTGGGCAGAGGGTGATATGTAGTGTCTTTTCTGGACTGTTTGAGGAAGCCGCTTCGGAGAACGTTTCCTGCTCGTGTGACTTGGCACCGTCGTTGCACTTTAGCGTTCGTTGAGGGCACAATCCCGCGAACCACTCTCTACGGATCACAACGCATGACATATCCCCGAATCCATTTTTGCACGAGGGGCGCCGAGATTGTGAATCGACGCCCCCTTCTCCAGCAGAGCCGCAGTCTCGGCAGGTCGGCGAACGCAAAGGGTGAGTGCACGGTGTGGGGCAGAGTCACCAACCCTGAGCGCTTCCTCCAGAACGACACCCACCACGCCGCCGCCGGCAACAATGCAATTTCCTCGAATTGCCAGAGAGCGTGAGAAAACGGATAGTGAAGGAGGAAGGCGAGCTATGACGTCCGAGCAGCCATACATGCAAGTAATACACGGAGTCTGTGAAGGGCACAGATGCAGGACGTCCAAATATTCACTGCCCCAGCCTTTATCCGGCCATCCGCGGTATGCACTAAACACCGGAGAGGGCGCCGCTGATAGGGGTAACGATCGATTTGGGGATACCATGAGAGAGGGGTCAGGGCCGCCTGGTTGGAAACTTTTCCACGTAGCGGAATTCTCGCCGCGATTCTACAATCGATTTGACCGAGCTATCGAAATGGGCGCCCACCAACAGCGACGCGTGGGGGGGACTTTGGCGATTACTGTCTTCAGGTGCAGATGGGATATCGAACCAATATAATGGTGACCAGTACGCAGGAGATGCAAGGGGGTCGGGCGCTGCAGCATCCTGCACCTATCGCGGTCGGGCTTTGGGCGACTCGTCCGGGACGCGCGGGACGGTCACGCACCTGTACCCCTTCGCAGCGTGCGCAAAGCCTCACAAGTGGGCACACTGACCCGAGGATCTGCATCGCGTGCCGTGCGGAGTGGCCGGGGAAAAGCCGATCTCCCCATGTGGCGGAGCTGGTTCGAATGCTGCCCATGCCTCAGCTCGGGAGGGGGGGATAGTCGGCGGTACGGGATGCCCCGGTGTTCGCCGATATCATTCAGGAGGGTGTCCTCCGGGTAAATCCATCCAGGTGCGAGATGACCGGCTTTCACAACACGTTTGAGCCAGTGGTGCGCGCTCACCGTAGGTCACCAACTGCTTCATTTCGTTTGTGACCCCTGTTCAGCGGCGCTTGGCCTGCCTCAGGGTATCCGTTCAACCCGCTCGAGGGAATGAGAAGCGATTGTTTATATATTGCCAAACGCTTGTTCACCGCGTTCAGGACCTGGCAGCAGGGCGTATTGTTTCCGATACTAAATCGGGGCCCCTACCTCGGACCGTGTGTGCAGGAAATACCTGGTGCGCCTTGGCGATGAGCGGGGGGGGTCCTGACAAATATTGACTCCAAGGGTTTAGAACGCCCTGAATACAGGTACCGCGCTGCCTCCATTTCCGGTTGCTGTGGTGGCACCACTGGAGGGATCGGCTCCAACGCTGGAGAGCGAGCGGTTACTAGTAGGGGATGGTAAGGGTAGGGGGGAGATTAAGCTGGGAGACACTGCTGATGGAGCCACCGAGACCCGTCAGGCCGCTTGGGACAGGGACACCCGGTGACCCCTTTTAGAAGGCCCGTCGCCGCCTCTCCAAAACCTGCGGGAACGACCGCGACGACGCCTAGGGACGCGGGAAGGGATGAACCGGTTGCAGGGGGTAGACTAGGTCGGCTGAGCGGATCGGAGAGAGCGTCAACAGAATCCCCTTCTTGGAATGGGAGCCCTTCGCGGCGAGGGCACAGTGCGCCGCCCCCAGCCGCTGGCCAAAGAGAAGGCGGCAACAAAGAGAGTGAACTCCACAGGGAGGGGGAAAGAAGCGGGGGGGGGGGGTGCTGCGGACCCTGGCGGATCGTGGGCCGGCGATTTGGGGGGGGTTAGGCTCATTCTTATCGGAGAGTGTTTTTTCCATAATTTCCACAGTTTGGAAATAATTGGAGATATGTATCGATTAACGGAGGCGTTCTGTCACTATTCGTGAAATTCTCCAAAAGCAAAAATATCAAGTTCGTTAACATTCCAATATTTGGAAAAAAAACCCAGGAAAATATGGAAGATTGAAAAATTGCGCGAAAAAAATGTCGAAAACTTGGAAAAAAAGCTCTCCGATAAGAATGACCCTTAGAGGATGGAGAGGCAAATATGGAACGAAAGAGGAGTCGCAGGGAACAGCAGAGGGCTTGCGTTCCCGACAGGCACGACACCAGCTGGAGGATCCCCAATGCATCGGGAGGGGCATTCGAGAACGCAGCGTGACTAGGTGCCTTCCTCGGCGACACCTGAGGCGACGCGGCGTGCGTGTTTTTTTTTCTGACGCTCTAATAAGGGCATCGGGTGGTACGTTCGCCATGCGGAAAAAGACGCCGTGTGCTACACGCACGGTGGGGGGCATTGCGAGGGTCGCGGCCTCCCCCCCACTCAGCTGTTTGGCAGCCGGTTGGCGGGGTCGAGCACACTTCACGGGATGCATCGGAGGGGGCAGTTCGGACGGACCTGAGCTTTCGCAGTCGGACCCGCACAAACGGGAGGGGGGATCAAGGGAGACGCAAGCCTGCGCAGACGGGGACTTTGGTAAAGGTGATATCATAACAGCTTGGGGTTGGGGATACCACTCGATGCCATTTTCGCTGGACTATTTCGGAAACGTTTCGCAACCGGGCAAGAAGTACGACCACAACTAGATGTTATACACGTGTGTCTGAGCATTCACAAGCTACAGTATTGAACCACACCTTGCGAAAGAATTAGCCGAATCGGCGCTTGGCCACGCCGAACTCTCTTGCACGGGTGATCAAGCTGTACGGTAGTAATTTCTGCCGGTTCAGCTATACTGACCGGACGGCCGCATCAAGAGGCGACAGAGGCTCACTTTGTTCGAGATCGGGGACACACTCCTCTTGCTGCTGTGGCTGACTGCGTACACCAGGCGAGGGGAGACGCGCGGAATGCCGCCCAAGAAACTTCGGGAAGGCCACGCACGATCGTGTGTCGTTAGCGTGTCGATACGTGGAACAGGTCGATGCGCGCACTCTCTTGACGGACTCACGCTCGGCCGGAAATCAGGAGACGTGGACCAGCCTGGTGCCCGATTTTCTGCCCGAAGAGCACGCCATCACACCGTCGGCGGTGGCGACAGCGGTGGTCCTAGCGGTACCGCCGAGGGAAAGGAAGGGAATAGTCCCCCGTGGCGCCTGGACGAGTACGCCTCGCCGGCGCTCTTCCACACTTTCAGCTCCCGCAGCGCTTGATCGGGTCGCTTACACGTGGTCGACACTGCGCCACCATCCACACCGACGTTGGGCGGGAGCAGTTCTGGCAAGGGCTTGGCCGTCCTCTAGGGAAGAATCGCCGATAACCCTCGGACGTGTTCCCGCCACAGGTTCTAAGTGATTTCTTGCAGTCTAGCCTCACCGCGCTGGGGGAAAGTTTCTATCCAGCGTTCGTCGGTATCATGCATGGAATCAGCTCGCTACTGCAGGTGTAACGTGGAAGTGGCAGCCACAGCTGGAGGAGGTCGACCGAGGGTTGAGGGAGTTTGGAGTCGCTTTGCCGGGGGGAGTTGACAACGTGGGGTCGATGGCATGTACGCTTATCGAGACGGGTAACCGGCTCATTTTCACGGACTGCTCTAACGCGTTTAGCACGGCCCACAAAAATGGATACGGTACATACTTGCGGAGGTCGCCACCCGCGCGCCGGCACTCGCGCCGTTTGTGTGCCAAGTGCTACGGCGAGAGACCAGCTAGTGTGATATTTCGGATGCACTCGGGGGAGAGCCGGACGATAGCTTGCTCCAGAGGGGTGCACCAAGGGGATCACAAAGGAGGCGCTATGGGGGCGGCGGTGTTCTGCTCATCGTTGTAACGGGGACCGAAGCGTTTCCTTGTGGAGGTCGTGAGCGAAGGAGCCGAAGCCTTTGCCTACATGAACGACGTCACCCGCGGCCTGATGGCCGTGGCGGCTAGCACGGTCAGAGCCCTACCCTTCCTTCAGCGTGAGCTTGACGAAAGCGGCGAATTCGGCATCGTTGTCAACTCCACCAAGACTGTGGCGCTAGCGCTTCCTCTATCAGGACACGTTTCGACGACGGAGCGAGATGCTTCGCGCCTGGAAGGGTAGAAACCCGAATCGTAGAACAGGGTGGGTGGCTGTTTGGGAGCATCCCTTTCGGTACCGTACATAACGGGTGCGCTGATTTCCTGGCGCGTTGCCTAGCAAGCGCGCCAGACAAGCACGCTACTGCCCTCATCGCCTCTCTGAATCTACTGGGCAGAGAACTAGCTACCCCGAGCGCGTCATTCACGCAGATGCGTCCCTCCAAGCATGCACGGGGGCCGACAACGGGGCGCAGTAGGCCTTTTGGGGGGGGGGCATTTTTCATACCAGGTACTACCTACCTGGTATGCAGGTACTACGTATCGAGCGGAAAGTGAACAACAACAAAGACGTTGCGAAGCTCTTTGTTGACGCTGTCGTGTATTGGGCGATGGGCGCATACATGAACATACTGAGTCGTTGCACTTGCTGCTGTATACCCGTCAGACGTTGGCGGTGATGCGCTTCGTTTACAGAAACTGTCGAATATTACAGTCAACAACAGCAACAACAACAACAACAACAACAACAACAACAACAACAGCAAAAATATTGCCACAGGAAAAAAAAAACACGATCTGGCTGATCAGTGTAAACTCTAGATGTAACCCCTTCTTAAACCCCGGGATACTTGTGCCCTGTACTGCTGGATGTATTGTGACACAGGTGGCCGGGACCGACCCCTTGCGCGACCGACCCCTTGCACGATGTGGGCATGAAACAACCAATTGTGTAGCAATTCCACAAAAGGTGTCGACAACCTCTCCATCCGTTACGCCTATTAATAATGGTGCCTCCACCGAGGGCGCACAGACTGGCATCTCATACACCCCCCCCCCCCCCCCCCCGGGAGGAGCCGAAAATATTTTTTTTTTACATGTTTTTTTTTTCAAGTATGATTTGTGTCGCAGTGCTTCTGAGGTACTGAAGAGGCGTACGTACTCCTACTCGAATAAAGGCGTCGTTTCCCCTACTCGAAAATCTGATATCGGGTACAGTACCAGGTATATACGATATGTCTATTGCACCTGATCTTAGTAGTGTTTTGTTTTGCTGTTTGATTGTCCACTGCGTCGTCGTGTGGTTTAACGGGCACACATACTTGACAAGTACACGTAATTCAGGGTAGGTAATCTTTCCGTTCTACGGCCTAGCTGGACGTGCCGTCATGTATTATTTAAGTGTCCAGGAGATACTTTCGCGGTTTTTCCGACTGTGACGTACACGACAAATACAGACGCAGGTAGGCAGGCGAGGGGCATTGATACCAGGCGTGGTTGGCGGTTCGTTGCGCCGATGGGTTGTCGCTGGTGAGGTATATACAGGTACGGAAGATACCTGGTATTTGTCGAACTATCTATCCAAATATATATATCCTTTATCTAATCTGATCCATCTGCAAATGAAAGAACCATGTTTTAATTATCCCAAGCTCGACCACCTCAAACATTGTGCCGACTGGTGTCGACGAAAGCAAATAAAACGCACTCGACACTCCATGCGGCTTATTCTTCAGCTTAGTCACACCCACCAGGGCACCAGGCAGGGTGTACATCCTTCACCGCAAGAGTTTACCACAGCCCCACAAGTGTGTTTACTACGCGAGTCACTCCACTAAATCGAAGCGCCTTTCTTTGTGCGGGCCCGCCCCCTGCTGCTGACCGTGTCAACCGATCCATCACCACCTGCTCTACTGCTATGACCGCTGTCTGGCAAGTACAGCGTCGAGAGCCGGGCTGTCGCCAAAGTCGTTCCCACAGCGACAAACCCACGCGATATCTCCCTCTCCCTCGACCTTCTTCAGGTAGTGCTCGTCCAGCCAAGCTTTTGCTGATCCCATGGCACTTCGGGGTCTTCTGGTCCACCTTCGAGCCAACTCATAGGTCCTTTGTACGACACACTCCTGCTGCAGTGGCCGCAACTACGCAGCCAGACGCAGCTGTAGCCTAAAGGTCAGCGGTCGCCGCCTCACAGTAGTAATATAGTCAGTAGTATCGTGGAAGACTTTGTAACAAGCAGGGGGGGGCGGATCTCTATCGTCCCCTGGTTTCAGTTTTGTATAGATATTTTTCTGGTGTAGAGGGAGGGGACGGTAGCAGGTACCCCCCCCCCCCCTGTCGGGAGGGCCCAAGTTGAACAATTCGACGTGGTGTGTCGTGAAAATATTCTGCGTGCGCCCCTGCCTCCACGAAGAATTTGTTGAGCCCAAATTGTGCAAAGGGGGGCGGCGGCCACCTGTGGGTTACCTGAAATTGGTACTGTACCAGGTACAAGGAGCAAGCGAAGTGTGTGTGTGTTCTTCACATTAAACCGTTCTTTCTACCCGTCGATATCTAGCACAACCAGTGTCCGTGCCGATTCTTCAATCCTATTATCAGAAGAGATATAAGTTATGTGGTCACAAAGCTACGCCACAGAGATACTACGTTGCCACGTACCAGTATGGAGTAAGCACAGTGTGTGTGTGTTCTTCACATTAAACCGTCCTTTCTACTCGTCGACATCCAGCGCAACCAGTGTCCGTGCCGATTCTTCAATCCTAGAAGAGATACAAGTTCTGTGGTCACAAAGCTACGCCACAGAGATACTACGTTGCCACGTGTGCAGTATGCACTGCAGTGGGCAATGCAAAGCCAAGTCATTATACTAGATACGACAGGCACGACATACGCAATCTATAAAATAGTGAAACGAAAAGAAACAATCAAACAACTAACAAAAACAAGGTAGACAAATCGAAAGAGAAAAAGAAAAAAATGAAAGCAAAATCTAGGAGAAACGATCTGTCTTGCCCCCCCGCAGGCGAGGTGGCCAACACTTGAAAAAGAACGAGCTGGAAAAAAAGGAAGAAAAATAATAAGAAAAAACACCACTGCTGCTTGTAAACAGAGTAAGACAAAGAACCAAGGAAAAAAGTAACAAGGAAAAATAACAAAGGGGAAATAACCGGCAGACCAAAGCCCAAAGCACCTTCCAGGTGGCGGCAGCAGTTTGTGGTACGAGTAGTATAGCCAGGTTCTCCCTGCTAATCCGCCTGGTACCTTGCTACCCAGACTGCCGTCTCCGCCCTGCGTTCGTCAACTATGCCCAACCCCTTGGCGTCAGACAATACGAAACGAGCAGAGCAGGTTCGTCATCCAACCACGCCACACGGCTCCTTCAGTGCGGCTTATCAATCAGAAAAGGAAGAGAAAACAAAATAAAATGAAAATCACGGAGAGTCAGCGCAAGAAAGAAAAAAAAAACACACACACACAACAAAAAGAGAAGACAAGGGAAGACCACGTTCGAACCAGCTGCACCAGTTGGTAGCACTAGTAATATGGTCATGTTCTACTTCCTAGTCGACTTGGTGCCTTGCTACCCTGTCTTGGTAGCACTAGTAATATGGTCATGTTCTACTTCCTAGTCGACTTGGTGCC